>JARQOD010000005.1:75184856-75273376 GCA_033576555.1 Oophaga sylvatica
ACATGCAGGAAATCATCCGACATCCTGAAAAATCCCACCTGGCCGGGGCACCGGGGGAGGGAGTGCGCAGCTGCAGAGTTTACACCCTCGCTCCACCCCCGGGGCCCCGGCCCAGAGCTGGGATTTCACATCGGTGTGGACATTGGGGTGACTGAGACGGGGTCTTCATGGCAATGATCGGCCCTCGCACGAAGTCAGGGGGGCCCGTTGGAAGGGGAAGAGGGAGCCCCTCTCTGTTTATGAATGCTGTGATCAATAAAAATACAGCTTAAGTGTTTGGGGCCGGAGTCACACACAAAGAAAAAAAAAAGGGTCATTTGTCTGGAAATCGAAAAAATTTCCCGTGGTTGATCCGTAAAAATTTCCATTTTCAATCGATGATGCATTTCCTTGCAAAAAAAGAACCGGGACATACGGGACATCCTTATGGTTTTCATTTCTCCCCTTTTTCCCCTTGATTTAAGGCTAATGGGCTTAATGGGAAAAAATTTGCGTTTTTTTTGCAAGTCACACTGATCCCCCCCGGGGGGTTTCCTTTTTTTTCTCGCACCCATAATTGCATTGGCGTTCTTGGCCGATAAAAGGCAAATCGCAGAATAGCAGATAATAGGACGAGAAAAAAAAGGAGTGAAGCTCCCCATAATTAACACGGTCGAGTGCAATGATTTTTTTCGCATAGCACTTTTTGTATTAACGTAAAGGTGACTCTGGTCTTAAATTACTTCTTTAAAAAAAATTTTACTAAAAAACTAATTAGGAAAAAAATAATAAATAAATATATAAAAATTATATAATAAAATTTATTTTTTAACATAAACCCCAAAAATTTGGAGACACCTTTCATTAAGATTCTTCTGTTTTCATGACATGAAAATTGTACAATCACCTGAAAGGTCAAAACTTGAATTAAACAGTGGAATTATACATTAACTTTACAAAAAAGTGAAACAACTGAAAATATTCTTTTATCCAGGTTCTTCAAAGTAGCCACCTTTGCTTTATTACTCTTTTCACGCAGAAAAGGGGAACGGATGGACCTCATCCTGGTTCCCACCTGAAGCATGGAGGAGGTGTGAGGGGTTGGGGGGTTTTTTTCGGGGACAGTTGGGGATTTTTTTTAAAATTAAAGGGGAAGTGAACCAAAATGGCTACCACATCCTTCGCGGCTGCATTCCTGGGTTTCGTTTAGTTGGACTATCATTTTTTTTTTAACGAAAATGACCCCAAACACACCTCCGGCTGTTAAGGCTATTGACCAAAAGGAAGTGTTGGGGTGCTACACCAAAATGCCCGGGGCCTCCCAGTCACCAGACCTGAACCAACGAGATGGTTTGGGGTGAAACCGCTCACCGCTTAAATTTTTTAATAAATCCCCAACAGGTCCCGAAAAAAACCCCCCCACATCACACCACCCCTCCATTCCACGGGGGGAACTAGGAGTAGAGTCCACCTTTTACCTTTTCGGGTTGCAAACAGTATTCAAAGCAAAAGGGGCTATTTTGAAGAACCTAGAAATAAACATATTTTCATTTTTTTTCACACTTTTTTTGTAAAGTGTAATGTATAATTCCACTGTGTTTAATTCATATTTTTGATCCCTTCAGTTTGATTCTAAATTTTTTCATAGTCATGAAAATAAAGAAAAATCTTTAAATGAGAAGGTTGTCCAAATTTTTGGGTCTGTACTGATATATATATATTCATTGAACACAGGGAAAATCACGCATCCATACTAGTACTGTGATATTATCTTGTCTCCGCAAGATAACATGCTGCAGTCTAGAAAGACGCGCTCATGTGCGTATACGCAGGTCTGCCACCTGCATCTTTGAACATAGTGGAGAGGGATTTCATAAAAACCATCCCATGCGTAAATCGGTTCGCTGCGGATTGGAAAACACAGGTGAATCAGCGTTCAATCCACAGCAAACACTGAACAGGAAAATACCCTTACGATGCAATTAATTTCTTATGCCCTGAAAATTTTTCATGCTGAAAGGTAAATTTCCTTTTTATCTTTAGCTTTTTAGTGGAACTTGAAGGTTTTGTTGCAAATTTAACAATACTGGAAAAATTCGTAATTCCTGCACTTCCCCCAAACCCACAGTATCAGCTGCCAGAAAAAGCCCCAAAACATAATCCCCCTGATTTTTCACTGTGGGTTGGGTTTTTTTGATTTGACTATTTCTTTTCGCCAAGCATACCTTTTAAATTATGGGCCCAAAAAATTCCCCCTTGGTTTTATTAGAATAAATACTTTTTCACACATGCTTTTGTAGACCTGAGTAGATTTTGGAAACATAGCGCGCTTCCATGTCTTCTTTGTAAAAAAAGTTTTCCCATGGGGAATCTGTCATAAAATACAAACCCCGATTTGCCAAAATTCCGGCAGCCCCGTAACCCTTCTCGATCAGAGGGATTCCTTTTTTTTGTTTTGTTTTTTTTCTCCCCTTCTTCCAGAGCCAAACTTTTTTTATTTCTTAGTCAATATGGCCCTATGAGGCCTTGTTTTGCAAAAAAATACAGTTCCACATTGTTTTTTTTTTTGTTTTTTTTACCAGTTCACTAAATGCTAAAAATGATTGCCATTATGATTCTGCAATGAAAAAAGGAAGAAGAAAAAAAAAAATCTCCAGCGTGTAACCCCAAAAAAATCAATTATTTATTCAAAACATTTTAAAATGTATGTACAAAAATACAAATGAACAAAGGAAAGGAAGGATGGGATCCCCATAACAACAACACATTTCAACCCCCTTGCGGTCTTACATGCTGGAGATATTTTTTCCTCTTCCATTTTTCATTGTGAACCACGCCTCTGATCAAGGGGCCCGGGCGGCTCAATAAGAAACCTGCAGAAGACGGGGAGCTGACATTTTCCTTTTTCCCTTTACCTATCTATTGATATTATGATTTTGCGGGTCATTACAATTCATAGTCGCCAAACACGGTAGGTTCTTTTTTTTTAAAGTTTGAAATTTTTTTTTAAAATTTGGTAAAAAAAAAATGACACCATTTTTCCGAGATCTAAGCTTCTCCATTTTTCATGACCCGGGGTTAGATGGGGGCTTATTTTTTGCACCGAGCTGTCGTTTTTATGGAAACATTTGGTTGATACATCTTTTGATCCCCTTATTGCAAAGAGCGCTGACAAAAAACTCTGGTACTTTGAATTTTTTATTTTAAAAAAACCGTTTAGCGATCAGGTTAACTTTTTTTAATTGATAGATCGGCGATTCTGAATTGGCAAACCAAATATGTGTAATTTGTTTTTTGTTTTATTGTTTTTTTTTAAATGGGGCTAAGGTTTTATTTGAATTTTTAAGTTTTTATTTTTTAATGTTTTTCCTAACATTTTTTTTACTTTTTGCATTTTTCATAGTCCCATGGGAGATTAGAAGCAGCAGTACTTTCGACCCGCCTCTGCTGCACACAGGCGATGATCAACCCACCAAATGTTAGCAGAAATGCTCAAGCAGTCCTGCAGTGACAACCATAGGGGGTCAGCTTTCAGATCTCTGTTGTCAGGGCTGACCCTTTTTGGTGACCCACGATCATGGGACAGGGTCACCGAGGGGCCCGGGATTAGCAACACAGAAATTTACATCGGCATTTAACTAGCTAACAGCAGTGGGTGGATCGCGATTCCCCATGGCTGCTTCAGGCACATGTCAGCTGTATATATCAGCTGACATATGCCCGGAAAGGTGTGGGCTCAGCTCCGGAGCCCGCCCCCAAAAATAGGGGAGTCTGACAATCCCCAAAACTATATGAATGATGTCAGAAAGGGGTTAATTTGTTGTTGTAAGCCTCTTGGCAGCCTCCCATTTCCTTTCCTTTTTTTCATCAGTTTTTTGAGGGACGTCCAGTTCTAGTAAATGTCACTGTTTTACCAAATATAATCCACTTGTTGATGACCATCTTCAAAAGTGTTCCACTATAATCTAATGACTATATCTAATTTTTTTTTGTACCCTTCTGCCAGCTGATAATTTTCATCAGTGAGATCCTTTTGTTGGGTTTGTAAGCTGTTTATGAATGACTTGTGCTGAAAAATGCAACTAAGAAAATGTCAGAAGCTCCTACTAAAATAGATAAACTTTTATATGGGGTTAATCAAATCACCATAAAAGGATGGCGGACGTGCACTGACTATTATGTAACATGAGTGTAAAGTGATTGGCTAATTCTAAACACAACAACATCCCCAATTAAAAGAAAGTGTGCACACTTATGCAACCACATTATTTAGTTTTGATAATTTCATTTTATCTCTAAAATGATATCAGTTTGTTTTCACGATGGATTTGTACAGATTATGATATGGGCTAGAGCCAAGCAAAGAGTAATTCTTGCAATAGACTTTATTACATCATGAAGCTGCTATCAGACTGGTGTTACATAATTGCACAACCCTTTTTAAAAGGGTGAGTTTCCAACGGTCAGGAAACGCTGCGTTTTGGGCCCCTGTGCGCTGGCGCAGCCCCAAACCGCAGCGTCCAGATGTTACAGCATAGGGGAGGGGATTTCAAGAATCCCGTCTCCACCATGCTAACAATACGCAGGTGGCAAACCGCGTAAACGACATGCGGCGCGTCTTTTTAGACCGCAGCATGTCCTCGCGTATTGCGGCGACGGTGCTCGCCGCAACAGAATTAACCAGGGCTAGTAGCCCTGCGCTCTTTCCGGGGGTTTCCGGGGTGTCCTGAACACCTCCGGAAAGATCGCGCGCAAAAGGGGGCGGGGCTTAGACGGAGCAATTTCCCCCTCCGCCAAAACGCATGGGTTCCGGACCATGGGAACCCATAGCCTAAGTCAGGTCCCTGAATTATGATGAGGGGCTTTTAGGTGCAAACAAGCAAAATAAAATTAAAATACAAATTAAGTGTGACTATAAACACACCCCTTGTCAGTTACCAGACTAATATCCTATTTTTTCATGTTGCAAATCGGAAAACTTCTCTCATCACAAGTTTATGTATGACAGTTTGACAACACATATCAGTAAACCAACACTCCTGATTTGATAAGCACTGGGGGCTTTTATTGATAGAATATATAATTCCTAATTCTTCCATCTGAAATATACTAAACATAAAATTTTTAAAAAAAATATATAAAACCGTATATAATATTGGCAACACTTATAATCTCTGCAATGTTTCTGCATTCAGGAGTACGTCAGTGAATTCCCAGTGTAAATCATGAGAAAGGCCTCCAAAGTATGCCCATATTGTCTACAGGAAAAAAATTGAATAAAACGATTTTATTTTACGCTATTTTTTTTTTTCCTTTAAAGGCATCGCTCAACCTTTCTGTCCTCCTCAAAAGGTTTAAAAATTACAAAACAGTGTTAGTAAGTACAATGAAATATAAAGGCCATTCGCACAACCATGTCCAGTGACCATGTGAGTTATCTGTGGCCGATAGATGGGAGAAGGTGAACTGCCTCCTACCTACAAGCATCCATGGTCCTTCATTTGATTGGCCAGCCTGGCATGACATCACATGTGCATCACGCTGCAAATGATTACATCGTGCCAGGCTGGCCAATCAAAAGAGATAGAGGCGAATCTCAAGTTTTTTGTTCATCAGTCCTGATTACTGCCACTGTTGTTTTGCTAGGTTGTGAGTCGATTTACACCAACATCACTCCCTTTTTGTTGAATTTCCAATGTGAAAAAGCAATAAACTTCCATGAAGCCTTTCTGTATCGATAAGAGCAACAACTAAGGCCACGTGCACACGTTCAGTGCTTGTTCAGTTTTTTACCTCACTGTTTGTAAGCCAAGACCGGGAGGGGGTGATAAATACAGAAGTGGTGACGTGTTTTCATTATACTTTTCCACTGATTGTTCCACTCCGGTTTTGGCTTACAAATACTGAGGTAACATACTGACCAAATACTCAGCGTATGAACGTTGCCTTAGAGAGAAGTTGGGTAAGGGTTTTTAAAGTGAAACTGTCACCTCATTTTGATGCAAAAGATGCGACCACTGCCTTTCGGGGCTTATCTACAGCTTTCTGTAATGCTGTAGAAACCCCCCGGGTTCGACCTGCAAGATAGAAAAAGAGGTTTTATTATACTCACCCAGGGGGCGGTCTGATGCGGACTGTCTAATGGGTGTCGCAGGTCCGGGCCCGGGAGCCTCCCATCTTCATACGCGATTTTCGTCATCCTCCCTTGCTTCATGTCGCGCTCCTCACAGGCATACTGATCGGCCTGTTGAGGGCAGAGCAAAGTAATTGCTGAAGTGCACAGGCGCTGGCCCTCTGACCTTTCCGGCACTTGCGCACTGCAGTACTTTGCTCTCCCTCAACAGGGAAAGAGAATTACGGCTGCGCAGAAGCGCGATGCCGGAGCAAGGAAGCAAGCAGAAAGGCGGAGTCGCAAGAAGATGGGAGGCGCCGGACCCGACCTGCGACAAACTTTGGAGCGGACATCGGACCGGAAAGCATCGGACCCCCCCCCCCCCCGGGGTGAGTATAATAAAACTTGTTGTTTTTTTTATCTTTCAGGTCGACCGGTGGCTTTTTCTACAGCATTATAGATTGCTGCAGATAAGCCCCGAAAGCGGTGGCCGCATCTTATAGCGGCAAAACGGGTGACAGGTTCACTTTAACAAAGGGTTCAGTCGTTTTTTTTACTGACACATTGTAGTCCGTATTTGCTAAGTTCTTCTTTTAATGAAATTTCATGCATAGTTGAAAGACCTCCGTCTTATAATCTACCAAAAAAATGTAAACAGGACAACTTGGTTCCAGACAATAAACTTTAGTCAAATGTCAGAGTATCTTCAAACAGTACTATCTACAGATATCTTTGATTTGCATGTTAATAACCCGAGTCATGTTTCAAGGAGTTTTTAAGGTATGTCACACAACTCTTTTTCCAGGCGGGTCTGCCTGAAACCCACCTGAGAAAGCATTTAAAAAATGCAAAAAAAATGAACACAGGCATTGCAATGTGAAAGCGACTTGCTATCCATGTGTTCAGTCTTTCGAGTTTTATTTATCCGCTTCAGGCTTCAAAAGACGTAAAGCGGTTTAAAAGATGTTGACCTGACATTCCTTAAGTAGCTCAATGCTTTACATAAAAAAGTAAAAAAAAAACACCTCTGGCAAAGACAACACAAAAAATGCAATGGAAGCCACTGAAAAGATGTCTAAAACAAAAAATTTAGGACAAAATAGCAGAAGTGTATTGAGCGTCTTCCTCCTGTAATCTCAGCAAGTATGGGTACATCAAAAAAGAGGGCCTTAAATGCAGTCCGGCCATCAGATTTCACAATACTAAAATGTAATGATGATCTGTTGGGGAATAGTCGAGAGCCCCCCATACACATCAGACTGTTAGCCTAGCCTAAACCCATGTTGGCTGATGTTCGTCTAATGTGTATGGGGTCTTTTAGACCTGTTTTAGGGTGACATACTTTCTTTTAAATATCCATGTCAGCTGTGACGGCATAATTCTTTTGCTAAGTTTTTCTTGTTTTAAATTAGAATTTGGATTTTAAAAGTTCACCAAGAAATAGAGCGGACTCATAAAATCACATTTTAATATCAATATTATACAGCCATTCTTGCATGGATTTTCAAAGCGAGCACGGGAGGGTCACCAGGTCTAAAAGATATATTTAGTAGTATGTTCAGCTTGTATTGTGAAATCCAGGGACAGATTTGGGTTAAAGGACATTTTAAAAAAATCACACAAGTGTAGAATAAGTTTTCCACTCACCTTTTAGGGTTGCATAATTTAGGCCCAACTCAAATACCAGCGTTCAGTACGGATAGGATGTGTCTGCTGTCATCCTACACATAGGGACTGAGAGGTCTGTTAGAAACCTAATGTTTTACATGTGACCCCTTTAACTCTTCACCTGCAAATTGAATCTGGATTTTCAAGTTATCCTTAAACCAAACTCAAGGTCATCGCAAAAATAACTGTGGTCTAAGGCAGGGGTGGACTATCATTGGTGCAACCTGTGCAGCCGCACAGGGCCCAAAAAGTAAAGGGACCCATTTAAACCTCCAAAGCAGTTTGCAATTTGCATTTTTTGGAGATATTGGACTTTATAGGGCCCATGTATTGCTCTTGCACACGGCCCTTTTCTGACCTTGTCTGCCAGTGGTCTAAGGGGTTGGTGGGGACCATCTACTGTACTTTTCCCAGCCTCCCTATGACATGAATGCTTGGCTAAAGGCCCCCTACAATTAGACTAATGTCAGCTGGAACTGCCACTATCTGTGTATTCTGTATATGGGGAGGTGGAGGAAGGATCCACTATGTCTGATATTGGACTGTCCACCTCGGTTCTCAGCAAGATAAGCCGCCGCCTGAGCAGTCTGGCAGCAGCTCTCTCATATGAATACAGGCGCGCTCCTATGTATGTTAGAGTCGGTAGAAAATAGCTGCTGGCCAAGTCATTGGTCACCACTATTTTTGGGCCACCAACTATCAATGTGTGTGGGGACTCAAGACAATGTGTTCTCAAAAGAAGTGGGGAGTAAGATGGCAGACATCTCTGGAGGGGGCATATCTCCCTGAGAACAAAAAGAAATCCAACTGTCTAATCTACATCTCCCCTGAGGTCATGGAAGAGTCAGGAGGCCCTAGAAACACCATCGGATAGTATAGGGACTTCACTTTGGTTCAGTAGACCTGCAGTATAAGGCTAAGGTTCACATTGCGTTAGTGCAGTCCGCTCAACACATGCGTTAAACGGACTGCACTAACGCAAGTGCCTTTTAAAGATTGCGTTATGCTATCACGCTAGCGCAGATGCTCCATCTGTGCTAGCGGTGACGGACCCCCGAACACTGCAGACCGCGTCCGGGGTCCATCATAGAGTGACGGCACATCGCTAACGCATGCCGATTATGACATGTGTTAACGATGCGCTACATAATGGCAGTCTATGGGTGCGCTAATGGATCCATTACACAGTGTTAGTGCCGCTATGTAACGGATGCCGTCAGCGCATTGCCATTAGTGCAATGTGAGCCCAGCCTAATGTCAGCAGGACTGAAGATGAATTTGTGGTCATGTAGCGGCTGTCAAATCCAGATTATCATGTCATCCATTGTTTGTCTGTTTTGTCTAGCGACTATTGGAATTGACTTCCTGTCAAAGACAATGTATTTAGGGGATCGGACGGTGAGTTTCTTTCTTCTCTCTGAACCATTAACCGCACATTGGAGCTACAATGAGATGAGTTGGATATTCCTGCAGTATCAAATCCCTTGTGTTTCCACAGTTTTTTTGACTAATGTCTATGGTTTAATTCTGCTTAACGCTAACAGAAAGGGGCCGATACATCAAAGTGTTTACACCAGAAAAAAACCTTTTGATAATTGTGCAAAAAATGTGCAACTTTGGCATTTTCACGCCAGTCTCAGCCAGCTTCGCCTAAATGTGCAGAGCTGAGGCAGGAGTGAGGACGTGGCAATGCCCGGCCATCTAATTCACGATGACCACATGGTGCGTACCTTATGCCAGTAATTTTAAACTGGAGTAACATTTCTGGCAAGGTTGCACGCACCCATTTTTGTAAGATACATCTCATTCATTAAGTGATGTACACCTCTTAATGAATTAAAGGCTTTTTCCTGCCTCCAAAATCATATCCCAACATGTAGTAGGTATAATAATAATAATATTAGCAAATACCTCCAATTAGAAATGTAGTATAGTTTTTCTGATTCGCTATGTCTCTCTCCTCATGTGCAGGCATTGCAGGACCTTATGTATCCATGGTTACAACCAGTAGCAACTGGCTGTCACTTTATCAGTGGATATAACCATGGATACCTAAGGTCCTGCAATGCCTGCACACGAGGAAATAGACATTGTGAATCAGAAAAACTATACTACAGTATTCAGTATACTAATATACTTGGAGATGGGAATACCCCTTAAAGCTCCTCTTACTCCGCTAAGCCCTTTCATTAACACAGTCTTGTACAATGCCAGTCTTAATTAATCAGGGGCCAAAGTCTACAACCCACAAAATAATTTATGATATCGAAGACTGTGTTACTGAACAGCAATGAATTAATTTCTGTGGCTTTTATAGCACCACCATGTTCTGCAGCGCTGTACAGAGACCATTCCCACCATTCCCGCTCCTCAGTATGGCCTCTTAAGCTCGTCTATTTAGCATAACATAAGGATTTTTATGGCACATATTATTTTTATAGGAAATAATACCCATAAAGCTGTGAGCTTATCCTCTATGGAACATGGCTTGTAATCAATTTGTAATGAGTAGAGACTGCAAGGCATCCAATAAAATATTACTGAGCTCTCAGTAATGACACAAGGACGCGGCTGCTGGAATAAGGATGAGAAAACACCGACTGCTCTGAATTTATACGTTGGACTAAAGACATAAACTGATCTGTTTCTATTCTGTTTTAGTTAATGTGCAAATTATGTTATATATTTATTGTATTTATTATGCTTTGCTTACGGTATAAAGCGCTATCTTATTCCGCAGCGCTTTACATACATTATCATCCCTGTCCCCATTGGGGATCACAATCTAAATTCCCTATCATCTATCTTTTGAGTGTGGGAGGAAATTGGAGAACCGAGAGGAAACACGGGGAGAACATACAAACTCCTTGCAGATGTTGTCCTTGGTGGATTTGAATCCAGGACCCTGATGCTGCAATGCTAACCACTGAGCCACCGTGCTGCCCGATGTTGCCAGAATTTGGAAATATTATCTGTATATAATGGGACCTAGCCCATCCTGTGGTATGTGGCTGTATAGTGTCACACTAAGGCCAGAGTCACACTTGCCGTATGAAAAATCTGTCCAGTTCTCTGAGAATCGCACCAATGTTCTCTGTATGGTGATCCGTATGTAATCCGTTTGCAATGCGATGATGCGATTTCCTCGCATCTATGTATCTGTGTGACATCCGTATGCAATCCGTGATTTTATTGCAGACTTGAAAAATTGACATACAATGGATCCATGGCCTGAAAATGACCTGGAAAATGCTTGCGTATTTCTCGCAAGTCACATGGATGGTCTGTGTGGTGTCCATTTTTTTTCTCGCACCCATAGACTTGCATTGGTGAGACTCGGCCGATATACGCTGTATGCTGCGATTTCACTCAGGGGGGATTCATCAAGACGAGCGTTCTGTGCATCAGTATTGATGAACAGTATGCAGGAGGAAGATGCACCAAATTAATTTATTAGGCGTGTGTCTCTGAATGTTATTCATCTTTTGGCACCACTCGTACATTCCTGCATAATATACTATGCAGAAAATAATAGCAAAAATGTCACACTGCACTAAAGCCATGCCGTCCCGCTAAGCCATGCCCTCCCGCTAAGCCATGCCATCCCGCTAAGCCATGCCCTCCCGCTAAGCCATGCCCTCCCGCTAAGCCATGCCGTCCCGCTAAGCCATGCCCTCCCGCTAAGCCATGCCATCCCGCTAAGCCATGCCCTCCCGCTAAGCCATGCCCTCCCGCTAAGCCATGCCATCCCGCTAAGCCATGCCCTCCCGCTAAGCCATGCCCACTTTTAAAAAGGATGAAGGAGCCGAGTAAAAAAAAAAATAATGTTGTAATGTTTTTCACCAACTTTTCTTTAATCAAAAATGTCTGACTTTTTTGCTCTGGCTTTTAAACCCAACTGCAAGATAATAGTGTGTGGGGTGAACGGCATTTGTTCATGTGCATTCTTGACTCTGAGTAAGTTATGTAATAAGTCAACCAATTTATTATGCTTACTTAAATAGCGCCATTAATTTCCCCAACGCTTTACAGACATCATCATCACTGTCCCCATTCGGGCTCACAATCTAGATCCCATATCAAGACATTTTGGAGTGTGGGATGTAAACTAGAGAACCCTGAGGAAACCCACACAAGCACAGGGAGAACATACAAACTCCTGGCAGATGTCGTCCTTGGTGGGATTTGAACCCAGGACACAAGTTCTGCAAAATAGCACTGCTAACTCCTAGTGATAGATAGATGGGATAGATTAGATAGATCCCATATATCAAGAGAGTTGGAGTCTCCTGACCCATGTGGCACTTGAGTAAGTAGTAAAAGAGGTGGAGAGGTGACCATGCAACTTCAATGTACTTTTATTAAAGAAGCTATCCCATCAAAGATTTTATCCTCTTAATATACTACGATCATCATTATATAGCACTGTGTACTTTACAATTGCCCATTTTGTCTTTCTACCCAGTAAATTCTTCTCTTTTCTCTGCTCTCAGTAGAAACAGGAAGTCTCTTGTCCTTACATAAATCATTCCCCTCTTTAACTCCTGACCCAGCTGCTCCTCTCCCTGCCAGGGACTTTTGCAGTGACTCATGCAGAAAATTTACCTCCTGTTTCTACATAGAATTTAGAAGATCAGCTAATCAGTTTTTAATCACAAGATGACATAGTCCTAATGGAAAAGAGAAGAATTATCTCAGTAGAAAGGCAAAATGAACAATTGAAAGTACAATTGCTCATTTATATAATATGAGTGTATAATATGATGATTGTGATATATTAGAAGGATAAACATTTTGATTGGAGGAGAGCTTTATTTAAAGTAGTGAAAGACTTGAGTATTTCAGCAACTCCAAAACTACAATAGAGGGAGTCACATGCACATATGGTCTTTTTTTGGAGTGCGAACGGGGGACAAACAATCCTCTATTCCCTGATAGTTTGGAGATCTGGATGCACAAAATTGGCCCTTATAATACATTCATGGAATTTACTTTTAATTTGCCATAATAGTCGTGGATTGGTAATACCCTTTATTAGTTCATTTTGACCCTTGGGACTTGTTGAACCTGACATTGTGACCCTTTTACAGAAAGGGTTTGTGTTACTTCTGCTCAAATGAGAAGAATTTGGATTCACACCAATTCTAGATCTTCTTATTCATGGAAGGTTAAGCAATAAACAATGGTGACACTTTCTACTACTTCACTTGCTGTTTCTTCTGTCCCAGGTCAGACTGCAGCTCTGGGACACGGCGGGACAAGAGAGGTTCCGAAGCCTGATCCCAAGTTACATCCGAGACTCCACCGTGGCTGTGGTAGTTTATGACATTACAAGTGAGTATATTCTGGTCACGTAAATGTGTGCAGCTCTGTGCCATCACCGTCAGCATGGTGACCCCCAGCACTGTGCCATCACCGTCAGCATAGTGACCCCCAGCACTGTGCCATCACCGTCAGCGTGGTGGCCCCCAGCACTGTGCCATCACCATCAGCATGGTGACCTCCAGCGCTGTGCCATCACTGTCAGCATGGTGGACCTCAGTGCTGTTCCATCACTGCCTGCATGGTGCCCTTCAGCACTGTGACATCACTGTCAGCTTGGTGTCCCTCAGTGCTGTGCCATCACATTCATTATGGTGGCCCAAGTGGCAATTCCTACTTCACAATAATTTAAGTGTACAGGTGCATCTCACAAAATTAGAATAATATCAAAAAGTTAATTTATTTCAGTTCTTCAACATAAAAAGTGAAACTGCTATATTATATAGAGTCATTACACACAGAGTGATCTATTTCAACTGTTTATTTCTGTTAATGTTGATGATTATGGCTTACAGCCAATGAAAACCCAAAAGCCATTATCTCAGTAAATTAGAATACTTGATAACACCAGCTTGAAAAATCATTTTAAAATCTGAAATGTATGTTCATTAAATGCACTCAATACTTGGTCGGGGCTCCTTTTGCATCAATGCGGCATGGCATGGAGGCGATCAGCCTGTGGCACTGCTGAGGAGTTATGGAAGCCCAGGTTGCTTTGATAGCAGCCTTCAGCTCATCTGCATTGTGGGGTCTGGTGTCTCTCATCTTCCTCTTGACAATACCCCATAGATTCTCTATGGAGGTAAGGTCAGGCGAGTTTGCTGGCCAATGAAGCACAGTGATACTGTTGTTTTTAAACCAGGTATTGGTACTTTTGGCAGTGTGGACAGGTGCCAAGTCCTGCTGGAGAATGAAATTTCCATCTCCAAAAAGCTTATCGCAGAGGGAAGCATGAAGTGCTCTCAAATTTCCTGGTAGACGGCTGCGCTGACTTTGGTCTTGATAAAATCAGTGGACCTACACCAGCAGATGACATGGCTCCCCAAACCATCACTGATTGTGGAAACTTCACACGAGACCTCAAGCAGCTTGGATTGTGGCCTCTCCACTCTTCCTCCAGACTCTGGGACCTTGATTTTCAAATGAAATGCAAAATTTACTTTAATCTGAAAACAATACCTTGGACCACTGAGCAACAGTCCAGTTCTTTTACTCCTTGGCCCAGGTAATATGCTTCTGGCATTCTCTATTGGTCATGAGTGACTTGACACAAGGAATGTGACACTTGTAGCCCATGTTCTGGATATGTCTGTGTGTGGTAGCTCTTGAAGCAATGACTCCAGCAGCAGTCCACTCCTTGTGAATTTCCCCAAAATTTTTGAATGGCCTTTTCTTAACAATTCTTTCAAGGCTGCGGTTATCCCATTTGCTTGTGCACCTTTTTCTACCACACTTTTTCCTTCCACTCAACTTTCCATTAATATACTTGGATACAGCACTCTGTGAACAGCCAGCTTCTTTAGCAATGACCCTTTATATCTTACCCTCCTTGTGGACTGTGTCTATGACTGCCTTCTGGACATCTGTCCAGTCAGCAGTCTTCCCCATGATTGTGAAGCCTACTGAACCAGACTAAGGGACCATTTTAAACGCATAGGAAGTCTTTGCAGGTGTTTTTTGTTAATTATTCTAATTTACGTACTGAGATAATGACTTTTGATTTTTCATTGGCTGTAAGCCATAATAATCAACATTACCAGACATAAAACACGTGAAATAGATCACTCTGTTTGTAATGACTCTATATAATATATGAGTTTCACTTTTTGTATTGAAGAACTGAAATAAATTAACTTTTTGATGACATTGTAATTTTGTGAGAAGCACCTGTCGGTGATAGCTTGTTTTCACTAGCCAACCGCTTGAAACCAGGGTGTCTGGCTTGTGTTTGATAAAATTACAGACTAAAGACTGAAAGGTTGTGCAATATCCATGGCCACCTCTATTCAGCCGCTCCACGATTTTGGATTTCAGGGTTGGAATATCTCAGACTAGACCAATCTCCACCAGAATCCTCCACTCTTCTCTTGGCTCTGGGCAAGTGCTCTTTTGACTTATAGGAAAGATGTGTATCTTTGTACCGTGTTAGCCAGTAGATAGAAAAATATTTAGACTTGAGAGTCCTCAGTAGTGTTGAGCGATACTGCTCGATATCTAAAAATATCGGATCGGAATGGTATCACCGATATCACTAAATATCGGCGATATCCGATTCCGAAAGTCCCATGTAAGTCTATGGGAACAAAATATCGCAACTAAAAAAAACCTTTATTTCCTTGTAAACACTAAATATACACACATAGAATACATATATATATATTATATATATATATATATATATAAATGTCATTGTGACATATATATACATATATGTATAGTTTATACACTTCTACATAGTAAAATATCCTCTGATTCAATTGCCGGGTAAAGCCGGCTTCTGTGAAAAGACAGAAGCACCCGACATGAAATGACACTTGGTGTGCATAGGGTTAACCATGTCTTTTCATGTCGTTTGCAATCTGATTTGCACAAACAATTACATCAGTCTATGTGTGCAAAATTTCACACCTGTAGGGGTTAATTAAAGGTGTAAATTCGTTGTAAAAAACCGGACTTTTTGCTACGAATTTACACCTTTAATTAACCCCTACAGGTGTGAAATTTTGCACACTTACACTCATGTAATTGTTTGTGCAAATCAGATAGCAAAGGACATGAAAAGACATGGTTAACCCTATGTACACCAAGTGTCATTTCATGTCGGGTTCTGCATTTTCACAAAAGCCGTCAATTGAATTAGCGGCTATTATACTATGTAGAAGTGTATGAACTATAAATATAAATATATATATATGTGTCACAAATTCAATGACATGTATATATATATATATATAATATGAGGTGTAAAATTGTTTAAAAAAAATGCGTGGGCTCCGCCCTATTTTCGCAACCAGACAAAGCCAGCGAATGGGGCAGATAATAATAGCCCAGAGAGGGACCATTATTTTTGGCCCCCCCTAGCTACTAACATCTGCCCCCAGACACCCCAGAAAAGACAAATCTATAATTAGATTCGCCCTTTCTGGCACTTTGCCCGTCTATTCCCATTGCCCTGTAGCGGTGGCGAATGGGTTAATATGGGTTAAAGCCACATTGCAATTGAAAGGTGACCTTAAGCCAGGTTAATAATTGAGAGCTGTCAATTAGACAACTATCAATTATTAATCCTATTGCATGAAATAAAAATAAAACACACACACTTTAATTAAAAATCATTTTAATGAAATAAAGACACATGTTTTTGACCATCTTTTATTTGACTGCAAAAACCATTTCCTGTAATAAAAATAAAATAAAAAAGCAAAATTATTCTTACCTATCCCATGCACAGTCAGGTCCCACGGTGTAATCCTTCAGAAAGGGTTAATGTTTACTGCAGGGACCGCAGCTAATGCTGCAGCCTCACAGTAAACCCCCAAATGAATGAGTTCCTCTCCTGGCTGACAGGAGAGGAAGTGGAAAGCTTAATTGATTGCTTTCCACTTTCACTTCAGGTCAGCCAGGGACACAATCAGTGACGTCAGAGGGAACTGTATTAACAAAAATAGGGGATCCCCTCGAAAAAAATTGGCGTGGGGTCCCCCCTATTTTTGTTAACCAGCCAGATGAAGCAGACCACTGAGGCCTGGATTTTCAGGCTGTTAAGGAGCCAAGATCCATGGACCTTGCCAGCCTGATAATACCAGGCCACAGCAGTCTGCATATCTTGGCTGATTAACAAAAATAGGGGATCCCCTCGAAAAAAATTGGCGTGGGTCCCCCCTATTTTTGTTAACCAGCCAGATGAAGCAGACCGCTGAGGCCTGGTTTTTCAGGCTGGTAAGGATCCAATATCCATGGACCTTGCAAGCCTGATAATACCAGGCCACAGCAGTCTGCTTAGCTTGGCTGGTTAACAAAAATAGGGGATCCCCTCGAAAAAAAAACGGCGTAGGGGTCCCCCTATTTTTTGTTAACCAGCCAAGTAAAATGCAGACTGCTGCGGCCTGGTATTAAAAGACTGTCAAGGCCCATGGATTTTGGCCCTCAACAGCCTGATAATACCAGGCTACAGCAGCCCCACATTTGGCGCATCAAAAGATGTGCCAATTGTGGCACTTTACCCGGCTCTTCCCACTGCCCTGTAGCGGTGGCAAGTGGGGTAATAAGGGGTTAATGTCACCGTTGATTGCACGGTGACAATAAGCCCGGTTAATAATGGAGAGGTGTCAATAAGACACCGATCCATTATTAATCCCAAAGTTATTAAATGTATAAAAAAAAGACAAAGCAAGAAAAAAGTCTTTTAATGAAATAAAAGAGACAACACAGTTTTCATTAATTTTATTGTACTCTCATTCCTGTGACGCCATCGATCTCCTGTAAAAAAAGAAAAAAAACAAACCAACAGTATACCACCTGTCCGACGCAGTCCATAGTAACAACAGTCCCACGACGATCCAGCTCTGCTACATCGCAATGACAGGCAGAGCCTGTCATCGCAACGCAGCACAGCTGATTACCTGCTTCCCCGGCGGTGACGTCATTGGACTGACTGCTTTACGGCCGGGATTACCCAGCAGTCACTGCAGTTATCGCGAGAAACTGCATGTGACCGCCGGGGAGAAGAGGATGGCGGCCATGAAGCAGTCCAGGATGTGACCGCCGGAGATCTTCTGCCAGGTAAGTGCCGCTGACTCCTGACAGACCCGACCGACGGACACTGACAGTGACAGTGACAATCCCGATTCCGGTATCCGATAAGACGAAAATATCGGAACTAAGTATCAAAAGGCCGATACAGCCAATATCGGCCGATACCCGATACTTGCGGTATCGTATCGCTCAACACTAGTCCTCAGTGGTTGATACCTTTTAATGGCTAACTGAAAAGATGGTAACAAATTGCAAGCTTTCGAGACTACTCGCCTGATGAAGAGACCTGAGTAGTCTTGAAAGCTTGCAATTTGTTACCATCTTTTCAGTTAGCCATTAAAAGGTATCAACCACTGAGGACTCTCAAGTGTAAATATTTTTCTTTTGACTTATGACACTTATCCAACTTCCTTGATGAGCTCACTGTATCTGTCTGTACTCTGATCACAATGTGCACATACCTGCGTTGTATATCCTGTCCCCACCTACCATGGCACCAGTAGGCCACCCATATGGCTTTGATTCAAGCAGCCCATATGTATTGGTACATATTAAAGATGTATAAATTCAGCACACTAGCCACATCAATATCACAGGTAGCCAGCTTGGACCCACCATGAGAAGCCTATCACAGCTATTACAGCCATAATACATTTGCTGGCTTTTGGTGAGTTTTTGATGTTGCAGAATTTCTGCACTATTTTCTGCAAGTATTAAATAAGGTTACTTGCATTCGTTTTAATGTGTTTTTTTAACATGCGTTTTTATCCCATTTCCTACTATGTATGTTATTGATCCAAGTCATTGATAAAAATAAAAAAGTCTATGGAAAAATCCATGTGTTGTCTGCCATTCATATTACAAAGGACAGGAGAAGCTTTGTCATTTATTTATTTTCCTGCGAGAAAATCACTGATGGTAAAAAGCGATACTGATCGAACTCTGATGAAAATCAGCTGAAAATCACTTTTTGTATACTGGAAAATTTCACTGATGTCTGTATGAGGCGGTACAATGTTTCCATGTTTAGTTATCATTCCCCTTCCCAAGAAAACTAAAGGCTGGGTCTCACATAACGATACACCAGCGATCCCGACAACGATATGCACTTGTCAGGATCGCTGGTGTATCGCTACATGATCGCTGCTGAGCTGCCAAACAGGCAGCTCAGGCAGCGATCTGGGACAGCGACACTGCGGGTAACATCGCTTAGTTACCCGCAGTGTACCTTGGATACCAGCGCCCTGATGCAGGGAGCTGGTATCCAAGGTACACAGCGGGTTTCCAAGCGCTGCGCGGTGCCTGGAAACCCGCTGTGTACCTTGGATACCAGCTCCCTGCATCAGGGCGCTGGTATCCAAGGTACACTGCGGGTTTCTAGGCACAGCCCCGCGCCTGGAAACCCGCTGTGTACCTTGGTTACCAGCGGATCGCTGGTCTCCCGCCTGTCACACGCAGCGATGCGTGCCTGTCAGCGGGAGACCAGCGATCAAAAAAATGTCCTGACATTTCAGCGACGATCAGCGATACCCGGCAGGGGGCTGATCGTCGCTGAATGTCACACACAGCGATATCGCTGGTGAGCTCGCTGCTGCGTCACAAAACTAGTGACTCAGCACCGATCTCGCTAGCGATATCGCTATGTGAGACGGGCCCTTAACACAAATTGCTAATTGTTAGTCCAATTTTGTAAACAGGACAGAAGCGCCTGTTTTCTTACAAACAGATCTTTGTAATAAAGGCCGCGGTATGTTTTCTAACGCTCGCTCTCCAGGCTGATAATTAACATTCAGCTTGTGACCAGGAGAAGATCCTGCAGAATAGAGAAGAAAAGCTCGTTAGGGGAGGTGTGCAGGACAGGATTTAATTAGGACAAGTGCGTGCTGCTCTCTGGGCCCATAGTGAGACGCCATCTCCAGGCCATGGCGACCATTGCAGTGTGTCACTAGCAGCCTCAGACCCCAGCTGGGAAACACTCAAATCAGAGAAACACTATTAGCCCATTAGATAATTAACAGTTGCTATTTAGTGGCTCTTTAGCATCTTGTTCGCATGTGTAAATCACCTTCTTATCACTTTCCTCGGAGCTGTGATCACAAATCCAGGCGTGTGCAATAACAGCAAGGAGATCCCTTACTTTAATTATAGCACTCGGAAAGGCAACGTTTGTTAGCGCTGTCACAACAGAAAATGACACCGAGGATGGGGTTTTGGAAGACCACTGGATGCTCTCTAATTTTGCTTCACTGAATGTTCTCTCTCTATCTGAGGACTTCCTCCTATAGCCCTTGAGTCACTGATGCTGGAACAGTTTTTATTTTTTGTCAGTACCCCTGCGTTCCAAAGTTATGACTCCGGTAATAATGGTGCAAATTTTTCATTCAACGACTTGGGTGTATACCACAGAACTTCCCTGTGGGTGTTTGTTTTTTTCTGTGGTATACGCCCAGTTGGCTGAAAGGAAAATTTGCAATATTATTACCAGGGAGCATATCTTTGGAATGAATGTTAATCAAAGGAAAAGAAAATTTTACCACATAGCACTCGGCCCAGTGTTATGCTATCCGAGTGCAGTCCGATTACTGCGGACACTAGCAATGGAGGAGATGGAGAAATTACTTTCTCCGTCTCCTGCGCTGCAATTCTTTCATGTGAGAGAATTGGCGCACAGTGCACTGACACTCTGACAGGGCTCTCTCACACGAGTGAATGAATCGGACGGGTGCAATTTGATGAAAAATTGGATTGCACTTGGCCCATTGTTATTCTGTGCAGCAGTGCACATCTGCGATTAATTTCTCACGCAGACTAGCCTCTCCATTACTAACCCCTGGGCCTGATGTCAGCTGATATTACAAAGCTGACATTAACGCCAATACTATTACCCCATTTGCACCGCACAGGACAAGTGGAAAGAGCGGAGGCTAAGCGCCAGAATTGGTGCATCAAATGGATGCGCCATTTATGGGGCAGCTGTGGGCTGATGTTCTTAGTCTGGGAGGGGGCCATTATCCTTAGTCCTTTCCTAAGATATTATCAGCCCGCAGCTGTCTGCCTAGCCTCTATACAGTTGTGCTCAAATGTTTACATACCCCAGCAGAATTTTTGCTTTTTAGGCCTTTTCTCAGAGAATATGAATGATAACACCAAAACTTTTTCTCCACACATGGTTAGTGGTTGGGTGAAGCCATTTATTGTCAAACTACTGTGTTTTCTCTTTTAAATCATAATAACAACCCAAAACATCCAAATAACCCAGATCAAAGTTCACATACCCTGGTGATTTTGGCCTAATAACATGCACAGAAGTTGACACAGATGGGAATGAATGGCTACTAAAGGTAACATCCTCACCTGTGACGTGTGACAGATCCCAGGAAAATCGTTCGGGATGCATAGAAAAACCCACAAATAACATCAGCTGAAAAAGTGGACTCTCTCAAAACTAGCGGTGTGGCTGTTTCAAGATGCACAATAAGGAGGCACTTGAAGAAAAATGGGCTGCATGGTCTCACCGAGCACCAGATCCTGAAAAATAGAGACTCTACGGGTCTTGGAAAATGTTGCCATTTTTATTAATTTTTTTGCAAATTGATTTTTTTTACCTGTTAAATAAAAAAAGACCCTATACATGTTTGCTATCTCCAAACTCATAATGACCTGGAGAATCATAATGGCAGGTCAGTTTTAGCATTTAGTGAACATGGTGAAAAAAAAAACAATTGTGGAATTGCGCTTTTTTTGCAATTTCACCGCACTTGGAATTTTTTTCCTGTTTTTCAGTACATGACATGTTAAAACCAATGGAGTTGTTCAAAAGTATAACTCGTCCCGCAAAAACAAGCCATTACATGGTCAAACTGACAGAAAGATAAAAAAGTTAGCATCAAAGACACAAGTAATCTGCACATGACTGTATCAATAAAGTATTGTCAAAGCCAAATACCAAGGAAGTATCAAAAACAAAGCAGCTTTGTTTAAAACATGACACATCAAAAAGAGACAAAAACGACATAGTCAAAAATGCCATAAAAACACATGTAAAAAAATGCAATAAACAAATGCAAGTAATTTGACTTACTTAACCCTTCACAACCAGAGGTATTTTTGTTTTTGTGTTTTCGTTTTTGCTCCCTTTCTTCCCAGAGCCATATCTTTTTTATTTTTCCGTCAATATGGCCATATGAGGGCTTGTTTTTTGTGGGACGAGTTTTACTTTTGAACGACACCATTGGTTCTAACATATTGTGTACTGGAAAAGTGCAGTTCCACAGTTGTTTTCCTTTTTTTTTTCACCATGTGAACTAAATGCTAAAACTGACCAGCCAATATGATTCCCCAGCTCATTACGAGTTCATAGACACCAAACATGTCTACAGTCATGGCCAAAAGTTTTGAGAATGACACAAATATTAATTTTTACAAAGTCTACTGCTTCACTTTTTCTAATGGCAATTTGCATATACTCCAGAATGTTATAAAGAGTGATCAGCTTAACAGCAATTACTTGCAAAGTCAATATTTGCCTAGAAAATGAACTTTATCCCCAAAACACATTTCAACATCATTGCAGCCCTGCCTTAAAAGGACCAGCTAACCTCTTTTCAGTGATTGCTCCATTAACACAGGTGTGGGTGTTGATGAGGACATGGCTGGAGATCAATCTGTCATGATTAAGTAAGAATGACACCACTGGACACTTTAAAAGGAGGCTGGTGCTTGGCATCATTGTTTCTCTTCTGTTAACCATGGTTATCTCTAAAGAAACACGTGCAGTCATCATTGCAATGCACAAAAATGGCCTAACAGGGAAAAGTATCGCAGCTAGAAACATTGCACCTCAGTCAACAATCTATCGCATCATCAAGAACTTCAAGGAGAAAGGTTCCATTGTTGCCAAAAAGGCTCCAGGGCGCCCAAGAAAGACCAGCAAGAGCCAGGACCGTCTCTTAAAAGTGTTTCAGCTGTGGGATCGGGCTACCAGCAGTGCAGAGCTTGCTCAGGAATGGCAGCTGGCAGGTGTGAGTGCATCTGCACGCACTGTGAGGCGGAGACTCTTGGAGCAAGGCCTGGTCTCAAGGAGGGCAGCAAAGAAGCCACTTCTCTCCAGAAAAAACATCATGAACAGACTGATATTCTGCAAAAGGTACAGGCAGTGGACTGCTGAGGACTGGGGTAAAGTTATTTTCTCTGATGAATCCCCTTTTCGATTGTTTGGGACATCAGGAAAACGCCTCATTTGGAGAAGACAAGGTGAGCGCTACCACCAGTCTTGTCTCATGCCAACTGTTAAGCATCCTGAAACTATTCATGTGTGGGGTTGCTTCTCAGCCAAGGGAATCGGCTCTCTCACAGTCTTGCCTAAAAACACAGCCATGAATAAAGAATGGTACCAGAATGTCCTCCAAGAGCAACTTCTCCCAACCCTCCAAGAGCAGTTTGGCGATCAACAATGCCTTTTCCAGCATGATGGAGCATCTTGCCATAAAGCAAAGGTGATAACTAAATGGCTCAGGGAACAAAACATAGAGATTTTGGGTCCATGGCCTGGAAACTCCCCAGATCTTAATTCCATTGAGAACTTGTGGTCAATCATCAAGAGACGGGTGGACAAACAAAAACCTAAAAATTCTGACAAAATGAAAGCATTGATTGTGCAAGAATGGACTGCTATCAGTCAAGATTTGGTCCAGAAGTTGATTGAGAGCATGCCAGGGAGAATTGCAGAGGTCCTGAAGAAGAAGGGTCAACACTGCAAATATTGACTTGCAGCATTAACTCATTCTAACTGTCAATATAAGCTTTTGTTACTCATATGTTTGCAATTATATTTCTGTCTGTGATATTAAAACATCTGTCAAACACACATAAAAACCAGAGGGCAGCAGATCATGTGAAAATATAATATTTGTGTCATTCTCAAAACTTTTGGCCATGACTGTATGTTATTTTTTTATTTATGTGGTGAAAAAAAATCCAAAGTTTGCTAAAAAAAGGCGCCACATTCCGATAAGCGTACCGTCTCCATTTTTCGTGATCTCGGGTTGGGTGAGGGCTTATTTTTTGAATGTTGAGCTGACGTTTTTATTGATACCATTTGGTGTAGATACGACCTTTACGATGATTGACCGTTTTTTATTGCAATGAAGCAGCGACTAAAAAAACGTAATTCGGATGTTTTCAATTTTTTTCTCATTACGCCGTTTAGCAATCGGATTAATTATTTTTGATACTGATAGATCGGGCAATTCTGAACATGGCAATACCAAATATGTGTATTTTTGTTTTTTTTTATTGTTATATTTTGAATGGGGCAAAAGGAGGGTGATTTGAACTTTTATACTTTTTTCATTTTTTAATATTTTTAAAAACTTTTTTTTACTTTTTGCATGCTTCAATAGTCTCTATGGGAGACTAGAAGCAGCAGTACTTCGATCGCCTCGGCTACACACAGGCTATGATCAGATCGCCTGTGTGTAGCAGAAATCCTCACTTGCTATGATGGTCGGCGCTCATAGTAATCCAGCAATGACAACCATAGAGGTCTGCTGGAGACCTCTGGTTGTCATGCCAACCCATCGGTGACCCGCGATCATGTGACAGGGTCACCGATGCGCTGGATTTATGACGCGCTTCCGGTAAGCGCAAGTTAAATGACGCTGTCTGAAATTGACATCGTAATTTAACTAGTTAACAGGCGCGGGTGGATCGCAATTCCACCCGCGGTTGTTGCGGGCACATGTCAGCTGTATAGATCAACTGACATGTGCGTGGAAAGGTTCTGGTTCAGCGCTGAAGCCTGCACCAAACAGGGGGAGTCCGACATCGGCATACTATTACGCCCGATATCGGAAAGGGGTTAATACATGCAGAAAATCTGCAACATCAAAAACTCACCGAAACCATCAACTTAAGTTCCTGATCGTCATTTATTTAGGCCACATTCATACGTTGAGTATTTGGTCAGTATTTTACATCAGTATTTGTAAGCCAAAACCAGATATGGGACTGTCAGAGGAAAAGTATAATAGAAACACGTCACCACTTCTGTATTTATCACCCACTGCTGGTTTTGATTTACAAATACTGAGATAAAAAACTCCCCAAATACTGAACGCATACATGTGGCCTTAGGGCAGAGACACACTGCCGTATTTCTCGTGCGAGAATCGCATTGTAAAACTCGTCCTGGCTGTCGGCTCTCCTGACCTGAGCTTGACCTCTGCATAGTAATCCATCACGCTGTCTTGCTCAGGTCAGGAGAGGTGTCAGGCCAGTCCATGCAGTGCGATGCGATTATCGCACGAGTTTTACGGCCGTCTGACTCCAGCCTAAGGCCTCATACTCACTGGCGCCGAAAACGGATGAAAATCAGACGATAAAAAATCGGATGCAAATCTGACCAATGTTAGTCAATGGGTGAGTTCTCATTTGCGATTTTTTTCTCATCAGATATTGTTCTGAGAAAAAAATCGCAGCATGCTGTGATTTGATGCGATTTTGGGATGAAAATCGCCAATGCAAGTCAATGGGTGCGATTAAAAAAACGCACAGAAAACGCACAGAAAACGCACCATTCCTTTTTTTTGCTATTTTTTGTGCAAAATAGAGCTATAAACTTGTATGTTCCAAAAAGTTGATGCCATGCTTGTTTGGAATAGCAAAACACACAGGACAAAAACCAAATGAATCAATGCCATATGTAGAGTTGAGAGTCCTCAGTGGTTGATACCTTTTAATGGCTAACTGAAAAGATGGTAACAAATTGCAAGCTTTCGAGACTACTCAGGTCTCTTCATCAGGCAAAGACTAATACAAAATTTTGTATTAGTCTTTGCCTGATGAAGAGACCTGAGTAGTCTCGAAAGCTTGCAATTTGTTACCATCTTTTCAGTTAGCCATTAAAAGGTATCAACCACTGAGGACTCTCAACTCTAAATATTTTTCTATCTAGTGGCTAACACGGTACAAAGATATACATCTTTACTGTGCCATATGTAGATAAATAGCTTTATATAGGTGTCAGACAAGTGGTTTAACCTTAATTTGCGGTTATGTCTTGGAAAAAAAATCGCATAAAAATCGCATGTAAATCGCATGGAAAACGCATGGTGCGATTGAAAATCGCATCAAAATCGCATGCCTTTTTACAACAAATGTACCGTTTTTTTCCTGCAGAAAACGGACCGATTTTTTTCCAGCCAGTGAGTATGAGCCCTAAGGCAGTAAATTTGTTTCCAAAATTCTATACATTCACATATCCAAATCTTAGGACTCATACATGTCAGTGACTTTCTTATAGGCCACGTTCACATGCTCAGGATTTGGTCAGTATTTTGCCTCAGTATTTGTAAGCCAAAACCAGGAGTGGGTGATAAACACAGAAGTGGTGACGTGTTTCTATTATACTTTTCCTCTGATTGTTCCACTCCTGATTTTGGTTTACAAATCCTGATATAAAATGCTGACCAAATACTGTACATGTGAACGTGGCCATACAAGAAAATCGGTCCTGGTTTCATCAGTGTTTTCAATCATAGTTTCCTCAAAATTTTATGAGAGTTTCATAAATTTTTCTGTGATAAAAAAAATTGTTTCTCCGCCTTCTCCTATCAGTCCATATAAAACAGACAGCAAACTGATGGCATCTGAGTGCTTTCCGAATTTTTCATGGACCCTAAGACTTTTATTGCTGTGCTTGATCCGACACTCGAATCAACATCGGACTTGTCTCCACTAATCACCGACATACAAACAGCCCCATAGACTATCATAGGTGCTATCTCTGAAAAGCATGGTTAGCGCTCAACCACGAAAAACCCAGGAGTGAATGCACCCTTACTTGTATAATGGACACTTCTCTGGAAAGCAGACAAGGTATTCACTCACTGTAAACAATAGTATTATATGATGTGAAAATTCACTCTACAAGGCACGACTCCCGTCTCATCTATTTATGTTAATCTGGATATTCATGTTGGTTTTCTAGATTTGAATTCCTTCCACCAAACATCCAAATGGATTGATGATGTCAGAACAGAGCGAGGAAGTGATGTCATAATAATGCTGGTGGGAAATAAGACAGACCTTGCAGACAAAAGGTACAGGACATTCATTAACTTCACCCTACTGAATGCGACCTTTACTTGTTATTTTTAGGTTAGGATTTTAGGCCTGTACCCACAAGCAAAATTTCAGCCCATGAAAACCATGAAGTCGCTCTATAATAGAAGATATAGGAAAAAGACGCAGCGAAAATGACACCATTTATTTTAATATATTGCATTTTTTGGTGGCAAGCTGATGTTTTTATTTATACCATTTTGTGGTACATACTATGTTTTGATCACTTCTTATTGCATTTTTTAAAGTTATTGAGGCACCCAAAAACCATAAATGTGCCCCTGCTGTGTACTGTGTAATGGCTGTGTCTGACCGTGCAGGAACATGGTCTGATGATACCACAGCTCCTGGGCAGGGCGAGGACGCAAAAAGAGAGTATACAGACAGGATAGCATGGGATCGTAGCTGCTCTTTTCTGTGAAGTGAAACATTTCCTTTCCTCTTTATAAACATGTTTTACCTCACAGAAAGAATCAGCTGTGATCCCATGCTATTCTGTCTGTATACTCTTATGCTTCCTCACCAGGCCATGAGATGTAGTATGAGCCAGCCATGAACTGGAGCAGCTCTGCATGGTCAGACACAGCCATTACACAGTACACAAGGACCCAGATATGCTCCATGAAATAACAATACATCATGGATCATAAAGGGGAGAAGAGGAACGTGACCGCTAATTCATGCTGGCCATAATATAGGCTGCATGAATCTGACATGGCTTCCTTATTGCAGCCATGTACGTTTTACTCTAAAATGTTGCGATGAGGATGACTATCGCAAGAGGCTGCTTCTTGCAGTTTTAGCCCTATTTTTAATAAAACCAGACAACCCCTATAACGTTGCTAAATAGAGGGGGTCAGAATATAGAAGAGAGCATGCATTGACGGTTAGTGGGGAGGCTAGACTTTTGACCCTCCTGCCAACAGGAGAAAGTTATCCCTTCCCAATGTGATAGGGGATAACTTGTTGATCTTTGTGACCCCGCGCCAAGCCCAAGAACAGGGGCTCAGAAGAATGAAGCAGAGGCCAATCATGCAGACTGATTCATTCTTATGGGAGTGAAATGCTCATTTATCTCCAGCAGCACCACTAAGAATGAATGGAGCCGCAGTGTGGCGCATGATCAACCTCCTCTCCTCCATTCACATTGGGCTCTTCAGAACCCAGGTTCTTGGGATCGGTGGGGGTCCCAGCAGTTGGACCCTCAGCGATTAGGAACTTATCCCCTGGCCTATGCTCAGCTTGAGAATACCCCTTTAAGCTGCTCATATACATAAAATAGCTTTCAAATGAAAAAAGGTGTAGAAAACCTCAGCTGATGATGATCTCTGCATGACATGCAGGAGCCACATCACCGTTTACCGCCTAATGATGACAGTGTTATGCCTCTGTGGAGAAGCGACCGTGACTCAAAGCAAAATCCATTGCATTGATTTTACCAATAGGTTATGGACAAAGCAATCTAACTTGATAAATCAAAGCGAGCTGACATTTTATGTTTAAAGTCACGAAAAATGAATGTTGCTGGTTTATCTCAAGATGCCTATAAAAAGCTTCGATTTTCCAGGAAAACAAATTAGCTGTATAGCTCAGCTCAGGCTCGGCAGCTCCCTGCTGTCCAAGGTCATATGCTCCTGTTCTCACTGCGCAGCACAGAACGCAATGGCTGCCTCCTGGAAGAAGGGAATGACATATGTATTACTGGATACAGAGCTCATTATCTTGATGTATTGTCTTCCCTAACTGAGCAGAGGCTTTGAGAAATAGAGGACTCTTCTTTAACCTTTGCGCCTCTCTGCGTGTGGTCCAGCAGCTCCAAGGATCCTTCGACAGTTTGGGGTTAATGTAAGCAATGAGACAAGAGCTAGAACAAACATCCTTGAGATGAATGGAGCTCTACTGTTATCCATTTCATAAGTTTATATTTCAAGGTCAAGAAATAACATTTTAGGAACCAGATGGGTAGATTCAAGCTTCTTTACAAAGGTGTGAGTCCAGCACCCAACCTCCGGAGATCACCACTTATGATGCAGTTACTCATTTACTGTAGTAATAAAATTACATGGTGCATGCTTTATGGCAGCTGCAAATTATTTATTTTTGCTAATATAAGGACAGAAAGGTGTCAATAGCTGTATGTCACCGGGTAGAAACGGAAAACAGCATCCTCACACACATAATTGAAGAGGCATGGAGTGGCACACAGAACAGTAAAATAGAGCTGTCATGAAATCCCACTCCACTAATGATAATGAGATGGCTTTGCTGATTCTGTCACAGTCTACAAAGCAAAGCTACACAGCAAAATGATTATATAAAAAATAACACCAAATGTAAAAACATTTGTGGTTGTGTTCTTATTATACATTCACGTTAAAGGGATTGTACCAAGTCAAGAAGTTAATCCCTATTCATAGGATTGGGCATAAGTTTCTGATTGCTTCAGTTTTCGATAGACCCATTGTAGGAATCATTGGGGGTCCCAATAGGTCAGACAACCATAGATTAGGAAGTTATCCCCTATCCATAACTTCTAATCTTCACACAAACCCCTTAAAGAGGACCTATCACTGACAATGTTATAAAAAATTTAAAAGCCAAATGCAATAAACATAAGATGTGATATATAATTCATTAACAAAAAAATATACCAAAATGCCTCCAATCCTCTCTCATTCTTCTAATAATCTCCCCCATCTTGGGCCCCATGCTATAACACTTTCACCCATCCTGGTATAATGTTCCCATCCTGGCATAATTTCCGCATTCTGGTATAATGTCCCCATCCTGGTATAATACCCCCATCCTGGCATAATATCCCCCCATCCTGGCATAATATCCCCCATCCTTGTACAGTGCACCCATTCTGTTATAATGACCCACATCCTGGTATAATGTCCCCATTTTGGTATAATGTCCCCCATCCTGGTATAATATCCCTCATTTTGGTATAATGTCCCCGTTCTGGTATAATTTCCTCCATCTTTGCAAAATGTCCTCATTTTGGTATAATGTCCCCAACCTTGTATAATGTCACATTCTGGTACAATGCCCCATCCTGGTATAATGTCCCCCTTGCTGGTATAATGTCCCCATTCTGGTACAATGCCCCCATCCTGGTATGTCTCCCATACTGGTATAATGCCCCATCCTGATACAATGCTCCCTTCCTGATATAATGTCTAAAAGCCAAATGCAATAAACATAAGATTTGATGTATAATTTATTAACAACAAATATACCAACATGCCTCCCATCCTCTCTCATTCTTCTAATAATCTCCCCCATCTTGGGCTCCATGCTATAACATTTTCCCCTATCCTGGTATGAGGTTCGCATCCTGGTATAATTTCTTCATTCTGGTATATTGTTTCTATTCTGGTGCATTGCCCTATTTTGGTATAATGTCCCCATCCTGTCATAATATCCCCCATCCTTGTACAATGTACCCATTCTGTTATAATGTCCCCATTTTGGTATAATGTCCCCCATCCTTGTATAATATCCCCAATTCTGGTATAATGTCCCCATTCTGGTATCATTTCCTCCATCTTTGCATAATGTCCTCATTCTGGTATAATGTCCCCATCCTGGTATAATGTCCCCCATGCTGGTATAATGTCTCCCAGCATGGTCCTCTTCCGTTTTTCTCCAGCACATTTTAAAAAGCAAATAATTCTACTTACCTTCTTCTGCTCCTAAGAAACACGGTGTCCTCTTCTGTTGCCAGCGCAGGAGCCGGTTGCTGACTTCTGTGTGCATCACAGGCAATGCATGATGTCACTGCTATGTGCCGAGTGTCACTGGCAAGCCGACGTCAGCTGCCAGCCTCTGATTGCTTCCTCAGGTGCACATCCTGGTGAATTTGATATCAGGGGGCCCCTCTTGCACTAGTCTGGTGGTTACGCCCATGATTAGAACACAGTAGACTGAGCAGATAGCTGCTCACATGAACTGTGATTCTACCATAATATAATTCCTGTATTCACCATCGTTATTCTCCTTTTGTTCCAGGTTTATTTGTATATACATTCTCCTTACTGTGATATACCCTTCTATGTATGAAGGTGATAGGTCGTCACTAAAGGTACTGCCACACTAAGCTATCCCGCTAGCGATCTCGTTAGCGTTGCATACTAATGAGATCGCTAGCGGGATTGTTTCTATATCGCTAAATGCGGCCACATTTAGCGATATAGTTAACGACGCTATCGCCGTTAGCGATCTTCTTAACGACTTTAGCGGTACGAAAGTACCGCTAAATCGCTAAGAAAAGGTGCCACACAGCGATTAGATACTTACCCAGCGGGAGCGCCAGCGATGAAATAGGGTCCGGAACGATTCCAGCGACGAGCGAGATCACAGCAGGAAGCTCGTCGCTGGCAGATGCCGCACTGAACAACATCGCTAACGGGATCGCTAAATAGTGACATTTTTTAGCGATCCCGTTAGCGATATTGTTTAGTGTGGCATACCCTTAAGTATTTATTATAGAGAACTGTATTGAACACGATTATATAAAATGCAGTTGGGTATCCTCTCATGTATTTTAGGCCACCCCAGGTATAAGGCCACTACTGTTAGGCACCCCCATTAATAAGGACTCCGTTCTTCTTATTTACTTATAATTAGGTGAACTTTTAATTAATTGCAGACAATTAAATTTCACATTTATAGGTTAAACAGAGTAATCATTTATCCCTCTCTTCCCAAGGCAGTTTCTCATCTAATATATTTAACTCTAATCTTATTTTCTTCATTTTAATCTTTTCACAAACCATAATTAACAGGACAAGATGGAGTAGTTTGTACTGCTGTAATATTACAATGTGGCTTAGGGTTGAATAATAGTTGGTAACACTTGGATCACGAGTGCTACAAGTTATTTCACAAAATTTACTCTTAAAATTCAGAGCAGAATATGAGTAGCTAGAAAAAGGACAGTGTTAGGTCTGCAACCAACCGTACTTCTGGTGTCAGAGGCATCCATAGAGGTCAGTGATCAGTATTGAGTAATGGAACATTTGTGCATAGAGTTGGTGCTAAAGATGGTTCTCATGGTAAAGATGTTTGGGAGGAGCTGTGTTCTTGGGGATATAAGGCCACCTTCAGAGGCTCCGATTGTATATGTACATGGAGAGAGAGCTGTCAGCCAGACGAGCGTTCAGGTGACATTATCTAATGCAGAAGGCAGGCCTTAGGGGGTATTCACAAAATAAAACATTCCAAAATGGTTTTATAATTGTTTTGTTGTCATTGGTGTATTTCAAAAGGCCTTTCAGCTACATTTGTGCCCTAAGTGTCAAAATCTCTGGTACCTTTATACATCTACTATAGTTCTACTTGTAACTTAGAGGTTACTGGGCTCAAGGGAGTCTGTCAGTACAGAATCACTGTTCTCACCAAGTACAGGAGCTCAGTGCACCCTTGGTGTGGCCAAACTTTTAAGTGCACCTTACTAAATCCAAATGATCCAAAGCACCGGATGTTCTCCTCCAAAAGGTTATCTCTTTTATTGTGTCACCATGTGTGTTCTTTTTGTTATATGGCTTGAAAATGGACCTTTGTGGCCAAAACATTGCATTTTTACCCTGTATATGCTGTGACATAATAAAGATGTCCTTTGGGGGAGAACATCTGTTGTATTTGATCATTTGGATTTAGTAATTAGGCAATATTTTGGGGAGTTGCACCAAGACTCTATGAACCTCAGAGTGGTGCATGGAACCACACATTTTTGACATCTAAGTGCACCTTCCCGCCTACTTGTTTTCCCTCTTTTTTTATGCCCCTCTTATTTGATTGACAGCTCTGGGGTTACAGAGCCAGAGATGGGCAGAGATAGATGGGAAACAAGTAAGTGAGAAGGTGCACTTAAATATTTGGTCACGCCAAGGGTGCACTAAACATCAAAACTCACTTTGAACAGTCATTCTGTGCTCACAGACTCCCTTGAAATTCCTTCATGACACCATGGGAATGCCAGTCACAGAGGACTCCAAAACTTGCCTTTTGTTAGAAAATCCCTAGAACTCTGGCTTGTCACCACTAAGGATGTGTGGCTGAAACAATGTCTACTGCTAAAAAATGTGTGACTAAATTCGGGATGTCTCTGGCAGTTCCTACAGTTATTTTTATCTATATGTACAGAGCACTAGCAGACACAGACAGAAAAGTGGTCCCTTTGCAAGAACAATATATTGGCCCTTTGGAATTCCAATAGCTCATCATAATGCTTTTGGAGGTGGAAATGGGTCCCCTTACCTCGTGGGCCCCTGTGCGCCTGCACAGGTTGCACTAATTGCCCGACCCCCGCTACAGAAGGTGCCCTGATAAGTTCTCTAAGATATGGCACATGTGGAACAGCCCTTCACCTACAGTAGTTGATCACCCTCTGTCTGATGAATCTGCCAATTTGGGGATGACTTGCCAACCATCTGATGTGTATATGGGCGCCTTGCCACAGATGATGGATGTCATGGGGGAGAAGGATCGGAAGTTGAAATTTCAAGCCCCAATTCTTTTGATTTCAGGGGAAATAATAGGAGTCTGGTCCCGGTTCTGTCCTCTCTCCAACTGAAAATACATAATCACTCGGCAAAGCTGAGACCATATGGGCACTCAGGAGAGATGGCTGTATGTCAAAAAAACATTCGTCCGAAGATATCTCATGGCTATGGATACGAAAAGAACTATCTGTATGCTAGAAAGTTATACTGAACTCGTCCTCTCACCTGGCAAACACAGAACTGTTCTTAGGACCATGAGGTACATAAGAATAAGACGTAGACACAGCTGTCAGGTTTGACACTTTATTGTTCTGCCTGAGTTGATGATTATATGCAAGTCATGCCAATATGGATAGTGATACCTACCTAACAAATACTATCATTCTGGTTTTGATAGCAGGAGGCCATGTCTCAGTATTCTTGTTTTCACACATATATGAGAGATCCAATTATGTTCACTGGAAACATTATTTTACTTTCTGTATTGACTAATTCTTTACTCATTTCTGTTCTTGCCATGTGCATCCATTTGATATCCGAAAAGAACTTTAGTTTAAGAAAAAAAAAAGCACAAGTCCAATAGCTGGAGGGTGAACATAAGGTAAAGCAGTCTGACTCTGCTAATATCAGCTGTTATGATTTGGTAGCCGAGGAGGACAGTAGCCAAAATAGCCTAGGCAACCCTACACCCAGAGGGTTGGTAACTAGCGGATTGCAGACCCCTGAACTGACAGCACAACTAGAAGCAGCAGTGGGACGTGCCTACGGTGCCCTAGACGCCTCGACACAGCCAGAGAGATAACTAAGCTTAAAGACAGAAAGGGAAAAGCTAACTGCCCCGGAGTAGAGCCCCCAAAGGAATAGGTAGCCCCCAAACATATATTGGCGGTGAGACAAGATGAAATACAAACACAGGCAGAAAACAGCGAGCAAATGCTGGGGCCAAAACTATCTAGATAGAACAGAACAGGAAAGAATACTGTCTGCAATCCAGCAAAAACTCTAAGAAAAACTCCAACCAGTCTAATATGCAAAAATACTGAGACCACACGATCTCTCCCCCGCTAGATAAGAACTCTGGTGTAACTGGTAGCAAATAAGCGGATACTGATATACAGGGAACTGATAATACATAAACAATGGCAAATGAGAAACAGAGGCCAGTGCAGGCCCAGCTGGGATCCTAGCTGTACAAACTCCAGAAGGGCAGAAAACTGAGATAGACAAAAACAAATGCCACAGAAATAAACAGCAAATAACTTATCTGAAAGTTGCAGGAGAAGCAGGAAGCAAGCTCACTTCCAAAAGAGACCAGGAAGCAACAAATCACCGGCGAGGATCATGGGAAGGTAGCTCACTTATATCTCCCCAGTCAGTCCCACTTGATTGCCACTCATCGCCACCAGGTGAAGGACTTCTGTTAGCCAAAGCAGCTTCATTACTATCAGCAGCCACCAGAGGGAGCCCAAACTCAGAAGTCAGATCCAGTGTGTTCACAACAATCAGCGCTTAGTATTTGGCTTGTGTTGCATTCAGTTAGTGACAGTATCTGATCAGCACATTTTGTGTTTCAGCATACCCTTTCACGAAATATTCTGTGTTTCATCAGGCAGATCACGATTGAGGAAGGAGAACAACGGGCTAAAGAGCTAAATGTCATGTTTATTGAAACTAGTGCCAAAACCGGATACAATGTTAAACAGGTAACCCAGGATCTTTGTATCTAGATCACCTTTTTCCTGCTATTCCAGGTCATTGACATTGCACCAGCAATATTCTAATGTATTGTTCCCTTTTAGCTGTTTCGTAGGGTGGCTTCTGCTTTGCCAGGCATGGAGTGTACAGAAGAGAAGAGCAAGGATGGAAGTATCCTTTACAAGAAATATTACACGTAAAGGCACATAAGATTGAAGTGCTTGGCCGGATTCGCTTGGTGGGGGTCCTTGCTCAGAGTCCCCCACTAATGACTAAACCGATGGAGCATAAGCACTGAGCCATGTGCCCCCTCATTTTTGTTTGGCTTAGCTCAGCTCTTCTCCGCTCGAGCAAAGTAAGTAGTATGGAAAGTCTATAGCCATGGCCACATGTATTAATGCATTTGTGGCTGCATATCACTCCAAATAATGCCTATTCTGCCTACAAATTTAAGGGCAGGCAGGATTCAGCACTAATCAAAAATAGTGCTACTGTGATGGGAGGAAGCAGCCGTAACCTTCAACAGTATACTACAAAATTTAAAAAATACTCACCAGCGCCTCTGCACAGAATAAGGTAAGGGTGAACAGGTGCAAGCTGCCACGACTGTATAATATACAAACAAAAGAATACAGCAGCACAGTGAAAGTGTAGAGATGTATGCATCACGGCTGGTGGGTTCTCATGAATTGACCAATTTATGTGCTCAGTAACTTCATTTTTCGAAGTATATTTTATTTAGAAGTAATGCAGTCCAAATTTCACATGTGCAATATTGGAGCAACGTGGTTCACTGCACGGACGATGGTAACCGATAGATAAAACCAGGAGACCAGAGATATTTCTATGTGACTTATTGTCAACACGTTTCAAAGTTATACAAGTTCTTCATCAGGACAAACCACAAGTACAAGATACAACTAAAGCTCATCATGAGAAGGTAACCTTAAAGGGAATCTGTCACCCCATTTTTCGACCATCAGCTGTAGCCACCGCCATCAAGGGCTTATCTACAGCATTATGTAATGCTGTAGATAAGCCCCGATGTCACCTGAAAGAGAAGAAAAACGAGTTATATTATACTCACCCAGGGGCGGTCCGCTGTCTGGTCCGATGGGCGTCGCGGTCCGACGCCTCCCATCTTCTAGCGAAGCCGTCCTCTTCTTAGCTTCCCGTTGCGGCTCCGGCGCACTGCTCTGCCCTGGTGAGGGCAGAGCAGAGTACTGCAGTGCGCAGGCGCAGGACCTCTCTGACCTTTCCGGATGCCTGCGCACTGCAGTACTCTGCTCTGCCCTCACCAGGGCAGAGCAGTGCGCCGGAGCCGCGACGGGAAGCTAAGAAGAGGACGGCTTCGCTGGAAGATGGGAGGCGCCGGACCGCGACGCCCATCGGACCGGAAGGTGGACCGCCCTGGGTGAGTATAATATAACTTGTTTTTCTTCTCTTTCAGGTGACATCGAGGGCTTATCTACAGCATTACAGAATGCTGAAGATAAGCCCCTGATGTCGGTGGCTACAGCTGATGGTCGAAAAATGGGGTGACAGATTCCCTTTAAGGGTGGCCACAGCACAGCTGCAATGTTGACATTCCAGTTGTGCTGTGCCCACTGCATATGAACTTGCCCTTAAGGCTACCTTCCCCCCTTGAGCTTTAGTTGTATCTAGCACTTGTGGTTTGTTGTGATGAGGAAGTTGGATAACTTTGAAACTTGTTGACAATAAACTGCATAGAAATATCATTGGCCTATTGGTTTCATCCATCGGCAGCGCAGTGAACCCCATTGCTCCATTTTATTTTTGCATCTGCAGCAACCAACATTATCAGCTGCTTGAGTTGTTGCATTTCACACATCTCTATCAGGTGAGCATTTCCCAGCACCCCGATTTCTTTTTACACCAGATACGACCATTGCGCTTTCTTGTTTTTCCATTTTTTTTTCTTCTGTGTTGAGTTTGCTTACATCTTGCAGGGTGCTGCTGTTATATTTTGTTTGTACATTTATGAAAGTGACTTTTTATATTAAATTAAAATTACAGTCTTTGAAGAGGTGGTCCACTTCATTAACATTGATGACCCGTCACCAATGTCTGATCAGCAGGGGTGTGACACCCGTCATCACCGATGATCAGCTGTTCCATGTGCCGGTGGCTGCTGGAACTGTTAAAGAGCTACTACTTTCCTGTAGTTCATCCCGGACTTCCTCTTCATGTTAGATTTTTCCGAAGGTGGAGACAGTGACGCCAGCGCTGATTGGGCGCCGGCATTACCTGTCACACCGCTTGAGAGCCCTGGGAGAGCAACTTCTGAAACCGCGGGAACGGCGCCGGCACAGGAAGCGAGTATAGGCTTTATTATTTTATTGGGGCCATGCCAGGGGTATGACAAGAAGTTGTCCAAGTAGTGGACAACTTCTTTAAATTACTGAGCTGCTCCGTCTACTGATAGTTCCCTCAGTCAGGTACTGCACACCCACCCCCTATTTAAATCAGTAGGGGATGGATGTGCAGTACTCAGTCGTGGCCACTATCAATAGACCAAGCAGCTCCGTAACTGAACACTTCTGACCACCGCCAGCATCTACAGTCATGGCCAAAAGTTTTGAGAATGACACAAATATTAATTTTTACAAAGTCTACTGCTTCACTTTTTCTAATGGCAATTTGCATATACTACAGAATGTTATAAAGAGTGGTCAGCTTAACAGCAATTACTTGCAAAGTCAATATTTGGCTAGAAAATGAACTTTATCCCCCAAAACAAATTTTAACATCATTGCAGCCCTGCCTTAAAAGGACCAGCTAACCTCTTTTCAGTGATTGCTCCATTAACACAGGTGTGGGTGTTGATGAGGACATGGCTGGAGATCAATCTGTCATGATTAAGTAAGAATGACACCACTGGACACTTTAAAAGGAGGCTGGTGCTTGGCATCATTGTTTCTCTTCTGTTAACCATGGTTATCTCTAAAGAAACACGTGCAGTCATCACTGCAATGCACAAAAATGGCCTAACAGGGAAGAGTATCGCAGCTAGAAAGATTGCACCTCAGTCAACAATCTATCGCATCATCAAGAACTTCAAGGAGAGAGGTCCCATTGTTGCCAAAAAGGCTCAAGGGCGCCCAAGAAAGACCAGCAAGCGCCAGGACTGTCTTTTAAAAGTGTTTCAGCTGCGGGATCGGGCTACCAGCAGTGCAGAGCTTGCTCAGGAATGGCAGCAGGCAGGTGTGAGTGCATCTGCACGCACTGTGAGGCGGAGACTCTTGGAGCAAGGCCTGGTCTCAAGGAGGGCAGCAAAGAAGCCACTTCTCTCCAGAAACAACATCATGGACAGACTGATATTCTGCAAAAGGTACAGGCAGTGGACTGCTGAGGACTGGGGTAAAGTTATTTTCTCTGATGAATCCCCTTTTCGATTGTTTGGGACATCAGGAAAACGCCTCATTCGGAGAAGACAAGGTGAGCGCTACCACCAGTCTGGTCTCATGCCAACTTTTAAGCATCCTGAAACCATTCATGTGTGGGGTTGCTTCTCAGCCAAGGGAATCGGCTCTCTCACAGCCATGAATAAAGAATGGTACCAGAATGTCCTCCAAGAGCAACTTCTCCCAACCCTCCAAGAGCAGTTTGACGATCAACAATGCCTTTTCCAGCATGATGGAGCACCTTGCCATAAAGCAAAGGTGATAACTAAATGGCTCAGGGAACAAAACATAGAGATTTTGGGTCCATGGCCTGGAAACTCCCCAGATCTTAATCCCATTGAGAACTTGTGGTCAATCATCAAGAGACGGGTGGACAAACAAAAACCGAAAAATTCTGACAAAATGAAAGCATTGATTGTGCAAGAATGGACTGCTATCAGTCAGGATTTGGTCCAGAAGTTGATTGAGAGCATGCCAGGGAGAATTGCAGAGGTCCTGAAGAAATAGGGTCAACACTGCAAATATTGACTTGCTGCATTAACTCATTCTAACTGTCAATATAAGCTTTTGTTACTCATATGTTTGCAATTATATTTCTGTCTGTGATAAAAACATCTGTCAAACACACACATAAAAACCAGAGGGCAGCAGATCATGTGAAAATATAATATTTGTGTCATTCTCAAAACTTTTGGCCATGACTGTAGAATAGCAGATCGGCAGGGCTGCAGGGTGTTGAACCCCCACTGATCAGACATTGATGACCTATCCTAAAGCCTTTTGTTTTCCAAAACGGTTCTTTATTGTTCCAATGCGTTTCGACACCGGACAGGCACCTTTCTTAAGGTAAAAAATCAAGATACTTGTTTTTTTACCTTGAGAAAAGTGGCAAAACACGTTCAGACAATAAATAACCAATTTGGAAAAGAAAATACTTATTTTCCGCAGCGCAGCCCATTCAACATGATATCATCCTTGTCTACTACTAACAGCTAAATGTGGGGTCTGTTAGTCCTGGGTTCCACCTATATCAATTGATTTTGGTGAGGAAACCATTGAGTAATGCCTGGTTTTGCACCTTTGTATTACTTTTAAAGGTAATACAAATGATGATTAATAATAGAGGAGGATGATATCATGTTGAACAAGTTGAGCTGTGGTAAAAGAGAAGCCTTTTGTTTTCTAAAATAGCTCTTTATTGTCCCAATGCATCTTGGCTCCTTTCTCAAGGTAAAAAAAAACAAGTATCTTGGTTTTTTTTACCTTGGGAAAGGTGCCATTTCGGTGTCGAAAGGCATCGGGACAATAAAGAACCATTTTGGGCTTTTCATTTCATTTTCAGTTATATCGTCCTCCTCTACTATTAATCATCAGTAAAAGGTTTTTCTCCTCCATTCACGGGGCCACAGCATCAGTTACACGTGTCTACAGGTTTCATGCCTTCACACAACACCGCCAGGTGAGTCCATACGCCTGCCTTTTACTTTCCTCACCAGGCGATACTGTGCTTTGTGTGTGCGCTTTTGTCCTCCAGTTTTTCACATTTAGCTGTTGGCTACGGAGCCAATTCATCAATAAGACTTTGTAGACACAAAGTTTTTTTGAGTTGTCAGCTCTGAAAAATGCATGAAAAATATCTCAAATAATACAAGACTCTTCCTGTACATTTCTATTGTAAACCACTTTGCTGTTCATGCCTATGGGCACACAGAGGTTTTTTTTCTGGGAGGCTTTGGAGTAGAAATCAAATAAAAAAAACTTTTCAAATCTTCCTCAAAAATGCAAAACTCCTCAAAAAAACCCAAAACTTGGAGGTTCTGCTCAGTGTCATCTAAAAGATGCCGTGTGCACATATCCCATATGTTCAGTCTTGTATACATGTTTATTTTTTCTATTAATGGCTTTGTTCATGTTCCTTAACCACCTCCACCACAGTGATTGACATAAAACTTGACAAACCCCAAGAACCGCAGGTTGCTGATGCCGGGTGCTCTTGTTAATATGCAGGGCATGACAGGTGAGCTGCCAGAGGCCATGTCCTTAGCCCCAAGACGCTTCCTATTGGTTAGCCTGGAAAAACAAACATTCGGAAACCACATCTAGAGAATGTCAAGATCCACCACTGTTCCTGATCTCTCCCACCTTCCCTGGAGACCTTGTTTGCCTTTCTTTCTTTGGTTCTTGTATTGGTCCCGAGTCGTTTTTCCCCCTCTGTTCAGAGATGTTTGACTCATTTCACGTTTTTTCCACCATGTCTCTTCTTTCTGGCCCTCTTGTGCTCACATTCCCAGCTCCTTATAAACCCACCTTGAAAACGAACAGATTATTTGCCTAACACATGTACAATATCACTCACTTACTACCAAACCACTAGATGTAGACACATAGAACGGATCACTACGTGTGACAGTCTCTGCCGACTAACAAAAGCAAAGAATTTCCAAAAAGGTGTAAATTATCTTGATATAAACACACAATATCTCCCCAGTAGTTCACAACGAAGAATCCAAGCAGAATTGTAAAATACGTTCTCTTCTCTCCCCCACTGATACCAAAACTCAGTTTCTCTTTTCACAAGGAGAAAAAAAGAAATTCCCGCTGTTAATAACATTGACGTTATATTTTGTTTTGTTTATTTTTCACTTTTTTTGTTGTAATATATATAATTGTACTTTATTAAAATTGCCAAAAACTATGTGACAGGATGTGTGTAGCACGTGGTATTTTAAGGGGTTGTGTTTCGGCAGACACAGATATGCATTTTTCATTTGGTGATTGGGGATAATGTATGAATATGAATGCGGCTTGTATAAATCTACAGCTTTGTGCTCGGTAAGGCAATTCAACGGTCCATTATCTAAATGTAGCACTAGGTAAATAAAGACTGAATCCAATTCTACGCCCAGGATTACGTGTGCACATTACAGGTGATAATGTACCGGGTGTGTATTCTTAGAAGAACATGTTTTGGGGGTGACCATGCCCTGCCCCCCATACAGCATTACTCACAATACTTTGTTCTTTTTAATATCACACAATAAAAGCCTTTTACTTTCATAACATATTTCAATTTCTCTAGTCTTAATAATCTAACAGGCGAATGAACTAGAACACGCAGGGCGTTTGACACATAGACTAAAACGGGCCCAAGGAGGAATCTATTGACAACATCCATGACTAACCGAAGAGGTGGTGAGGAAATGTGATATTATTCCGACATCAATAGACCCAACCCCCATTGAGGCAGGGCTCTCGAACCAAGCGTCTTCCATCAGATTTGCTCCTACCCATTTGGTCACTGGTCAACCAGGGTCTCATTTCCTCTACTTTTTAAAAACTGTGATAGGAAGGTCTTTTTTCCAGACTTGATACTTTCAAAACTATAGATAAGTTTTTTTTCAGATATATATATATATATATATATTTTTTACTATGGGCCTAAGAATGAACAGGCGGTAGTTTCGAACTCAGCACTGATCTCTACAGACCATTCTTGCCAGCAATTCAGCGACTTCCACTGACCTCATATCGACAGGGCAGCCGGCTCTCTGCTACCAAACTGCAGGAACTCAGCATGACGTCGGAAGTCACGCCTGTCAAAAGAGCAGCCCGGAAATAGAGGTGCTCTGCTGACGTGGAGCAGCTGAATTGCCAGCAGGAGTGGTCAATATTCTCTCTGAGCTGGCACCGGGTAAAGCAGGCAGGTAGTCTTCTCTGTTACCAACTACCTGTTTTTAGGCCCATAGTAAAGAAAAAAAATATATGGTCCTGGACAATCCCTTTAAAAAGGTGTCTAGAATCAGAAAAATATAGCAACGCTATGCTGCATTGACATGAATGGGTAATTATGCACCTAACCGGAGGACAGGGGTTCGTACGGTTACTGGAAAAAAAAAAAGTTGAGCGTTTGCTGAAGACCCATGTGTCTGCCATCATGGTGCTCTGTTGAAACCCAACCTATGTCAGGAATTCAAAAGAAACTGATTTTTTTTACGATAAACAGTAACACCAAATTATTGCTGTATATAGTAAAGGCGATCAGACGAGCACAGTTTCCAGGCCTCTAAAGAAACTAAATCATAAAAACTTGAATAACCCCTCTCTTTCCCTATTAAAATCTAAATTTAACCAACCTGATCAGTGAACACCATAAACAGAATTGTGATGTGGCGGCAGCACGCCGCAATCTTTGACAGTGTGACGTGTTGTGGCCGTGTAGAAGCAGCCTTGATCTACTCCATGTCATACACTTGGCTTCTTCCTTAGTTTTTTTTTTTTAAATGGCCGCATGTTGGGGACAGGGCAACAACTTTACTTTCTGAATACATTTGGGCATGCCAATAAAATATTGTAAAGATTCACTGTTAGTATTAATCCAACTATTTATTTCTGAAGATATTGCCTTTTTTGTCATAAGTAATCAAGGTGGCAAAACTTTTGACCATAATTGTCCATTGTGTCGCTCATACAGTTAAAATGGAGATCTATAAATCAACTACAACAGTCTTCAGCGCAGGTTTACTAATGGAGCCGTAAGACTTCAAACAGAACCGTAATAAACCTCAAGTGGTTTCCTAAAACATCAGAGGTTTTATTACATTATTTGCAGATCAGCATTCCTGACCAATCAATGGATCCATTATCGTCCAGTGAGGCTCCGCGCTGGGCCACTTTACATAGTATATTAGGGAGCGGCTTCATCAGCACTTCTTATATCATCATCATTCTCTGCAAGGGCTGCTGGCAACAGAGAAGGGCAGGGACGCTGGCAACAGAGCAAAGGCACAGCAAATAAACTCCCCACTCACTCCTGGAAGTTGCATCCACAAAATACGGGTGCAGTGCATGGCGGATAGTATTTTGTGAGTCCTACTTCTGCTCTATAGTATCACCGACTATCTAAAAAAGCAGTATTTCCCATATTATTGTCTCTGTAGTAAACGGCTGTGTTCTCCCTTATCTCATCTAATCCATTACAATATTAGGATATTGCTGACAATAGGCCTCAACACACCTCACAACCACCGGGTGGCCCCACCAGTATCTTGTGACAGACTAGCGTAAACTCATGTTTTGTTTTTCAATGCAGCTCAACACTGTGATAGAGCTAAAGGGAAGGTAAGAAAGGTGCAGCTTTAGTATGTAGAGTATCACAAGGGGGCCTAAATAGGATAGTAAATTACACGTGTGCCACAGCTGGTATGTAGTCATGTTTGCCTAGCACATTGGTTAGCAGTGGGCAGGAATGCGACGAGCTCGTCATCATAAAACATCTGATGACATGCTGCTCAAGGCAGCACCTGACCACTTCAGCCAGTCACAGGACGCAGCGGTATGACAGGCTGGTGGGACCACAGCAGACATTAACAGACACCAGGAGCAACAGTGGAGGCTTCATGTTGGACCAGGGGAGGGTGAGCAAGGTGGAGATTTGTTTTGAGGGATTGGGGTTTTTCAAATCTGGAAAACTCCATGAAGCTCCACCTTTCTTCCTTACTAATTACCTACTTTAGAGGCCTAAATTATGTTGGTCAGATGAGTGAGCAAATTCCATATAAAACAATGAAGTTCTATACAAGACTTCTTTAGGTGTTCAAATAAAATGTAGGAAGCGGCAAACATATGTAACAGCTACTGTGTGCAACACCACAGGTAAGTTCAGAAATGTGTTATGTAATGTCACACAGCGAATGCTATTCTGGAGATTTTTTTCATTGTAAATCAGCAGTGTATAAAACAAAAAAATGGTTGCTGACCATTATCCCTGTGTAAGTCGCTGTTCTGCAAAATCTATATATTTGTAAGGCTGCCATGAACAGATACAGCTCTGGCAAAAGGTAAGAGACCACTGCACAGTTTTATAAAAATCACCATCTCTACATATCTGACAGCCATTCCATTCCAGCGGCGGTTGAATTCCATCCAGAGTACACCTCATTCTACTTAATGTGCTTCTGATTAGGTGATCACCTGAACCAAATCTTATTTAACGAAGGAAAGTATAAAAAACACTGCTGTGGTGTTCACAATCCTCTTGCAATAGGACAAGCTGGATGGCAAAACAAGTGCTAGTAATATCTCAAAAGTAATAGGAATGAAAAAACTTCTATTCAACTCCTTTGGTAGGGTTAAAAGTTAAGTCTTGAGTGAGGAAAAGAAGGGTTCAATTCTGGCTTCACTAGCAGAGGGATACAGTGAGATTCATGTTGCCTCCATCCTTAAAATTTCTAAGATGGCAATCCAATTACAACAAGGTCAAGCATTGGGGACAACAAAGCGACAGACCGGCAGAGGGCAAAAACGATTCTCCACTGACCAGGATGACCATCATCTTATTTGAATGTCACTCAGCAACCGCAGGATGACATCAAGTGACCTACAAAAGGAATGGCAAATGGCAGCTGGGGTGAAGTGCACGGCAAGAACAGTTCGTAACAGGCTCCTAGAGGCAGGGCTCAAATTATGTAAAGCTAGAAAAAAGTCTTTCATCAATGAGACGCAAAGAAGAGCCAGGCTGAAGTTTGCCAAAGACCATAAAGATTGAACCATAGAGGACTGGAGTAAGGTAATCTTCTCTGAGTCTAATTTTCAGCTTTGCCCAACACCTGGTCGTCTAATGGTTAGATGGAGACCTGGAGAGGAGTATAAGCCACAGTGTCTTGCACCCACTGTGAAATTTGGTGGAGGATCGGTGATGATTTGGGGATGCTACGGCAAGGCTGGAATTGGGCAGGTTAATCTTTGCGAAGGACGTGTGAATCAAGCCGCATACAAGGTTATCCTGGAAAAACAGTTGATTCCTTCTGCTCAGGCAATGTTCCCCAACTCTGAGGACTGTTTTTTCCAGCAGGACAATGCGCCATGCCACACAGCTAGGTCAATCAATGTGTGGATGAAGGACCACCACATCAAATCCCTGTCATGGCCAGCCCAGTCTCCAGACCTGAACCCCATTGAAAACCTCTGGAATGTAATCAAGAGGAAGATGGATAGTCACAAGCCATCAAACAAAGAAGAACTGCTTACATTTTTGTAACAGGAGTGGAATAAGGTCACCCAAAAGCAGTGTGAAAGACTGGTGGAAAGCACGCCAAGACGCATGAAAGCTGTGATTAAAAATCATGGTTATTCCACAACATATTGATTTCTGATTTCTTCCTGAGTTAAAACATTAGTATTGTTGGTTCTAAATGATTATGTTTTCTTAGCATTATTTGAGGTCTGTGAGCACTGCATTTTTTTGTTATTTTGACCATTTCTCATTTTCTGAAAATAAATACAAAATTTATTGCTTGGAAAGTCGGAGACATGTTGTCAGTAGTTTATAGAATAAAAGAGCAATTTACATTTTACTCAAAAATATACCTATAAAGAGAAAGATCAGACAAACTGACAATTTTGCAGTGGTCTCTTAATTTTTGCCAGAGCTGTGAGACAAAAAGGACAAGAGTACAAGCTTGACCACACTTTGCCAGTCTGTGTGTCCTACAGCACTGAGAGAAAATAGGGGGGAGGCTCCTGCTGCAGCCCGTGTTCTTACATAAAAGGAATAGACAAGTTTCTGCATCATAAGTATACCCCTATGTGGACGTGAGTCAACTTTTCCCACTACCAAAGTAAAATGTTTTCTCCAAACGCCCAAAGCCCCCAGAGGATTTGATGAAAACCAAAAACTTTAATTTAAACCATCCATTAAAAAAACACTGCAAACTCTCAGCCAAAAATGGTCTGTCAAGCAAAAATTGAGAGAATAATACATGGCACCCCTCGTGCCTCGCTACATAGTTTACACAGAAACTTTAGAAAAAGACAGATCTGGATCACAACCGTGTCATAAAGGAGAGGACTCCCACAATGGTAATATGACTACAAAATTATGAGGTCACAGCCTGAAAATCAAATCTAAATTAATGAAAACCATAAAAATTACAAAAAAGAACAAAAAAAATCTATACAATGACAAATGGTGAGGTTCTCAGTGAAGAGTCAAAGAAAGGTACCACACAGATGGAATGTTGGGCAGTTAAAGGAGAATCACTAGCAAAAGACAATCTACAGGGAATAAGCACAAAATGTGTCAACTAATCAATATATACAGTGGGTATGGAAAGTATTCAGACCCCTTTACATTTTTCACTCTTTGTTTCATTGCAGCCATTTGGTAAATTCAAAAAAAGTTCATTTTTTTCTCATTAATGAACACTCTGCACCCCATCTTGACTAAAAAAAAAAACAGAAATGTAGAAATTCTTGCATATTAAAAAAGAAAAACTGAAATATCACATGGTCATAAGTATTCAGACCCTTTGCTCAGTATTGAGTAGAAGCACCTTTTGAGCTAGTACAGCCATGAGTCTTCTTTGGAATGATGTAACAAGTTTTTCACACCTGGATTTGGGGATCCTCTGCCATCCTTCCTTGCAGATCCTCGCCAGTTTCGTCAGGTTGGATGGTGAACGTTGGTGGACAGCCATTTTCAGGTCTCTCCAGAGATGCTCAATTGGGTTTAGGTCAGGGCTCTGGCTGGGCCAGTCAAGAATGGTCACAGAATTGCTCTGAAGCCACTCCTTTGTTATTTTAGCTGCATGCTTAGGGTCATTGTCTTGTTGGAAGGTGAGCCTTCGGCCAAGTCTGAGGTCCAGAGCACTCTGGAAGAGGTTTTCATCCAGGATATCCCTGTACTTGGCTGCATTCATGTTTACTTCAAATGCAACCAGTCGTCCTGTCCGTGCAGCTGAAACACCCCCATAGCATGATGCTGCCACCACTATATTTCACTGTTGGGATTGTATTGGGCAGGTGATGGGCAGTGCCTGGTTTTCTCCACTCATACCGCTTAGAATTATCACCAAAAAGTTCTATCTTTGTCTCATCAGACCAAAGAATCTTATTTCTGGGAGTCCTTCATGTGTTTTTTTTTTAGCAAACTATATGCGGGCTTTCATATGTCTTGCACTGAGGAAAGGCTTCCGTCGGGCCACTCTGTCATAAAGGCCCGACTGATGGAGGGCTGCAGTGATGGTTGACTTTGTGGAACCTTCTCCCATCTCCCTACTGCATCTGTGGAGCTCAGCCACAGTGATCTTGGGGGTCTTCTTTACCTCTCTCACCAAGGCTCTTCTCCCGTGATTGCTCAGTTTGGCTGGACGGCCAGGTCTAGGAAGACTTCTGATGGTCCCAAACTTCTTCCATTTAAGGATTATGGAGGCCACTGTGCTCTTAAGAACCTTGAGTACTGCAGAAATTCTTTTGCAACCTTGGCCAGAGATGTGCCTTGCCACAATTCTGTCTCTGAGCTCCTCGGCCAGTTCCTTTGACCTCATGATTTTCATTTGGTCTGACATGCACTGTGTGAGGTCTTATATAGACAGGTGTGTGCATTTACAAATCAAGTCCTATCAGTTTAATTAAACACAGCTGGACTCCAATGAAGGAGTAGAACCATCTCAAGGAGGATCACAAGGAAATGGACAGCATGTGACTTAAATATGAGTGTCTGAGCAAAGGGTCTGAATACTTATGACCATGTGATATTTCAGTTTTTCCTTTTTGAATAAATTTGCAAAAATTTCTGTTTTTTTTCAGTCAAGATGGGGTGCAGAGTGTACATTAAAGGGAATCTGTCACCCCAAAAATGCCATATCAAGTAAAGATATGGCTGAATAGTGCATCCCATAACTAAGCTAATGGTGGGTATCATATATCATGATACCCCCGTTTTCATAGCAAAATACCTTTTTAAAGTTGGTGATTGTACGTGTCAATCACTGCAGTCAGAAGGCGGCGCTTATTCGCTTCCTCCCCCCCCGCTCCTCCACTTCTTCACGTAACGCTGTCTGTGAATATCACAGACAGCGTAATGCTTCCGCGATTGCGCGGTGAAGCAGGGCCCCGGCGCGTGCGCAGTCTTCTTTGCCCAGCAGTGGGCAAAGCATAAAATGACTACAGCGCATGCGCTAGTCTGTCCTTGCCCCGGAAGTCGTCCAAGGCAAGCAGTAATTTCCGGGGCAAGGAAAGACTAGCGCATGCGCTGTAGTCATTTTATGCTTTGCCCACTGTTGGGCAAAGCATACTGCGCATGCGCCGGGCAGGATTTTGAATTGCGCAATGGCGGGAACCTAACGCCGTCTGTGGTATTCACAGACGGTGATACGCAACAGATGACGAGGAGCGGGGGAGGACATGAAAACCGCCGCCCTCCTGACCTGACTGCAGTGATTGACACGTACAATCACCAACTTTAAAAAGGTATTTTGCTATGAAAACAGGGGTATCATGATATATGATACCCACCGTTCGCTTAGTTATGGGACGCACTATTCAGCCATATCTTTATCTGATATGGCTATTTTGGGGTGACAGATTCCCTTTAATGAGAAATAAAATTAACTTTTTTGAATTTACCAAATGGCTGCAATGAAACAAAGTGAAAAATGTAAAAGGGTTTGAATACTTTCCGAACACACTGTAAATGGTAATAATCATTCCTACACAGTGCACAATATGCTCATGAGGCATCATGTCTTATCGTGTATGTCTAACAACCCTCGAAGTGCATATGGCATGGGCCTGTGAGACATACACCATAAACCATGGGTAAGGAATTCCTGGCTGTTTACCTGTATGATAGCCATGTTCCATATGCACAGGGTGCGCTATACACACACGTGTTATATACTTATGTACCACACCAGGCATGGTGGTATTTTTTGTGTTCCCCTTTGCATCACGGGCATATTGTGTAATGTGTAGGATGATTATTATTACCATTTATATACTGAGATTAGTAGACATGTTATACTTATTCCCTATAGAGCAGTGTTTCTCAACTCAAGTCCTCAAGAGCCACCAACAGGTCATGTTTTCAGGATTTCCTTAGTATTGCACAGGTGATGGAAATAATGCTTGAGCAGGTGATTAAGTTGTCACCTGTGCAATACTAAGGAAATCCTGAAAACTTGACCTACTGGTGGCTCTTGAGGAAGGGAATTGAGTAACACTACTATAGACTGTGTTTTGCTAGTATTTGAGCACGCAGAAGATGCTCTATGTTTGAGTCCCCGCGGCTACAGGTTTAGTCTCGTGGCTGTTTGACGGCTGTAACACATGCAGGGATCGCCTAACTAACAGCCAATCCCTGCCTGTATTGCAGCTGTCAAACAGCCACGAGATATGCAGCTGTGGCAACCCGAGCATAGTATTTGAGCACACTGAAGATACTCTACTAGCACATGAGCGTGCTCGCTCATTAATATTCCTAATGCATCATGTTACGGCATGGAGCAAGTAAATAAAAGAATTATTCTTACCGTTAATTCGGTTTCTAGTAGCATTCCACGACAGCATAGGAGGTTGTCTCCTTTCCCTATTGGGGGACAGGAACACAGAGAGGTTAAAAACCCCTCCCACCTCCCATTCGTCAGTGTTTTACCACCACATTTAGGAACGGTTACCTTTAGTACTCTTAGAACTTAATCCAAGAATTTCGGGAGGGAATTGGCGCTGTCGTGGAATGCTACTAGAAACCGAATTAACGGTAAGAATAATTCTTTTTTCTCCAGTAGCCTTCCACGACAGCATAGGAGGTATACCAACCAATTCAATTTTAAGGGGGGTATGGCCTGGAGGACTTTCCGGCCAAAGACTAAATCTCGATTGGACCAGAAGTCCAATCTGTAGTGTTTCATGAAGGTATGCAGGGAAGACCAAGTTGCAGCCCTGCAAATCTGCTCGGACGAAGCTCCAGCTCTTTCAGCCCAGGAAGCTGCCATGGACCGGGTTGAGTGGGCCTTTAGGGCCGCTGGCGGATCTAAATTCTGGACTAGGTATGCCTCTGTTATGGCTTTCCTTATCCAGGCGGCAATCGTGTTCTTCGCCACTTTTTTACCTCTATTTTTACCGTATAAGTGTATAAAGAGGTTCTGGTGAACTCTAAACGAAGATGCGAATTCTAAATAATGAAGAACGATTCTTCTGACATCCAGCGTGTGGAACTCTTGTTCTCTAGGGTTCGCTGGGTTCTGACAGAACGAAGGCAAAATTATGTCTTGCGAGCGATGAAAGTCTGATACCACTTTGGGTAGAAATGATGGATCAGGGTGAAATATAATAGAGTCTTCTTTTATAGATAGATAGGGTTCTCTAATTGAGAGAGCCTGTAACTCCCCTACCCTTCTGGCTGTAGAAATGGCTATTAGAAAGGCAGTTTTACATGAAAGTAGGTAGGGGGAACATGAGGTTAGAGGTTCAAAGGGAGGTCCTGTGAGACCTTTGAGCACTATGTTTAGGTCCCAAGGTGGAACAATGGACTGTTTCTTAGGGTGCAGTCTGAGAGCCGAGATCATGAATCTTTTAATCCATTTATGGCATGCTAAGTCCTGGTCGAATACCGAACTTAGCGCGGACACCTGGACTTTTAACGTGTTTGGTTTGAGACCTAGGTCTAAGCCTTTTTGTAAAAAATCTAAAATCTTAGAAATGTTGGGACGAAGTGGGTCTGGCGTATCAGGATGATACCAGGAGGAAAACTTTTTCCATATTTTACTGTAAATAGCATTAGTTACTGGTTTCCTGGATTTTTGTAAAGTAACTATTACTTGATCCGAAAGACCCTTTGTTCTGAGGACCTGGGCTTCAACAACCAAGCTGCTAGATTGAGCCTTCGAGGATCTGGATGATGAAGATGACCCTGTTGGAGGAGATCGTTTTCCAGTTGTAGAAAAATTGGTCCTTCCACCCGAAGTTGTAGTAGGAGGTGGAACCAACTTCTTTTTGGCCACATCGGAGCCACTAAAATGACCGGAACTTGATCGTCCAGAATTTTCCGCAGAGTTCTTGCTAGTAGAGGTATTGGAGGAAACACATAGGTCAGCCGAAATTTCCAGGGATGATTGAAGGCATCCACTCCTTGACACCCATCCCCTGGATTTAGGGAAAAAAATGTTTTGACCTGGGCATTTTGGCCCGAAGCCATCAGATCTACCTCGGGAAGACCCCACATTTCTGTGAGTGAGGTGAAGATTTTCCTCTTCAGACTCCATTCCCCTGGCTGTATGTCTTGGCGGCTCAGAAGGTCTGCCTGGGAATTTTCCGAACCTTTTAGATGTATTGCTGATAGTGAAAGAAGATGGGATTCTGCCCAGTTGAGGATAAGGTTCGACACGGTCCTCAGACAGTTGAATTTGGGGCTTCCTTGGTGTTTGAGGTGAGCCACCGTAGTCATGTTGTCCGAGAGGACTTTGACATGATGTCCCGAAATTAGAGAACCTGCTGCCTGGAAGGCTTTGTAAACTGCCTTTAGTTCCCTGTAGTTGGAGGATCTGAGGCTGTCTTGCTGACTCCATAGTCCCTGGAAGGGAATTTGTCGAATTACAGCACCCCATCCTCTCGAGCTTGCGTCTGTAGTTACTGTTAACAATGGAGTCTGAATCCAGTCTATCCCTTTGCGCAGGTTTGATGGATTTGTCCACCAGACTAGGGAGGCATTGACATTCCCTGGTGTCAGAATCTTCTTGTTCAACAAAGCTGTGTTTCCATTCCAATTCTTTAGAATGTGTGCCTGTAGAATTCTGGAGTGGGCTTGGGCCCATGCCACCGATTGTATGCAGGCTGTCATGAAACCCAACAGGGACATGGCTGTTCGTAGTGTAGGGGTTCTCTGCTTCCTGAAGGACAAGGCTTTGGTTATCAGGATTTGGCAGTGGTCGTCCGGCAGACAAGATCTTTGATTGTCTGAGTCTAAAAGAATTCCAAGGAATCTTATCACTTTTGAGGGTTGGAGCTGAGACTTCTTTAAGTTCACGATCCACCCTAAGTTCTGCAGGATGTGTAAAGTTTTGGCTACCCGTAAATCGAGGGTCTCGGCTGAGGGACCGATGATTAACAGGTCGTCCAGATAAGGGACTATAGCTACATCCTGCTTCCGGATATGCGCCACTGCTTCCGACATAATTTTTGAAAATACTCTTGGAGCTGAAGAGATCCCGAAGGGAAGAACAATGAATTGATAATGTACTGTTTCGAGACCTAGCTGGACTGCAAATCTCAGATACTTCGGATGAAGAGGGTGTATCGGGGTGTGGAAATAGGCGTCTTTGAGATCTATGGTTGCCATGAACGAGTGAGGAGTTATCAGGGGAATTGCTGATTTTACGGATTCCATCTTGAACCTCTGATAGGTTACTGATTGGTTGAGGGTTTTCAGGTTTATTATAACCCTTGCGTTCCCTGATGGTTTCTTCACAATGAAGATACGGGAGTAATGGCCTTTTCCTCGTTCGTTCGACGGAACTGGTGAAATTGCACCGGAGGCTATCAATTGTCGCAACTCCGTAGCAACTAAGGTTTGATTCTCCTGCGATGGAAGGGAGGTTACTCTGAACAATGGAGGAGGGGAAGTCTCGAAATCTATCAGAAGACCTTCTTTTAATACATTTAGTACCCAGTGGCTGTTGGTAATTTTTTGCCAACTGCGCCAAAATCTCGAGAGTCTCCCCCCCACCGGCTCGGAGTCATTGTTTTTCTTGTTGTCCCTTGCAAGATTTTAGGCTTCCCCTTGGTATGACTCCATCTTCCTGTCTTCCCCTTACCCCTATACTGAGGGGGTTGAGTCTGGAAGGGTCGAAAAACACGCTTTTTCGGAGGTCTTTGCTCTGGAAGAGCTTTCTTATCAGTGGCTTTCTCCAAGATTTCGTCCAGGACCGGCCCAAATACGTAGTCCCCCTTGAAAGGGATGGAGCATAGTTTTATTTTGGAGGTGACATCTCCACTCCACATTTTAAGCCAGAGCGCTCTCCGAGCCGAGTTTGTTTGGACCAAATTTCTTGCCGCAATACGAATGGACTCCATTGAGGAATCAGCTAGGAACCCCGCTGCCTTATGGAGAATAGGCAGGGAGTCTAATATATCAGCTCGCGGAGTACCCTGGGAAATGTGGTTTTGCATTTCCTGGAGCCAGCGATGGAGAGATCTGGCAACGTAGGTGGACGCTATATTACATTTTAGGGATGAAGTGGAGGTCTCCCAAGATTTTTTAAGGAGACTTTCAATCTTCCTATCCATGGGGTCCTTTAACTGAGACGAATCCTCAAAAGGAAGTACCGTCTTTTTTGCCACTCTTGCCACTTGGGAATCCACCTTGGGAATATCCCACTTGATTAGATTTTTATCAAGGGGAAAACGATTTTTCAATTCTGCAGGGGTCGTGAGACGTTTTTCCGGAAGGTCCCACTCCCGCTCTATCATTTCCGATATGCTTTTATGCACTGGAAAACCCACCGACCTCTCCGCATGAGACCCGCCAAAGAATTCATCCTGTACTGAATGAGAAACTGGTTGGTCCTCTAACCCCATGGTACTCCGCACAGCATTTACGAGCTCTTCAGTATATTCGGAGGAAAACAGAAATTTCCTGATTTCCGCCACATTATGTAGTAAGGGATTCTCCCATTTAGATGCGGATGATCCTTGTGAAACGTCGGAATCTGAAAGCTCTGGCTGGAATTTCCTCTTTTTTGAGGGAGGCGGACCAGGTGAGGGTGGATTAGGCGGTGGAGGTGTTAGTGCAGCTATGGAGGTTTGAACCTCCTGTTTAATTAGGACACGCATTTCCTCTAATAGCGAGGGGTGCTCTGCTCTGACCACCTTGTCAGTACATTTTGGGCAGAGCTTTTTATCCCAATTCGGTGGTAATTTTAGTGAACACATAATGCACTTATTCCTTTTTACTGAGGATCTCTGGACGGAACCTTCTCCCTAAAATTAGAGGGAGAGGGGTATATTTTACTAAAGTACCAGGAGCCTCTTAAAGGGGGACCCATCCCAATACCTACAGTAGCTGGGGGAGCGCTGGGCTCTGCAGCTGCAGGGCTGGACGTCTCCATGGCAGGTTTCAGCCCAAAAGGCGCTTACCTGCGGACGTCTTCTGGCAGCTTTAATACGTTTGTATAGCGGCTGCCCAGCGCTTCAAAAATCCCCCTCCCCCTCCGGTCCCAGCACAGGCCGATGGAGCGAGTGCCTGCGTTCGCCCGGAAATCACCAGGGCTCCATGTGGAGTGTATGACCCGGAAGTGTCCAGGAGTCTCTGCCTCCTACTTCCGGGTCAAGCGACGCGCAAGGAGGGGGAGATGCCGGAGGGTCTGCGGGAGGCCTCCGGCGGGGGGAGCCGGCACGCTTTACCCCCTGAGAGGGCGCAGGGCAACCGGCTCATCGTGGTCCCGAATCCAGGAGACGGGAGCAGGACCGGAGGAGGGAGGCGCGAGGCCCCGACCACCGCTGCCCGGCAAGAGGGTGAAGATTTCTACTTAGGTACTGCTGCAAAAAAAGCCGGCCACGCAGCATACATGTTCTCTCCGTGCCCCAAGGGGGACAGGAATACACTGACGAATGGGAGGTGGGAGGGGTTTTTAACCTCTCTGTGTTCCTGTCCCCCAATAGGGAAAGGAGACAACCTCCTATGCTGTCGTGGAAGGCTACTGGAGAAAACTTGATTTTTGGCAGAAGCATGCACTCTAATGCTGGGGCTGAAGAGCGCTGCTGTAACATCGCGTCATGATGTCAGGGAATGAGATACCATTGTGATGCCAAGTCTCAAAAATGCCAGCAGGTTTGGATTTTTTGCCATTTGCTTGTTGCACATTCACTTACAATATCTGCAATGTAGCAGCATAATAAAGCAACTTGTATAAAGCCGCTGTGTAGTCACACATGGTGTATGCTGGACGCAGAGCTTGGGGACGCACAGGCTATCACCCTTACTAGCTGATTCTTTCACAACTGTACATTACACGATTGGAGGCACAAATACCTTTTATTACACATAAATATGTGCTGGTAAAAAAAATATTCTATTCATACAGGTTATCAATAGACACGTGCGCACCTTATAATTGCTAAGATTCTAGGCAGCAGAAATTCTGTAACTATCATTTATTCATAAAAAACCATGATAGCTTTTTCGCTTTATCAGCCAGTCAAGGTGTTGTCCACGTGTTAGTTATTGATGATCTTTCCTTGGGAAAAGTCTTTAATATCATATGGATGGGGGTCCCAAAACCTGACCGATCACCCGTGACATCGTTGGTCGATGTCACAGTGTAGTTAGTGATGCAGCACAGATCTGAGCACCGTGTCGTGGCAATTGCCGAGTGAAGCACAGCTCCTATACAATCAAATTGACTCCACACAGTGAACACAGCTCTAGAAATCCATGCAAGAGCCTCTGCTGATATTTCTAGATAAATAATTGGCAGAAGGAAAAACAATACTTTGGCCTTGAATTTTGTCGCAAAAAGCTCTGAAAAGTTGCAAAATTGTGGCCCAACTCGAGGCAGTGGTAAAATTTTGCAATGTTTAGCTCATTTTTGCTCAGCTCTGACAAAGCGGGCCGAGCTGGAGAAACAAGACTTGTCAAATCTTACTCTAATCCTTAGCTGAAGTGAGATTAGTGGCAAGAAACGCTGCCACTTGTCAGATGCTGCCGATTCATTAAGAGGCGTGAATCACGTAATGAATCGGCAGTGTCTGACTTCACCACGGCCCCTCATCAGGACCCGATCTTCACGAATCAAGGCCTATTGTTTCACAGCAAGGTGGAAACATAACATACAATGGAGTTCAGTCTGTCTAGAAGCCATTTTCCTTCAGGCCAACTTTGCCAACCATCCTTCCACGTTGCCTAGATTTGCGTCCCCTTCCTCTTCCTTGCCGTCTCTCGCGCTGCACTCCAGGAATTCAATCTTCAGAGGAAGTTGGGAGAATTCAAAGTCTTTCCCTTTTTTTCCTAGCTGTGCGGTTGCTGGTGAATTGGTGCCTTCCAGGGTGCTGGGAGCTGCCGACTGGGTGACACGCAGGGTATTCCTATTATAAAGCAGAAGGACACCACCGGTTATTACCTGGTACACAGCCTCCCATCTATTCCTCCAGTCCCCAGGATCTGCTTGGTCCAGGTACAGCGTCTGCACCAGATCTCAAGGCCACTACGGGAAGTTTACCTTCCATCCACTTAGAAGCAAGACGAATCACTGCATAGCGAGACTAACTTACTAGTGTAAAGTCTGAGAAAGCTGGGTAACAGTCTCTGCGGGGGCTGTGATGGTGTCGGCGGCGTGTCGCCATTTTTTTTCCCAAAAACAGATCAAGGAAAACACTGGCCAAAGCAACAAAATCCTTCTAAGTTGTTCTGTCAAACTGTAAAAAGTTTTAACGACTTGAAGGAAATCAGTCATTAGGTTTTTGACACCAGCATCATGTAGGGGCAGAGACCCTGATTCCAGTGACCATCACTTACTGGGCTGCTTGCTGCAGTTCTCTGAATGCTGAGGTCTGCATAACCCTCACAACTGATCGCCAGCTTTGTGTGCACTGTGCATAGGCAGAAAGCTGCTAGTCGGTGGTGGTGGGGTTACACAGCGTTCAGGAATATGGAGGACTTCCTGCAGCAGATTTACTAGTCCTACAGTGATAAAATCACAGTTTTCTAAGCAAAACATTATAAAATCTACATGACATCGCTGGAATCAGGGTCTTCGTCTGTACATTGTGCTGCTCTCAGATTGGGTGGCAAAAACTTGTGACAGATTCCCTTTAAAAAGGGTTCGGACACACCCTAGGGTTTGTGGCAATAAACTCATCATGAATGGTCTTCCTGCTGTAATCCATGGAGTAACTTGACAGCAACTATTCAATTTCCATCAGCAACATCACAAGGGAAATAAAGCATTACATGGTGCTTGTTTCATTCAAAGTGCTGTCTAATGCAGGACCGGTCCTCCACCACAAGAGATGCTCTAACGCCATGTCCAAATTGTGCGGGAAGAGAAAGTGTACGCCAGGAACTAGTCACACTGAAATTCAATGGCGCCCACTTCACACACAGATCCACTGGCACAGTGTGATTACAATCTATCATTTCATACCGGTACTTCTGGACCACACATGGACTATAAACATACGGGCAGTCAACACTTTACTCTGTACTGAAATTCTAAATCAGCAATGCAGTCTAAGCAGAATACACAACATCATGCAGATATGTCAGAGACAGCCAGACTCCCCACAGAAGACGAACGTGATTACTACCAGGTTTTCTCTATAGACTGTGCTGGACATTAAGAAGCGATGTCAGGACGTCCTCCTCAACACCCTGCAGTCATGTGATTGCTGAGTGAAAAAAATGAGCAGAAGCTGTTGTGTCCTTAGGCCTCTTTCAGACTTCAGTCGTTTGGAGTCAGTTAAAATCCGCCAAAGTGTTGAAAAAGCGGATCCGTCATGAACTTTTCAACCAAGAAATGCATGGTACGCATGTCTGGCACGGAGAGAGAGAGAGAGAGGGGAGAGAGGGAGAGAGAGAGAGAGACATAGTCCACTATTTTGACGCACACAAAAACGTTGCATTGAACGTTTTCCAAAAAAGGCGGATGCCAAAATTATGGCGTGATCAAACGGACGACCATCCGTCAAAATCCGTCACTAATGCAAGTCAATGGGAAAAAAGTGGATCCACCAAAAAAAAAAAAAAAAAAAAAATGCCGGATCCGTTTTTTTCACACTTTGGCAGATTTTGACTGACGTCGCACGACTGAAGTGTGAAAGAGGCCTTATATGCGGTCAGGAAGCTGAAATTCCCCTGTAACTAGGGCAAATATTCCAGCCCCAGTCACAGGGGAAATCGGCAATGAAAAGAATGCTTTGACGTTAAAATGCCCCTCAATGGTCTTTGTAGAACTTTAGGGAGGAACGTACATACACAACACTTGTAGGTAGAGCCATCCTTACTGTATAATTAGCCCTAAAAATGTTTCACTGAAGCACAGATGGGAATGGCTAGAAATATCAGCCCAGCAGCCCCTGGAAGTAAGCCTTTGTACTAGCACACCACATATCGGCGAGCCCACCTTAGAATTACTCATGGATGCACTTACAATTCCCGCTCCAGCTGCTGCTGTATAAGTTTAGCCGACTTGGCCATGGATACATCTGTTAAGAGGAAAAACATTGATATAAAAACAAGTTCTATAACCCACTTTTGTCCCAAACAAAATCACTAAAAAGGTTGCAGATAATAGGATCGCCTACAGCCGACTGTTCACAGTGGGGGAAAAAAAGAAGTCTAACCCCTTAGTGGCTGGTCAGATTTTGGAACAAAAATTGGCTACAAGTGACTCCGTGTCCCTCGATGTGATAACTCTGGAAAAGCATCAACATTTACGATGGATTTTGAGATTACTATTAACATAAAGTATCACGAATAAGGAAGGAAAAAAAACACAGTTCGGCTTTTAGAAAGCAGATTTTGTTTGAATATATTTTGGATGCCATTTAGAGCGAAGTGAAGAACAGCAAACCTCCGACCCAAGTGAGCACATTCTGGAAAACACATTCCTCAAGGAATTGATCTAGAGTTCTAGTATTATTAAACCCAGAGATAACTCACAAAATGTTAAAATATTCAGCAGTGGAAATAAAAATAAATTTTTACAAAGAAAAAATTTACATTAGCAACAATTTTTTTTTTCCCACAAGGATAATAGCAGAAAATAAACACCAAAACTTGTTACGTGATTTGCTGTATAAATTGATCTATGGGTAAAATGACTTTTCTGAAAAACACCAATGATGCCAAAATAAAGCAAGGACTGGATGTTGCAGAGTGAACATAGCACATAGGCCATTTTGGTGCTCAATACATTGTGCCCAGCTTGTGCTTCTGGAGAGACGAACCCTGTAAATTGTTCAGTCGGTCTTGCCCACTACAACGATGCCAGACATGTGAATGACAACTGTGGTTTAGGCACACCGTGGGGCTCAGCAGCGACGCTCCAGTTATGCCACCCGAGCCCTGCGGACAATGTCAAGGGAGAACTGGCATCAATGGCAGGACACTGGCGTGGAAAGCGAATATCCTGTGTGTTCTCTGTAAGATTTACAGCTCACTTATGGAGTTACACGCATGTTGTGACTAAGGCCACTTTCACACTTATTTCGACCAGCAGGAGTCATCCTGACATGGGAATGGGTCCAAAACATGGAATGGGGCGATGCTGCTTCCCAGGGCTGGGAGGACGGGGCGAGAGGCTGCGGGCCCTAGGCTTCAAGGAAATGTCGACGGTGAGGCATTGAGCCAAGATCTCAATCTGTGCATGTGCGGCCTCCAGCGGCCATTTTCCTGAAGTCCACCGTCTGGAACGCAATAGGCAGAGTGGGGACTCTGCTCCTGCCTCACCGCCGACATTTTCTTAAAGCCCAGGGCCCACAGAGGCGACCCTGCCTCCTTGATCCCTCTCCTCCGCCGCACTCCCGGTAAGCTACCGTAAATTCGAACTCAAAACGGACCCCCATTTTATTAAAAACATTTTTTTTCCTATTTTCCACCCCAAAATTTGTGGTGCATCTTACTTATGATTCGGTGGGTCTTATATTCTGCAAAATAGGGTAAACCTTGTCTGTCTGCCTTACTGGTGAATTGACTAATGGCAGAAAAATAAGTTATATTCTCTATATGGCAGCTCTCTTTCAGTCATCAGAGAGCTGATGCAGTTATCACTCAATATACAGCGAGCACAAATGTAATCAGTCCCCGGCAGAATAATTGATAGCCGGTTTTTCAGAGCGAGCGCTCGATGTGCTGGGGAGTGATTACAGCCGCGCTCACTGTGGTGTTAAGCGATGACCACTATGTGCACCGCCCTGATAGCTGGAAGTGAGCGAATGCAGGGAGAACATAAAATGTCCCTTTCTCCCTGTAGCCGCATCTCCAATCAGCCAGCCAGGTATGATGTAAATGCTACATACCTGCAGAACGACCCTATATCTGCAGGGAAACAGCGTCTCTAGCGGCAATAAGTTCACATAAAGTGTGAATAAGGATTAAGCCTTGCCGGACATTTTAGAAAACAACTCACCTTGCTTGTTGCAGGCAACCAGAATTGGGGGATTGTTTTGCAACAACGTAGCATCAGTCAGAATTTGGTAGAGAAATTCGGCCACCTCCTTTACTTCACGCTGGAAGGATGAACTGTCCACTACAAAAATCATAGCCCTGCAGGATTACAGAAGACATGAGCACATTGTGGCCACAGGCTATTAACATTTTTATTAAACTTTTTTTCTACTTTAAAAAAAATATTTTGATACTACTTTAAAAACAAAACACAGATTGCACCTGTCCGCGGGTCCAGCGCCTGCTGCAGTGGCGTCATCACGACTACAGCAAACACCACCGCTGCAGACAATCACTAACTTAGCAGTTGTGCCAGGGACAAGTGAAAATAAAAACCCTTTAAACGCTTATTCCCATCTTCATGGATGGGCATTATTGGATTGTTCCTGTAAATACAAGCACTTTTGCAATTTAGTGCTTAGCAGCTCTTGAGATATTAACCCTTTTCTTTTGTCTACAGTGTGGTTCCTTGAAGACAGACCACCGCTGCTATATAGTGGCTGTAAGCTCTTATTTATGGAGCTTGTACGCTGTCATAAGCTGGCTGGGGTTGCTTGGAGCGAGCCGTTGCCTCCTAATCCTGGCCAACTTCAGTGCAGTGCTTGACATCAGAGGTCGGTTTCCCAGGCAAACAAACAAAAAAGCTCTAATACCTAGGGAACAGCTGCAAAAGTGCTTGAATTTACAAACTATCCGACAATATCCATCCATGAACACACTAACCATTTAAGTAGGCAACAGTCAATATAATTTCTATAACTAAAATTAAGTGTATTTGAATGATGGATTTGATGGAAGATCTCATACATTACCTGACGGACGTCTTATGCTGGTCCAGGAACTGGAGTCTTAGACTTTCATGACCGGGAACATCAACCAAGGTGAAACTAAAGCTCTGCAGATACAGTAACAAGTATAAGGAGAAAGCAGATCGGCGATATGGACATAAATCCCTAAAATCCAGTAGTCTGACCCATCTGGTAATCTGGCAATGGTTTAGTGCACAGAATAGTAATGTAATGTGGGATTACACAGAAGCAAGAGCCTGACCAGGGACATTAATATCTCCAAATCAAAGTACAAAACGCAGATTTTGTAATAATTGAGCTGTTGGACATCAATTAATAGGAGTCATTTTCAAATTTTGGCTATGAGGCGGCACTCGCTGCACCGGCGTTACGTCCCGCCTGCTAATGGCACGGGTCACTAATTCTATCACTGTCCCTTCTCAAGGAATATACCATAGTTTTCTGACTACGAGACGCACCCCAGGTTTACACAGCAGAAAGCATTTTTCCTATTAATTAAAACTTCCGTTGTGGTGAAAAGTGGAGGGGTGTCATTATTAATTTTAATGCACAAGAATAAAATAGGGAGTTAATAGATCTATTGTTACTGTTTCTCTGCAGTATTATATGCACACAGCTTGCTACTGCCCATTTACACACACACACAGCTCTGCTACATGCCCATTTACACACACACACACACAGCTCTGCTACATGCCCATTTACACACACACACACACACAGCTCTGCTACATGCCCATTTACACACACACACGCAGCTCGCTACATGCCCATTTACACACACACACCAGCTCAGCTACATGCCCATTTACACACACACACGCAGCTCAGCTACATGCCCATTTACACACACACGCAGCTCAGCTACATGCCATTTACACACACACACGCAGCTCAGCTACATGCCCATTTACACACACACACAGCTCTGCTACATGCCCATTTACACACACACACAGCTCTGCTACATGCCCATTTACACACACACACAGCTCTGCTACATGCCCATTTACATACACACACACAGCTGCTACATGCCCATTTACATACACACACACAGCTGCTACATGCCCATTTACGCACACACACAGCTCTGCTACATGCCCATTTACGCACACACACAGCTCTGCTACATGCCCATTTACACACACACAGCTCTGCTACATGCCCATTTACACACACTTACATACAATTTGCAGCTCCTTCCAGGCATGTGAACTACAAGACCTGAAGAGTCCTGGAGCTGGTCGGGTGGAAGACCCTTCATCAGCTGCTCAGGACGTGCAGTCTCTGTTAAAAGGTCCCGGGAGCTTTCTCTCCTGCTCTGCATTGATCATATAGATCAGTGTGGGGCACGAAGAGAGAGCAGCTCTCTGTCATCAGGAAGAACACAATGTCAGCATTCTCAATTACAGCAAGCTGCCTTTGGACTATAAAATGTGGACACTTTTTAGCAAGAGTTTTTCTTGATAAAAAGTGCATCTTATAATCTGAAAAATTCGGTAATTTATTCGTGAAGGAACTAGCATGTCATCTTAATTCTCCTGTAATAAGTGGAGTTTATTTACAATTAGCAGACCGGACGACACCATTGTAGTAAGTGCTGCAATTTTCCCTTCACATGACTGAGGGAAAGACTAGATGGAGAGTGAGCAGCCCCTTTAACAATTTATATTAGACTTTCTTCCTGACGGTTTACATCACATAAATGTTTTGGTGCTGAAGTCACAAAAACTGGGTAAAAACAAAAAAAGAAAGGAATAGTGATTTTGTGCCAAATTCATAAGCCACATGCGCCATTTTGAAGAATTGGGGGCAAACAAAAAAGAAAAAAGACCTCAAATTGTAAAAAATGAACTGGGCCCTAAATATTCTTCATTGTGCTTCAAGATGACAACATTGCAGTCTGCGAGAAAGAGGAACACCCAATGTCTTCTGCATAGCTCTACAGGTGGGTCATGTTCCCATGAGTACTCTCACCTTCTCATTTTTCCCTCTGTAGATTGAGGAATTGGGAGAAATGGACGTTTGTGTCTGCCGGAATTTTCCATTTAAAAGCTGAAAAATAAATAAATAAATAAATATATATATATATATATATATATATATATATATTCAAAATTAAAATAACACCTTACAGGTAAGCATCCTACATTCCATGTATTAACGTTCATACGGAGATCCTAAAATCTCCACGTTTTGTGACCCCTTCCAGGTTTTCCAGGTGTGTTCATACCCTGCATCTGCATCATAGTAACATGTTAAATGTGAAACAAACCAAAGTGCATAATAAGCGATTCTGAATCATTCCTGCTCCATCGATCTCCAGTGTTCCTTGTTTATCAGCCCCACATGATGAGGACTTCCAAGCACAACCACGTCACAGAGTGTTATCTTGGATGGGATGTCATAGCGATCTGGCACAGGGTCAGTACAGCGAGTATCACAATTAGCTTGTTTTACACATATCAAAAGTTTACATTGCCAGCAAGGCTCTAGACTGACTTGTAAATGCCGTTTATAGTGGCTACGGAAAGTCTTCAGACCCCTTTACATTTTTCACTCTGTTTCATTGCAGCCATTTGGCAACTACAAAAAAGTTCATTTTTCTCTCATAAATGTACACTCTGCACCCCATCTTGACTGAAAAAACCCAGAAATGTAGACATTTTTGCAAATTTATTAAAAAATGAACTTTTTTGAATTTACCAAATGGTTGCAATGAAACAGAGTGAAAAATGTAAAGGGGTCTGAATATTTTCCCACTGTCTAAAACCAGGTTAAAGTATCTTGTGCTGTCTTGTTCTGTGTTTACTGTGCACAATTGTGGCCGTAAAATGACTGTCGACCAGCTACGTGCAAGTTCAATAGTCAGTTCTTCACAGTGGATCTGCTGAATAGAGGAGGTGATGAATATTGTAGACCACTTCTGCTCTTGTTTGTAATTTCATCAAGCACAAGTCAAAACGCCCTGGTTTCAAGGGAACCTGTCACTAGGATTTCCCATACGAGGTAAGGCCAGTCCCGGTAATCCCCGATAAACAGCATTATAATACGCTGTATATATGACACTAATACGGTCTGCAAGACAAGTAAGACCATTTCCTATACTCCTCTACGGGGCCGTCCGGTTCAATGGGAGTCGCTGGTCTTCATCTGGTGCCTCCTCTCTTCTTGCAATGTCGTTCTTCTTGCTTTGTGTGGATGATGTAGGATGCATCATCCACATGGTGTCCAGTACTTTACTTTCGACAGGGCAGAGTGAGAGAGAAGTATGCCTGTGCAGGAGCACGATGCTGGACACTGTGGATGACATAGGATGCATCGCAAGTAGAGAGGAGCCACCAGATAAAGATCAGTGACACCCATCTGACCGGACCAACCCGTAGGCAAGTATAATAAAAGGTCTTTTTCTAGTATTGCAAGCTGGATTGGAGGCATATATACACACCATGTTCCAAATTATTATGCAAATGATATTTTTCTCTGATTTACCTAAGTGGTCGGTGCAAATGACAGTCAGTCTAATAAAAGTCATCACCAGTTAGAGTATACATCGAATTTTATTGAAGAAACCTCCCAATGAAAACAGTATAATCTCCAAAATGAATAAAAACTCTAAATGCACTGTTCCAAATTATTAGGCCCAGTAGAATTTCTGAACATTTGATATGTTTTAAAGAACTGAAAATGCTCATTTGTGGAATTTGTAGCATTAGGAGGTCACATTCACTGAACAAAAAAGCTATTTAACTCCAAAACATCCTAACAGGCCAAGTTACATGTTAACATAGGAACCCTTCTTTGATATCACCTTCACAATTCTTTCATCCATTGAACTTGTGAGTTTTTGGAGCGTTTCTGCTTGTATTTCTTTGCATGAAGTCAGAATAACCTCCCAGAGCTGCTGTTTTGATGTGAACTGCCTCCCACCATCTCAGATCTTTTGCTTGATGATACTCCAAAGGCTCTCTATAGGGTTGAGGTCAGGAGAAGATGGTGGCCACACCATGAGTTTATCTCCTTTTATGCCCATAGCAGCCAATGACTCAGAGGTATTCTTTGCAGCATGAGATGGTGCATTGTCATGCATGAAGATGATTTTGCTCCTGAAGGCACGTTTCTGCTTTTTATACCATGGAAGAAAGTTGTCAGTTAGAAACTCTGTATACTTTCCAGAGGTCATTTTCACACATTCAGGAACCTTAAAGGGCCCTACCAGCTGTTTCCCCATGATTCCGGCCCAAAACATGACTCCTCCACCTCCTTGCTGACGTCGCAGCATTGTTGGGACATGTGTTATGATTTGGTAGCCGAGGATAGTTGCCAAAATAGCCAAGGAAGCCGGACACCCAGAGAGGTTGGTAACTAGCGGATTGCAGACCCCTAAACTAACCGCACAACTAGAAGCAGCCGTGGTACGTTCCTACAATGACCTAAACGCTTTGTCACAGCCGGAGAGTTAACTAAGCCTAAAGATAGAAAGGGGAACGCTAACTGCCCCGGAGAAGAGCCCCAAAGGAATAGGTAGCCTCCAAACATATTGGCGGTGAGACAAGATGAAATACAAACACAGGCAGAAAATAGAGTAAGCAAACGCTGGGGCCCAAAACTATCTAGATAGGACAGGAAAGAATACTGTCCGCAATCCGGCAAAACCCTAGGAAAAATTCCAACACTTCTGATTTCCAAACATACTGAGACCACACGATCTCTCCCCTGCTAGATCAGAACTCTGGTGTGAAGAGGTAGCTAACCAGCAGATACTGAAATAACAGTGACTGAACAAATAAACAGTGGTAAATGAGAAACAGAGACCAGCACAGGCCCCAGCCGGGGAACCTGGCTGACCTCACTCCAGAAGGGCAGAGAAACAAAAGCCAAAGAAACAAGCAGCAATAATACTCAAAGTTGCAGGAGACAGCAGGAAGCAAGCTGACTTCCAAATGGGACCAGGAAGAACAAATCACCGGCGAGGATCATGGGAAGGTTGCTCACTTATATCTCCCCAGTCAGCAACCCCTAATTGCCAATCGTCCCCAGCTGATGGACCTCTGCTAGCTAAATCAGCTTCATTACTATCAGCAGCCACCAGAGGGAGCCCAGACTCAGAATTCAGATCCAAGGCGTTCACAACAGACATGGTGGCCATCCACCAACCATCCACTGCTCCATCCATCTGGACCATCCAGGGTTGCTCGACACTGATCAGTAAACAAGACTGTTTGAAAATTAGTCTTCATGTATGTCTGGGCCCTTTGCAACCGTTTCTGCTTGTGAGCACTGTTTAGGTGTGGCCGAATAGGTTTATGCACCACAGCAAGCCTTAGGCCGGCGTCACACTACCGAGTTTGATGCGAGTTAGTCGCACGACTAACTCGCATCAACACCCGGCACGGCCGCCCGCTCTCGGACCAGAGTGCGCGGCGGCACAGAAATACATGCAGCCGCGCACTCTGGTCCGGGAGCGGGCGGCCGTGCCGGGTGTTGATGCGAGTTAGTCGTGCGACTAACTCGCATCAAACTCGGTAGTGTGACGCCGGCCTTAGAAGGATCCTACACCTTGAGGTTTGAGGGACTCCAGAGGCACTAGCAGCTTCAAATATCTGTTTGCTGGTTTGTAATGGCTTTTTAGGCCTCTTTCACACATCCGTCTTTTTGTATCAGGCATGATCCGGCGTGTTGGTAAAAAAATGGATCCGGTACCGGATGCGTTTTTTTACCATTGACTTTCATTAGCGCCGGATCGTGCCTGATGTCATTGCGTTGTATGCGTTTTTGTCCGGATCCGGCAGAAATGTACATTCCGGCGGCCGGACCAAACGGAGCATGTAACGTTTTTTTTTTTTTTGCCGGAGCCGCCTGATGTGCCTGAAGCGGCGCAAAGTCAATGGAACCGGATCAGACTTTTGTGCAATCCGGCAAAAGTCTGATCCGGATTCTGGAAATCAAGGACTGCTGCTACTACTACATTTTCCAGTGTCTCCGGGCATCCAAAACCCTCTTTTTCTGGGTTCAAAAGTTCAGGTCGGATCCAGCAAAAATAACGGATCCGTTGCATCAGTTTTTTTGTTTCAGCGCTGGATCCGTCCCTTCAGGTGTTCGACGGATCATGCCTGATACAAAAAGACGGATGTGTGAAAGAGGCCTTAGCAGCAGCTCTCTTAATCCGATGAACTTGCCTGGCAGAAACCTTCCTCATTCTGCCTTTATCAGCACGAACACGTCTGTGCTCAGAATCAGCCACAAATCTCTTAGCAGTACGATGATAATGCTTAAGTTTTGGGAAATATCTAATGTTTTCATCCCTTGATCAAGGCATTGCACTATTTGAAGCTTTTCAGCAGCAGAGAGATCCTTTTTCTTTTCCATATTACCTGAAAACTCTGGCCTGCTTAGAAGTATGGAACATCCAGTTTTCCTTTTATTGGGCTCACATGGCAAACTAATTATCACAGGTATCTGAGATTGATTTCAGTGATCCAAAGAACCCTGAGACACAATACTGTCAATAGGTTTCATTTACAAAAAAAAAAAATGCTATGACACTTAAAACCAATTTGCATAATAATTTGGAACATGGTGTACAGCGCATTAGAATGCTGTATATCAGGGCTGAAAGGTACTGGCATTACCTCATATGGGAAAAACATGAAGACAGGTTCTCTTTGAAAGGGACTGTTGAGTGAAAACAAGTTGTCAGCTATCCACAGGGTAGAAAACTTGCAGTTTGGTGGGTGTCCCACCACTGGGAGGCACACTGGATGGTAGATACATGGAAAAAATATATATTCCACGATCTACCAACCAGGGTGCTACCAACACTCGCACCTCAATCATCGGCCTGTCTAAATGGGATCTTAGAAACTACAACCACTGAACATCTACACACACGTTCATATCAGGGTCACAATATGAGCTCACAATGGTAAAACCTGATCTACATTAGCTACAGACAAAAAGATGCTGATGCTGAACAGCATACCCTGCAGAAGAGGAGGCTTTTCCCAGAGTCACACAAGCCCACAAGCAGCACGGCTCTGCGGCTGCTCTGACGTCCCCGCAGCAATCTCCAGATCACTAAGAAGAGGAACCAGAAGTTAGAACATCTGTAACAGAGATCTTAAACATACACCTCATGCCTTCAGGAATAATCATATGTACAGCAAGAAACCCCATGACATGGATACTAAAATACACTGCTGAAATGTTCTCATTGAATACTTTGTTGTGTACAAAATTGAATGTGCTGACAACATAATCACACAAAAATCATCAATGGAAATCAAATTTTTGAACCAATGGAGGCCTGGATTTGGAGAGACCCCCAAAATGAAAGTGGAAACAAGTCAAAATGATGCTCAGTATTGTGTGTGGCCTCCATGTGCCCGTATGACCTCCCTACAACGCCTGGGCGTGCTCCTGATGAGGTTGCGGATGTTCTCCTGAGGGATCTCCTCCCAGACCTGGACTAAAGCATCTGTCATCTCCTGGACAGTCTGTGGTGCAACGTTGGTGGATGGAGCGAGACATGATGTCCCAGATGTGCTCAATCGGATTCAGGTCTGGGGAACGGGCAGGCCAGTCCATAGCTTCAATGCCTTCATCTTGCAGGAACTGCTGACACACTCCAGCCACATGAGGTCTGGCATTGTCCTGCACTAGGAGGAACCCAGGGCCAACCGCACCAGCATATGGTCTCACCAGGGGTCTGAGGATCTCATCTCGGTACCTAATGGCAGTCAGGCTACCTCTGGCGAGGACATGGAGGGCTGTGTGGCCCTCCAAAGAAATGCCACCCCACACCATTACTGACCCAAACCGGTCATGCTGGAGGATATTGCAGGCAGCAGGTTCACACTCAGCACATGTGACAGACGTGACAGATGTGGAGACTCCGTGGAGAGCGATCTGCTGCCTGCAATACCCACAATATCACCTCCTCTACCCCTCAGGCGCACAAACACCCCAACTCCCCCTCAGCTCCCATCCAGAGACCCCCGCCAGCATTAGCCCCCCAGGATGGGAGCACGGAGTCTCGCCTCACTGGTGGGGTCTCTGCCCCTCTTCCCATTCATTCTTAGATTTGGCTGTCAGTCATATTCAGCTATAACTGATACTCTATCACACAGGCCTATGGCACCTTGTACTTGGCCCTGCAGGATTTGTAGGTAGCCCTGAGACTTGTGGTGCCACAGCTGGAGGGACACAATGTTATACTGTTATTCATGCTAACACTCACCCAGGCTGAGCAGCACCACGACCAGCGCCGCCACCACAGACAGCACAGTGGGGTCCTGCCGTGCGAGCTCCTGGGTGATAAACTCCATGTCTGCCAGCAGCTGGCCGCTCACACTCTCTTCCACCGCCGCCATGGCTGTCACGCCTGCGCAATCATAATGCGCTTTACAGCTTACAGCGCATGCGCGCTTGCACCCTGCAACGTGTCACTCGCTGCCAACCACTGAGCTGTCTCTGACAGGAGCGGTGCGTGATGGGAGCCTGGGAAACGTGACGTAGAAGAGGCGTGGTCAAGAGGCAGCCATGCTCCGACGTCGGTGACCTGCAGCTCTGACTGCTGAGACCTGTAGTGCCCCAGCAGCAATGCAGTCTCACATAACACTGCCCTTAGATACAGGTTATAGGCTGCTATGGTGACGGTCCTCATGGCCACGGTTATAGGGGTTTGGGGAGATTTCAGAGGTTTTCCCCTTATATCTGCCAGTATAAACTAGTGTGGGCATGTGCTCTGGTGGGCTTGTGCTGTGATGTGGTGGGCTAGTGATGTGGTGGGTGTGCTGTTGGCTTGTGATGTGTTGTGCTGTGATGTGTTGTGCTGTGTTGGGCTTGTGATGTGTTGTGCTGTGGTGGGCTTGTGCTCTGGTGGGCTTGTGATGTGGTGGGCTAGTGATGTGGTGGGCTTGTGCTGTGGTGGGCTTGTGCTGTGTTGGGCTTGTGATGTGTTGTGCTGTGTTGTGTTGTGCTGTGTTGGGCTTGTGATGTGTTGTGCTGTGGTGGGCTTGTGCTCTGGTGGGCTAGTGATGTGGTGGGCTTGTGTGTGGTGGGCTTGTGCTGTGTTGGGCTTGTGATGTGTTGTGCTGTGATGTGTGGCTGTTGGGCTTGTGATGTGTTGTGCTGTGGTGGGCTTGTGATGTGGTGGGCTAGTGATGTGGTGGGCTTGTGCTGTGGTGGGCTTGTGCTGTGTTGGGCTGTGTTTGGTGTTGTGCTGTGATGGTTGTGCTGTGTTGGCTTGTGATGTGTTGTGCTTGGTGGCTTGTGCTTGGTGGGCTTGTGATGTGGTGGGCTTGTGCTCTGGTGGGCTTGTGATGTGTTGTGCTTGTGATGTGGTGGGCTTGTGATGTGTTGTGCTTGGTGGGCTGTGATGTGGTGGGCTGTGATGTGTTTGCTCTGGTGGGCTTGTGATGTGGTGGCTAGTGATGTGGTGGGCTAGTGCTGTGGTGGGCTTATGCGTGTGGCTTGTGCTGTGGTGGGCTTGTGATGTGTTGTGCTGTGGTGGGCTTGTGCTGTGGTGGGCTAGTGATGTGGTGGGCTAGTGCTCTGGTGGGCTTATGCTGTGGTGGGCTTGTGCTGTGGTGGGCTTGTGATGTGTTGTGCTGTGGTGGGCTAGTGATGTGGTGGGCTTGTGCTCTGGTGGGCTTGTGATGTGTTGTGCTGTGATGTGTGTGTGCTGTGATGTGTTGGCTTGTGATGTGTTGTGCTGTGGTGGTCTTGTGCTGTGTGGGCTAGTGATGGTGGCTTGTGCTCTGGTGGGCTTGTGATGTGATTGGTGGGCTAGTGCTCTGGTGGGCTTGTGCTGTGGTGGGCTTGTGCTGTGGTGGGCTTGTGATGTGTTGTGCTGTGTGGCTGTGATGTGGTGGGCTGTGATGTGGTGGGCTTGTGCTGTGGTGGGCTTGTGATGTGTTGTGCTGTGATGTGTGGGCTTGTGATGTGTTGTGCTGTGATGTGTTGGCTGTGGTGGGCTTGTGCTGTGTTGGCTAGTGATGTTGTGCTCTGTGGCTTGTGATGTTGTGGCTATGATGTGTGGCTAGTGCTCTGGTGGCTATGCTGTGGTGGGCTGTGCTGTGTTGGCTTTTGGTGGGCTTGTGTTGGGTGGGCTTGTGCTGTGTGGCTTGTATGTTGTCTGGATTGTTGGCTGTGATGTGTGTGCTGTGGTGGCTGTGCTCTGGTGGCTAGTGTTGGTGGCTGTGATGTGTGTGCTGTGATGTGGTGGCTTGTGATGTGTTGTGCTGTGGTGGCTTGTGCTCTGGTGGGCTGTGATGTGTTTGCTGTGATGTGTTGGGCTTGTGATTTCTGTGTGGCTGTGCTCTGTGGCTAGTGAGTGGTGGGCTTGTGATGTGTTGTGCTGTGATGTGGGCTTGTATGTGTTGTGCGTGGGTCTGGCTGTGTGGCATGTTTGGGGTGTACGTGCCCTAGAGATGGCGGCCGGGGTCCAGAACGCTACAGAATGTGCTTCCACTATTGTGCACCTTGTCTGTGAGGAAAAATTCAAAGAAAATATTCAATTTTCATCTTTCGATCGCTGTATCGGCACTCGGGCTTGTTTTTTGGTGGCCGTGAGCTAGATCTGATTGACGCCATCCATTTAATCACAAAAAAGAAATTAGGAGGGCACCACACAGTAACAAGTGGGATACATCTATAGTCAGTAAAAAATGTAAACACTGTAAGAAAAAAGCTACTGACCAAACACAGAGATCACCTCAAAAAATATAATTTTTATTTATATTGAGTACAAAAAGACAAGACCATAAAAACATTTAAAAGTCATAAAAATGACATACAACACCCTTATGGCTCGTAATAAAGCCACACAAACTCCCCTCAGAGGGCAGATAAGACACAATAGCAAAAAAAGCCTAATTGCTTAAATGGAATACAAGTTGTACCAACTGGCATCAAGAAAAATAAACAGTAATCCTATGGTATAGAGACAAATACTGCCCTGATTAATTTCCCAGTATGTAATAATGCACATACAAAATACAATAGACAGAATGTCAAAAAGATAGTAATAATACAATTACATAGATTAAATGACAGGCAATTTCCAAAAGTGTGGATATTTCAGAAGTAGCGATAGTTCTCTATAATGCCTAGGCATAGATAAAGAATAAATAATACAACACTATAATAAGCGCCGTAGTCGTGCCTACCAAAAAATGGATAGATAGTGAATACTGTCTCAAATAAGTAAAAGGCACACAAGATAATGAAAAGTCAGAATCCCAATGATGCCCTCGCATTTAAGTGAACAAAAAGTCGCCATGGAATAAACACAATAATATTAGAATGTGCTAGCATACATAGAGTGCACCGTCGGATACAATACCACTACAGGGGGAGCTTGTGGAGATGCCCGACGCGTGTCGCCACCAAAAAGTAGCTTCGTCATTTTATCACATCACGTACTGAAAAATGAGAACGAAAGGAGAAAAAAAAGTTCCAAGTAAGGTAAAATTGTGAAAGAACAGCAATCCCCCATTGTTTCTCAGGTTTAGTTTTTTTATTGGGTGTCCGTAGTTCGGTATAGATGACCTGACAACGCTCTGGCAGTGCGATTACGGCGATATCAGTCTTGTGTCGATTTTTTTTATATTTTAGAGATGAAAAACTGTTCATAAGTTTGTGAAGAATAAAATAAAAAAAATTTGCCACCATTTTTGGAGACAAAACTTTCTTATTTTTCCATTGAAGGAGCTGTGTCACTTTTTTTTTTGGGCCACTGCAGCAATTGGAAATCCCCCAAATCTGCCATTTTTTAATTGTTCAATGTTCATCATATGTGTTAAATAATTTTAAATGAGACTTTTATGGACGCTGCGGTATCAATGATGTGAAGTAATATTTTCTTTCTTTATTTTACAACTGGATTCATCAGGGGTGTAAACTTTTAAACTTTCTCAAAAACTTTTTTTTTTTTTTAACTTGAGGGGATGTGAACCTACAGTTTCATTGCTTCTGCTATATACTGCAGAAATAGAATATGACGCATCTTACTCCATCGCAAACTATCATCAGCACTTCAATCGGCCCTAAGACTTTTAGAATATGGTGTAAAAAAGATTATTTTGTTATGTATGAGTAGTAAAACACAAAAACATTAATTGGTTAACGCTGTAATCACACTGACCCTGACTGAGGATAAATTAAAGGTACAAGTACATTAATACTGCACAGTGAAGACAATGAAAACAATTCCATGTGTGCTTTTTTAATTCGGCTTTCCAAAAAATGGAAAAAAAAAAGTCATGTTCCCCAAATATTATCCTGCAATGCTGTGTGTGGATTAGACAGGTGGTCTTCCGTGTCTGTGTCTCGCTCCACTGTGGGTTCTGGGCACTGTGAGTCATTAAGTAGTAAACACAAACCTGTGGTCTATTGTAGTGTCATGTGCAAGCGTCATCTCTTCCTCTACACAGTATTTTACAAGGATTTAGAAGCTGATTTTACTGCAAATCCACATAAATAAATCCTTCAGATACTCTTCCTATTAGTTTTACTGCAAAATGTTCAAAATAATGTGAAAAAACCCAGTGCTGTGTGCACTAAAGGAGCTTTTCCCATTAAAATGAGTCAGAAACTTATTCAAAGAGTATTTTACGCTATTTTTCATGTGGATTTAGGAGCAGATTCTCATTAAATCAGTGTGAGGGCTCCATGAGGCTTTTGGTGAGTTTTTGATGTTGTTGATTTTTGCCACCATTTCTGCACCTGTTAAGTAAATTAGATTTCTTGCATTTTCTAATTGCTTTTTTTTTTTTTTACATGTTTTTTTTTATCCGCTTCACGACATGCGCCGTACTGCACACATCATGTCTCTCCCTTTGATGTGGGCTCCAGCGATGAGCCAACATCTTTCCTGACACGTTAGCTGTTTTGAACAGCTGACGTGCCCCTAACAGCCACGGGTGGAATCGCGATCCACCCACAGCTGTTAAATTCCGCTGTCAATATCTGACAGCGGCATTTAATGTGATTGCGCTGGAAGCGCGTCACTAATCCTGTCCCGTGTCTCATGACGGTGGGTCGCCGATGGGTTGGCATGACTGCAGCAGACCCCTGTGGTTGTCAATGCCGGATTGCTATGAGTGCTGCCCAGCGGTCGGTTCTCATAACAAGTGATCATTTCTACTACACACAGGCAATCTGATCATAGCGTGTGTGTAGCAGAGGCCATCAGAAGATCGCAGCTTCTAGTCTCCCATGAAGACTATTGAAGCAAGTGAAAAGTAAAAAAATTTTTTTTACTAAATATTAAAAAAATAAAAGTTCAAATCACCTCCAATTTGCCCCATTCAAAATAAAACAATTAAAAAAGTATATATACATATTTCATATTGCTGCTTTCATAATCGCCCGATATATCAATATATAAAAATAATTAACCCAATCGGTAAACAGTGTAGCGAAAAAAAGTCAAAACATCAATATTATGTTTTTTTGTTGTTGCAGCAACATTGCACTAAAATGCAACAACGGGTGATCAAAAGATCGTATCTGCATCAAAATGGTAGCATTAAAAACATCAGCTCAGCGCGCAACAAATAAGTCCTCACCCAACCCGAGATCCCGAAAATTGGAGACGCTACTGGTATCGGAAAATGGCACAATTTTTTATTTTTTTAACAAATTTGGATTTTTTTTTCACCACTTAAATAAAAAAGAGCCTAGACATGTTTGGTGTCTATGAACTCGGAATGACCTGGAGAATCATAATGGCAGTTTTAGCATTTGGTGAACATGGTAAAAAAAAACAGTTGTGGAATTGCACTTTTTTTGTAATTTCACTGCACTTGGAATTTTTTTCCAGTACACGATATGGTAAAACCAATGGTGTTGTTCTAAAGTAAAAGTCATCCCGCAAAAAACAAGCCATCATATGGCCATATTGACGGAAAAATAAAAAAGTTATGGCTCTGGGAAGAAGGAAAGCAAGAAACAGAAACACAAAAATGAGAATGGGCTGCGGGTCAATCGAATTTTTGCCGCTGCGGCTTTTATCTCTTTTCGTATGTCATGCTTTAAATATAGCTGCTTTGTTTGTGATACTTCCTGGAATTTGATTTTGACCAAAACTTTATTGATAGTTATGTGCATATTACACACGTTTTATACCTGCAGATTTTCTTCGTCCAAAGTAATTATGTGCAGAGAATGTGCGTGCAGGGAGGTAACACACACAGCTCTACTATGCAGCCAGGGGGGCTGAAATCTCTTCTAACTGGGGTTAATATACCAGTCCTAATTACAATGGAAATCAGAAGAAAAAGAATGTATGGATATGTCCAATATATAAAAATTATTTCTATGTAAAGGGGAACACAATTTATAGGGGATAGCCTATTATTTTTTTTTTTAAAAGAAAGGCATGTAGTTTCTAACAGGCAATTACCTGTCTGTTGTACCCGTGCTCCTGCCGGAGATAAAGCAGGGAACCGGTCACCTTACTGACGTCACTGCAGGTATGTTGTCACACTTAAAAAAAAGGGGGAAGCCAGCGCTGCACATGATCAGCATGAAATAATTTAAGTGCATCTGCACATGTTGAATTCTAACTGTTTTTTAAAATTGAGACATTTAGCAAATAATTGATCAATTCTTTGAGCTACCCCGCCACGACAAGGCATTCTCATATGGGGCAGTACCTACTCTAACGTTTATCATTTTCACTGTGCCATTGCGGCCTCCTGAATAATTAAAAGCATAACTGCAAAAAACTGTAAAGCAAGACTGCAAAAACTGCAAAAGTACCTGAAGCATAACTGAATCACCCCCGTGGTGCCAGTCAGACAGATGCAGGTAAAGGCCGACCAGGTCCAGGGATGGACATGTCAGATCTGACCTCCACATCCGCCAAACCAGCAACCACAGATAAAGAGTGAAACAGGCACAGGTGCACAATTACATATAGCCTGGGGCAGGGCAGGGCAGGGCAGGGCTGCTGTATATGTGTACAGCAGCCTAAGTCAATTAAAAGAAAGAAATAAACAGATAAAATAACATGCATAATCCGGCGCGCACGGCAACTAGTGGTGGTCAGCCACTTACCAATACAAGTAAAAAAAAGGGGGAAGCCAGCGCTGCACATGATCAGCATGAAATAATTTAAGTGCATCTGCACATATTGAATTCTAACTACACACTACACATGGTACTGCCCCATATGAGAATGCCTTGTCGTGGCGGGGTAGCTCAAAGAATTGATCAATTATTTGCTAAATGTCTCAATTTTAAAAAACAGTTAGAATTATGTGCAGATGCACTTAAATTATTTCATGCTGATCATGTGCTGCGCTGGCTTCCCCCCCTTTTTTTTTTTATGTTGTCACACTACTGTCAGTGAGTTCCAGTTGATGAGCGGTTGCATCATGTCACCATTCAGCAAACCATCCCGGTTCAGCAGAGCTGTGCTTCCTTGTGGGACATCATCATTATGGACAGGTGAGGATTACTTTGTTTTTTGTTTTTTTTTCTTTGGAACTTAATAAATGGTAAAAGAGGGTTGGGGAGTGTTTTGTTCAAATAAAGGACCGTTTTGTATGTTTTTTTTTTATAAACATACTCGGTTAGTAATGGGGGCGTTTTATAGACTACTCTCCATTATTAACCCCTGAGCTTGGTTTCAGCAGCCATAAAACAGCTGACATCGACCCCAAAACTATTACCCCACTTGCCACCCCACCAGCGCAAGTGGGAAGAGCCGAGGCTAAGCGCCAGAATTGGTTCATCTAATGCCCATATGTCAAAGTCAAGGCCCGCGGGCCAGATGCGGCCCGCGAATTGATTATCTATGGCCCCCTGGCAGGCGGGGCCCTGAGCAGGCGGGGGGGCCCACTCGCAGTCTGGCACCCCTGCGCCCGTTAGCGAAGGAGAGCGGTGTCAGCGCCGCCACTGGGCCCCCCCGCCGCCTGCTCAGGGCCCCGGCAGCAGCTGGCAACAATACTTACCTCTCCGCTGCCGCAGCTCCGGGCTCCAGGGGGCGCCGGCGCTTCCTCTCACAGCCGGCCGCTGAATGACGTCATCATTTAGCGGCCGGCTGTGGCACAGAGCGCGGGGACGCTGAACAGGTAAGACGTCTCTGTGTGTGTGTCTCTGTGTGTGTATGTGACGCGCACCACATGTGTGGATACCAGGGCTATGGGGTACTCGGAGCCGAGCCCATGGAAGTCTATGGGAGTTGTCACTGGCAGCAGAGCTCGGTCCGTGGCCCTGGCGGTCATGCAATGGGGGATATTTACAGGGGATTGTAGATTAGTATAGTTCGTGACGCCACCTGTGGTTTCTGATCTGATTGACCAGCGCTGCAGGGTAGATCTCTGAGGGGATGTGATGGCAGCTAGGTGTTAGGTCCCCCACAGGTGGAACTGGTCCCTCAAAGTCTATGGTGGTGATGCAGGGTGCAGATAAGAATTCATTGTCCAAGAAATATCGTCACTCCTTGCGGAGATCAAATGCTAAGCATGCAGATGAGGAGACTTAAAGCCACAATGCTCCTCTGGGAAATATGCTAATTATGCAAATTGTCTCTTCAGAGAGGAAGAGAGCTAGAACTCTAGTGCCACCTTTTGGAAGGTAGCAATCCTACAAGTCAATGTCGACCCTTTAACGAGCCTTATCACATGACCTAGGATAATAGCCAAACCAGAATCTCAATTTGCAGACACTGTGTTTCGGGGTTCAGCCCCTCGTCAGTGCAAAGCGGAGATCTGGTTTGGCTGTGTGAGAGGCGTCAGACCATTGTCCAAGAAATATAAGAACTGATAAGAATTCAGTCACACACAATGCAATCTCTTTCCATACCTTTACTTGTAGGTGTTGCAGGTATGTCCCGGGAAGCTGGTTAGGTTGGAGAATGCACATTCAGGAGAACTGTTGAGCAGGTTAGAGGCCTCCTTTATCCCTTTAATGTGTGTGAGTACAACTTGCATAGAGTCAAGTGCAACTCTTTCAATAGTAACTGCGCCCGGCCAATATTGTGGTGGAGCCTTCTATGTCTCTGATTATCAGATGTTGAGAGAACTAAGTCCTTACTTTTGCAGGGTCCTGCTCAAAGTCCCTGTTCTCCCTGACTCCGGTTACGTATCAGCGCTTAGGGCTACCTTCTGCGACTTGTAGTCCAGAAAGCCTCCGGTTTTCTTATTACTAGGCGTGAAGCACTAGCAACGCTTCGGACCCCGGTGTCCGGCTAATTTGAGTGAGGGTGATCTGTCCCTTTGTCACTCTTACTTCTCCACTCGCCCTTCGCCCTGCTCTCGCTCTTAACATTTTTTTTTTTTTTTTTTTTTTTTAAAACCATTCAGGTTAGTTATAAACAACTCAATATAAGCTCATCAACTTAAACGTCGTTGTTTCAACTCTCATCATCATGGTTCATATTTAATTCAGCATAACAAAAAAAGGTATATACAAAAGACGTCATAAACATCAATAAACATCACTAAAATTCACTGATATTTGATCAAGTGCTGCCATTTTTTAAATTTCCAAACGCCCTCTGCATCAGAACCACCACCGCCTTCACTATCTAATTTATAAATCAAGTATAATCTAGAAAGGATCAGCCCGACACACTTATTCACAGATAAATGCTTCTCTTTGAAAATTCCTAAATTCCTCACATCCCACAAACTCTGCATCACACAAGTCATAATTAACCATAGGATTCTATTTTTCACACGACCACATGCACCAATTCCAAACATTGCAACACGCCAGTCAATAAAACTCACCCCCACTAATTCCTTACACAACCCACCTACACACTTCCACACACTGTACGCGTAATCACAGTCCCACATAGTATGCCACACAGTCTCACATCCACCACAACCTTCTCTCGGGCACACTTCCGTTCTGGTCAGACCTCGTCTCTTCTGAACCTGTCGCACAGGCAAAATATTGTGCAAGGACATCCATACAATATCCCTTTGTCTATTAGACATCCCATGCGTTCCCAAACTCTTCCATGCAACCGAGACTTCATTCCCTCTCAAACCCACAATATTACTCTCCACATCATTCTTATGTATTATTTTCATCACCTTCTTAGCCATTCTAAAATCATTCATCGGCACACTCAGTAAATCATGCTTCCTCACAAACTTTTCAATCACCTCATACCAGACCGGACACTTGAAAGCAACAGGCACTCTAGCATCCCTCTTTCTCCAACACAAGCCATACAACATCCAACCAGCAGAATATCTTGCCATATAAGCTCCTTTATTTCCTTTATTCAACAAAATAACTACCGTTTTGATATACTGAAGCCCCAGAAAAATCTCAATGTTTGGAAAGGCCATGCCACCATGGTGACATGCCTTAAAAAGACTTTCTCTCTTAAGTTTTTCTATTTTACTACTCCAGAAAAAAGTAAAAACTAACTTTTCCACTCTTTTTATTTTCCTATTAGACGGTGGAAAAACTGTTGCAATAAAAAGCAGAATCGGAAGAATCACCGCTTTTATGACCAAAATCTTACCACTCAAGGTCAAGTCTCTCAGTCGCCAAAAATTTAACTTACGCTCTATGCGCAACCCACACTCCTCCCAGCTCTCCTTACCTTCCAGCTCCTTATTAAATAATACTCCCAGCACTTTGAGAGCACCCTCCTCACATTTAACCCCCTCCATTTTAACCCCATCATCCCCAAAACATTTAAAACTACATTTATTTCAATTCACTCTAAAACCAGACGCACCACAGAAAAACTCCAAAAGCAACTTAACTCTACTCATAGACGCAACACTTTCACTCACAACCACAACATCATCCATATATCCAAGAACTTTCACATGCTTTCCACCACTCCCCGGTACCAACAAACCTCGCACCACTTTATCACGTCTCACCAAGCACAACAAAGGTTCAATCACACATACAAATAAGACAGGGGACATGGGGCACCCCTGCCTTACACCAGACATAATATTCACTTTCTCACTCAACCATCCATTAACAAGAAACTCGCTTGACACACAATCATACAAAGACATTAACCCATTCACAAATTTTTTAGGAAATCCCATTCTCTCCAGAACTTTAAACAAAAACACATGCGAGACCCTATCAAACGCTTTCTCAAAATCAATTGTCAGAACCATACACTTCTGTTTCCTTCCCATGCAGTCCCCAATCAAATCCCTTAATAACAATAAGTTATCACTCATGCTTCTCCCAGGCACAGCACACACTTGATCCTCATCCACAACATTACCAATCACCTCACGCATACGATTCGCCAACAATTTGCTATAGATTTTGTAATCTGCATTCAGCAGCGTTATAGGTCTCCAATTCTCTAAACACTTTCTCTCACCTTTCTTATACACAAGCACAACCACCCCCTCCTTCATTGATTCACACAACTTACCATTCTCCCACATGTACTTACATATCTCAGTCAAATCAGCACCCAGGAAATCCCATGCTTTCACATAGAATTCTACCGGCAATCCGTCTTTCCCTGGTGTCTTATTCTTTTTAGCACTCTTCATCACGTTTTCTACTTCATCCATAATCACATCCTCATTCAAAATATCACATTCTTCACTACCCAACTTGTTTTCTAACCCATTCAGCACTTCTGAAACAAGACCAGAGTCAATCCATTTTTTATCATATAACTTGCTGTAGAACCTATTCACCTCCTTTATCACATTCTCACCTGACACACACAAACCGTTCCTATCCAGGACTTTATCCATATCAAACTTTCTCCCATTCATTTTCTTAAAAAAGAACCTGTGCACTTTTCATCTTTCTCAAGATGTTCTATTTTGGTGCGATAGATGATTTCCTTTCCTTTCGCATCCATAACACGCTTTAACTCACTCTTTGTCTCAGCCAGCTCATCAGACACATCCATCCCACTTTCTCCACACTTCCTTAACCAGTCTATACGCCTGTTTAAATCATTAAATCTTTCCCGATAAATAGCAGCTTTTTTATAGCCCCATTTTTTGAAGAATTTTTTGCAACACACCTTAACCCAGTCCCACCATTCCAGCACACACGCAAAATTCCTCTTACATACTCTCCACTCTTTATACTTTATTTTTAATTCATTCATCACATCCTCATCTTCTAACAACCTAACGTTCAGCTTCCAAACCCCACCACCATACACACGGTCATCAATCGCACTAAACACACCTCTCAAACACTCATGATCAGAAAAAGGTACAGCATTTTGTTCAAAATTCATACACAACATATTTTTGGAAAACAACATTTTATCTATTCTGGATGCAATACCACCCCTATCAGCATGGTATGTTGGCGGTGGTGGGATGCCAAATTTCAGAGCAGCAGCATCTAGAAGGGAAAAATCAGAAATAAGATTGGATAACTTTTTACCAGTCATGTCACAATTCCCTTCTGTGATGCAATTAAAGTCTCCAACTAAAACTGTAGGCATTTTGCCTGGAAGAAACAAACTTAATTTTTCCAAAAGAGCCAGACGCTCCTTTTTCCCATCCTTTCCTGATGGACAGTACACATTAATAATTCTAGCCCGCCACCCCCTATAGCTAACATGTGCAATTATACATCTACCCACCTCTACCACCGTGTAGCTATCTAAACTAATCTCCCTGTTACCCATTAATATCCCTACACCATCATTCCTATTAACACATGAGCCAGACCATACATGCTGACCGTAAGGCCAGTCCTTATCGCTTGGAGCGTCCTCAATCCCACATTCCTGAAGACAAAAGATGTGAGCATTCATCTGTTTAATGTAATCTAGGACGATTGCCCTCCTGGATTTAGATCTAATTTGTCTGACATTCAGGGACGCAATGCCCCAACCAGCTTGGGGAGCCATAACATGATGGTGTTATTTACATGACGACAAACAGGCCACTTCTTCTTCAGCCGTTTTCGTCTTCCATCTGGAACTGCAACTCCCCGAATCTGTTTACGTCTGCGGGAATGCCTAAAAAAACATTGGTGTCAGGAGAGAAGACATTCTGAGGGTAACTACGTTCACTCACCGACTTAATCTTCACCGGCGTCCGCCCAATCCGTTCTGGGCTTTTTACAGGAAGTTCCAGGCTCCTCCTCCTCCTCAGAGGGCCTTGCAAGAGTGAAGTCACCTTGATCTCCACAACTGGTCAACTCCTCCTCAGTAGCTAACCAAGATATACTGGGGGTATTACCAAGAGAACCCTCCAACTCCCCCTCCCCACAGACATCAGACTGATGAGGGAGCTCACATTCAACCTCAGCAAGTTCCAAACTTGCCACCTCTGGGCTGGGAGTCTCCGTTTCGGGCAGGGCCTCCTCATGTGCATCCATGATTTCAGGTTCCTCAATAAGATCCGGGTCTGTAACCTGTGGAATGTCAACAACAGCAGCAGGGGGCACAGCTGCCCCACCTGTGACCTCAGCGTAAGACCTAGGACTGATCCTGGCCTTACAATCCCGATACTTATGGCCCTCCTCACCACAAGCATTACACATAACAGGATTTGTGCAGTCTTTTGCCATATGGCCGGAACCATTGCAATTCCTACAAGTTGGCATGTCCTTGCAACTATCCTGGGTATGCCCGAAATTTTTACACCTCCTGCAATACAGTGGGGCATCTGGAAAAAACAAAAAACCACTATTTTTCCCAATTGAAAAATTAAGAGGGGGGTAATGGATGCCTCCCGGGCCTTGGGGATCCATCCCAAATCTCACAAAAAATTTGTACTTCCCGGTCCAGAGCCCTTCTCCATTCAGGACCCTGTGGGAGTACTGAACATAAATGCAATGTCTTTTCAAAAATAAAGTAATGTCCTCCAGGGAAACAAAAGGGTTGTGCATGAAAACCACAAGTGGGATATCCCCCTTGGAGTATAACACAGTAAAGGTAAGTCCTTCCAGCAAAGGATTTGCCACTCCATTTTTCAGGGCAGTAAACAAATTCTGGCAAGCCGCCATAGAAGATAGCACCAGCACATACCTGCCTTCCCTTCTGAACTCCTGCAGGCATATTATATCGGACTTCCGAATCTTCAGGATGTCATAAAACACCATGTTGACCAAATATCCCAGGGAAAAATGCAACTTCTTATCTTCAGCGATTTCAATCCGGAATCCATTTTTGACCCGGCTATCACCGGTCCCAGAGAATTGAAGTCGGACTCCCATCGTCCACAACTCCAAGGATCTTCTCCCTGAATCCTCCTGGCTATCTCCCTAAAGCAGCAACCGGCTTAAGCCACCGAAGTGGCGATGCCGGAAGGCCAAGAGACAGCACTCAAGGTATCCAGGACACTTTGCACCTCGTCAGTGCAAAGCGGAGATCTGGTTTGGCTGTGTGAGAGGCGTCAGACCATTGTCCAAGAAATATCGTCACTCCTTGCGGAGATCAACATGCTAAGCATGCAGATGAGGAGACTTAAAGCCGCAATGCTCCTCTGGGAAATATGCTAATTATGCAAATTGTCTCTTCAGAGAGGAAGAGAGCTAGAACTCTAGTGCCACCTTTTGGAAGGTAGCAATCCTACAAGTCAATGTCGACCCTTTAACGAGCCTTATCACATGACCTAGGATAATAGCCAAACCAGAATCTCAATTTGCAGACACTGTTCTTTTTTTTTTTTTTTTTTTAAACCATTCAGGTTAGTTATAAACAACTCAATATAAGCTCATCAACTTAAACGTCGTTGTTTCAACTCTCATCATCATGGTTCATATTTAATTCAGCATAACAAACTAAAGGTATACACAAAAGACGTCATAAACATCAATAAACATCACTAAAATTCACTGATATTTGATCAAGTGCTGCCATTTTTTAAATTTCCAAACGCCCTCTGCATCAGAACCACCACCGCCTTCACTATCTAATTTATAAATCAAGTATAATCTAGAAAGGATCAGCCCGACACACTTATTCACAGATAAATGCTTCTCTTTGAAAATTCCTAAATTCCTCACATCCCACAAACTCTGCATCACACAAGTCATAATTAACCATAGGATTCTATTTTTCACACGACCACATGCACCAATTCCAAACATTGCAACACGCCAGTCAATAAAACTCACCCCCGCTAAGTCCTTACACAACCCACCTACACACTTCCACACACTGTACGCGTAATCACAGTCCCACATAGTATGCCACACAGTCTCACATCCACCACAACCTTCTCTCGGGCACACTTCCGTTCTGGTCAGACCTCGTCTCTTCTGAACCTGTCGCACAGGCAAAATATTGTGCAAGGACATCCATACAATATCCCTCTGTCTATTAGACATCCCATGCGTTCCCAAACTCTTCCATGCAACCGAGACTTCATTCCCTCTCAAACCCACAATATTACTCTCCACATCATTCTTATGTATTATTTTCATCACCTTCTTAGCCATTCTAAAATCATTCATCGGCACACTCAGTAAATCATGCTTCCTCACAAACTTTTCAATCACCTCATACCAGACCGGACACTTGAAAGCAACAGGCACTCTAGCATCCCTCTTTCTCCAACACAAGCCATACAACATCCAACCAGCAGAATATCTTGCCATATAAGCTCCTTATTTCCTTTATTCAACAAAATAACTACCGTTTTGATGTACTGAAGCCCCAGAAAAATCTCAATATTTGGAAAGGCCATGCCACCATGGTGACATGCCTTAAAAAGACTTTCTCTTAAGTTTTTCTATTTTACTACTCCAGAAAAAAGTAAAAACTAACTTTTCCACTCTTTTTATTTTCCTATTAGACGGTGGAAAAACTGTTGCAATAAAAAGCAGAATCGGAAGAATCACCGCTTTTATGACCAAAATCTTACCACTCAAGGTCAAGTCTCTCAGTCGCCAAAAATTTAACTTACGCTCTGTGCGCAATCCACACTCCTCCCAGCTCTCCTTACCTTCCAGCTCCTTATTAAATAATACTCCCAGCACTTTGAGAGCACCCTCCTCACATTTAACCCCCTCCATTTTAACCCCATCATCCCCAAAACATTTAAAGCTACATTTATTCCAATTCACTCTAAAGCCAGACGCACCACAGAAAAACTCCAAAAGCAACTTAACCCTACTCATAGACGCAACACTTTCACTCACAACCACAACATCATCCATATATCCAAGAACTTTCACATGCTTTCCACCACTCCCCGGTACCAACAAACCTCACACCACTTTATCACGTCTCACCAAGCACAACAAAGGTTCTAATTACACATACAAATAAGACAGGGGACATGGGACACCCCTGCCTTACACCAGACATAATATTCACTTTCTCACTCAACCATCCATTAACAAGAAACTCGCTTGACACACAATTATACAAAGACATTAACCCATTCACAAATTTTTTAGGAAATCCCATTCTCTCCAGAACTTTAAACAAAAACACATGCGAGACCCTATCAAACGCTTTCTCAAAATCAATTGTCAGAACCATACACTTCTGTTTCCTTCCCATGCAGTCCCCAATCAAATCCCTTAATAACAATAAGTTATCACTCATACTTCTCCCAGGCACCGCACACACCTGATCCTCATCCACAACACTACAAATCACCTCACGCATACGATTCGCCAACAATTTGCTATAGATTTTGTAATCTGCATTCAGCAGCGTTATAGGTCTCCAATTCTCTAAACACTTTCTCTCACCTTTCTTATACACAAGCACAACCACCCCCTCTTTCATTGATTCACACAACTTACCATTCTCCCACATGTACTTACATATCTCAGTCAAATCAGCACCCAGAAGATCCCACGCTTTCACATAGAATTCTACCGGCAATCCGTCTTTCCCTGGTGTCTTATTCTTTTTAGCACTCTTCATCACATTTTCTACTTCATCCATAATCACATCCTCATTCAAAATATCACATTCTTCACTACCCAACTTGTTTTCTAACCCATTCAGCACTTCTGAAACAAGACCAGAGTCAATCCATTTTTTATCATATAACTTGCTGTAGAACCTATTCACCTCCTTTATCACATTCTCACCTGACACACACAAACCGTTCCTATCCAGGACTTTATCCATATCAACCTTTCTCCCATTCATTTTCTTAAAAAAGAACCTTGTGCACTTTTCATCTTTCTCAAGATGTTCTATTTTGGTGCGATAGATGATTTCCTTCCCTTTTTCATCCATAACACGCTTTAACTCACTCTTTGTCTCAGCCAGCTCATCAGACACATCCATCCCACTTTCTCCACACTTCCTTAACCAGTCTATACGCCTGTTTAAATCATTAAATCTTTCCCGATAAATAGCAGCTTTTTTATAGCCCCATTTTTTGAAGAATTTTTTGCAACACACCTTAACCCAGTCCCACCATTCCAGCACACTCGCAAAATTCCTCTTACATACTCTCCACTCTTTATACTTTATTTTTAATTCATTCATCACATCCTCATCTTCTAACAACCTAACGTTCAGCTTCCAAACCCCACCACCATACACACGGTCATCAATCGCACTAAACACACCTCTCAAACACTCATGATCAGAAAAAGGTACAGCATTTTGTTCAAAATTCATACACAACATATTTTTGGAAAACAACATTTTATCTATTCTGGATACAATACCACCCCTATCAGCATGGTATGTTGGCGGTGGTGGGATGCCAAATTTCAGAGCAGCAGCATCTAGAAGGGAAAAATCAGAAATAAGATTGGATAACTTTTTACCAGTTATGTCACAATTCCCTTCTGTGATGCAATTAAAGTCTCCAACTAAAACTGTAGGCATTTTGCCTGGAAGAAACAAACTTAATTTTTCCAAAAGAGCAAGACGCTCCTTTTTCCCATCCTTTCCTGATGGACAGTACACATTAATAATTCTAGCCCGCCACCCCCTATAGCTAACATGTGCAATTATACATCTACCCACCTCTACCACCGTGTAGCTATCTAAACTAATCTCCCTGTTACCCATTAATATCCCTACACCATCATTCCTATTAACACATGAGCCAGACCATACATGCTGACCGTAAGGCCAGTCCTTATCGCTTGGAGCGTCCTCAATCCCACATTCCTGAAGACAAAAGATATGAGCATTCATCTGTTTAATGTAATCTAGGACGACTGCCCTCCTGGATTTAGATCTAATTTGTCTGACATTCAGGGACGCAATGCCCCAACCAGCTTGGGGAGCCATAACATGATGGTGTTATTTACATGACGACAAACAGGCCACTTCTTCTTCAGCCGTTTTCGTCTTCCATCTGGAACTGCAACTCCCCGAATCTGTTTACGTCTGCGGGAATGCCTAAAAAAACATTGGTGTCAGGAGAGAAGACATTCTGAGGGTAACTACGTTCACTCACCGGACTTAAACAATCTTCACCGGCGTCCGCCCAATCCGTTCTGGGCTTTTTACAGGAAGTTCCAGGCTCCTCCTCCTCCTCAGAGGGCCTTGCAAGAGTGAAGTCACCTTGATCTCCACAACTGGTCAACTCCTCCTCAGTAGCTAACCAAGATATACTGGGGGTATTACCAAGAGAACCCTCCAACTCCCCCTCCCCACAGACATCAGACTGATGAGGGAGCTCACATTCAACCTCAGCAAGTTCCAAACCTGCCACCTCTGGGCTGGGAGTCTCCGTTTCGGGCAGGGCCTCCTCATGTGCATCCATGATTTCAGGTTCCTCAATAAGATCCGGGTCTGTAACCTGTGGAATGTCAACAACAGCAGCAGGGGCGCAGCTGCCCCACCTGTGACCTCAGCGTAAAGGTACTGCCACACTAAACAATCCCGCTAGCGATCACGATAACGACGCATACTAATGCGATCGCTAGCGGGATTGTTTCTATATCGCTAAATGCGGCCACATTTAGCGATATAGTTAACGACGCTATCGCCGTTAGCGATCTTCTTAACGACTTTAGCGGTACAAAAGTACCGCTAAATCGCTAAGAAAAGGTGCCACACAGCGATAAGATACTTACCCAGCGGGAGCGCCAGCGATGAAATAGGGTCCGGAGCGATTCCAGCGACGAGCGAGATCACAGCAGGAAGCTCGTCGCTGGAAGCTGCCGCACTGAACAATATCGCTAACGGGATCGCTAAATAGTGACGTTTTTTAGCGATCTCGTTAGCGATATTGTTTAGTGTGGCATACCCTTTAGACCTAGGACTGATCCTGGCCTTACAATCCCGATACTTATGGCCCTCCT
>JARQOD010000005.1:75273476-75303852 GCA_033576555.1 Oophaga sylvatica
AAATATCAATACCCGTTACCCTTGATTTCTGACCTGTTTTCCAGGGTGAAAAACGCTACTTGGTTTACCAAGCTTGACCTCAGGGGGGCGTATAACCTTATTCGCATTAAGCACGGGGATGAATGGAAGACGGCATTCAATACCCCTGAAGGGCATTTTGAGTACCTAGTGATGCCCTTTGGGCTCACTAATGCTCCTTCCGTCTTCCAGTCCTTCATGAATGACATTTTCAGGGATTTTGTGGACAAATTTCTGATTGTTTATTTGGATGATATCTTGATTTTTTCTAATGACTGGGACTCTCATGTGAAACATGTTCGAACTGTGTTCCAGATTTTGAGAGAGAATGCTCTGTATGTGAAGGGATCAAAGTGTCTTTTTGGCGTACAGAGGATCTCATTTCTGGGATTCATTTTGTCCCCAGCTGTTATTGAAATGGACCCGGTCAAGGTTCAGGCCATCTGTGATTGGGTCCAACCTACTTCATTAAAGGCTCTTCAGAGATTTTTGGGTTTTGCCAATTTTTATCGTAAATTTATTGGTAATTTCTCGGTTATTGTTAAACCATTAACTGATTTGACCAGAAAGGGTTCTGATGTGGTGAATTGGCCTCCTGAGGCAGTCTCTGCATTTCAGGAACTTAAGCAGAGATTCACTTCTGCTCCTGTTCTACGGCAGCCTGATGTTTCTCTGCCATTTCTGGTGGAGGTTGATGCCTCTGAAATTGGGGCAGGTGCCGTTTTGTCCCAAAAAGATCCAGAGACCTCTAAAAGTAACCCTTGTGCCTTTTTCTCTCGAAAATTTTCTCCTACTGAACGTAATTATGACGTGGGTAATCGGGAGTTATTAGCCATGAAGTGGGCTTTTGAAGAGTGGAGACATTGGCTGGAGGGAGCCAAACATCAGGTGGTGGTCCTTACTGACCATAAGAATCTGGTCTATCTGGAATCTGCCAAGCGACTCAATCCTAGACAGGCCGGTGGGCCTTGTTTTTCACACGTTTTAATTTTGTGGTTTCCTTTCTTCCTGGCACTAAGAATGTTAAGGCGGATGCCCTCTCGAGGAGTTTCCTTGCGGACTCTCCTGAGTTATCTGATCCTTCTGTTATTTTGAAAGAGGGTGTAGTTCTTTCCGCCATCTCGCCCAATTTGAGACTTGCTCTGGAGGGGTGTCAGGAGGATAGGCCCGAGCGCTGCCCTGTTGGAAAATTGTTTGTCCCGGACCAATGGAAAAGAGTGTGATGTCTGAGATTCATTGTTCCGCATTGGCTGGGCATCCCGGAATTTTTGGTACCAGAGACTTGGTTAGTCGGTCCTTTTGGTGGCCTACCTTGTCTCGTGATGTCAGGGAATTTGTGCAGTCCTGCGGGACTTGCTCTCGCTCCAAGCCTTGCTCTCGCTCTAGTGGTTTGTTGATGCCATTGCCTGTGCCCAAGAGACCATGGACCCATATCTCTATGGATTTCATTTCCGATCTTCCTGTTTCTCAGAGAATGACCACCATCTGGGTAATTTGTGATAGGTTTTCCAAAATGATACATCTTGTGCCATTACCTAAGTTGCCTTCCTCCTCTGAATTGGTGCCGTTGTTCCTTCAGCACGTGGTTCGTTTACACGGCATTCCTGAGAACATTGTGTCTGACAGAGGAGTCCAGTTTGTTTCCAAATTTTGGAGGACTTTTTGTTCTAAACTGGGTGTTCAATTGTCTTTCTCCTCGGCATTTCATCCTCAGACCAATGGTCAAACTGAGAGAACAAACCAGACATTGGAGACTTATCTTAGATGCTTTGTGTCTGCTGATCAGGATGACTGGGTCTCTTTTTTGCCTTTGGCTGAGTTTGCTCTTAATAATAGGGCTAGCTCTGCCACTTTGATGTCTCAGTTTTTCTGTAATTCTGGGTTTCACCCTCGATTTTCTTCAGGACAGACGGAGGCTTCTGTCTGTCCAGGTGTTGACTCTGTTGTGGAGCGTATGCAACAGATTTGGGACCAGGTAGTGGAGAGGTTGTCCCTCTCTCAGGAGAAGGCCCAGCGGTTTGCTAACCGGCATAGGACTGATGGTCCTCGGTTTAAAGTGGGGGACTTGGTCTGGTTGTCCTCAAAGAATATTCCTATGAGAGTAGCATCTCCTAAATTTAAGCCTAGGTTCATTGGACCTTATAAGATCATGGAGATAATTAATCCTGTTTCTTTTCGTTTGCTTCTTCCAGGGACATTTAAGATCCATAACATGTTCCACAAGTCCTTGTTGAAGAGGTTTGTTGAGCCAGTGGTTCCTGCTGCTGTGCCTCCTGACCCTGTTTTGGTTGAGGGCAATCTGGAGTATGTGGTTGAGAAAATATTGGATTCACGTTTTTCTAGACGGAAACTCCAGTATTTGGTTAAATGGAGAGGTTATGGTCAGGAAGACAATTCTTGGGTGTTTGCTTCGGACATCCATGCTAGGAGACTTATCCGTGCGTATCATAGAACTCATCCTGACCGACCTGGTTGCTCAAATGAGGGTTCGGTGACCCCTCCTCAAGGGGGGGTACTGTTGTGAATGGGTTTGAGATGAGTTCTGAGCAGAGGCTCCCTCTGGTGGTTACAAGCGGTACTAGTGAAGATTGTGAGGACTGGGAATCAGGTGTTACTGACTGGTCTTATATAAGGGAGTCATTTTCCCATCAGGGTTGCCGGTGATCAATTGTTCTGGTCTGAATCCTTCATTCCAGTTTCCCTTGTAGCCTGCTGTGTCGTGTCTGCATCTCCTGCTACCAGATAAGATTTTTTCTTCTTTTGTGTTATTGCTATATTTTTGCATTTTGTCTTGCACTTCTTTGGGGGCCTTCTTGGTCCCCTCCGGGGGCTTCTGCCTTCTCAGTTTAGTTCAGCCACTGAGTTTTGTTCTTTTGCTTTTTCCAGTTTTTTCAGTGGCTGCTGTTTTGATTTTGTTACACCAGAGAGCTAATTTAGGTGGTAGAGGTCGTGTGATCTCAGGTGATTTTGAAATTAGTAGAGTTGGTGTTTTTCAGGGTTTTCTGGGATTGCAGTAAGTACCCTTCCTGTCCTTTTCTTTTTAGATAGTTTGGGCCCCAGTGTTTGCTCATTCTATTTTCTTTCTGTGTCAGTATTTCCTCTTGTCTAACCGCCATTACTTGTTTGGGGGCATTCTATTATCTTTGGGGTTCTGCTCCGGGGCAGATAGCTTTCCTATTTCTATCTTTAGGTGTAGTTAGTTTCTCAGGCTGTGACGAGGCGTCTAGGACCAACGTAGGAACGCTCCATGGCTGCCTCTAGTTGTGGTGGTTAGTCAGGGTACTGCAATCCCATAGATTCCAACTGCTCTGGTGTATTGCCTTTTTTACCTGCACTCCTCAGCTACCGAAACATAATACCCCAGGGGGAATTGTTTGTCAGCCAGTGTATGGGCATTCCAAGTGTAGGAGACCCGCTCTTTTAAATTGGGCTTAGTTTTGAATCAGGCCTTCCTCCATGTGTCTTCAGCCACTGCCAGTAGATCACCAGGGTTAATGTGTTTCGTGCTGCTACAGTCAGTGTCGAATTCCTAACAAGGGTGGGTGTTTTTGCTGGGCGTTAAAATCTTGTTAAGGAAAAGGTTGAGGTGTACCCCACAGGGCAAAATGTTTGCCAGCCCATACACTTAGTGTATGGGCATTCCAAGTCTAGGACACCTGCTCCTTTAAACTTGGCCTACTTTTTGCTACAGCCAGTGTCAAATTCCTAACAAGGGTGGGTGGTTATGCTGGGCGTAAAATACTTGCTGTGGAAAAGGTTGTCTGAATACATTCTGTACCCACTGTATGAATTTTGCTCTGGTAAAAATTAAGAAAATTTCTCTTTATAGGTAAGTCATCCTGCAGCTGCTGAGTGACATTTCGAATAAGATGACGGTAATACCGGTCAGTAGAGAGTAGTTTTCGCCCTCTGCTGGTCTGTAGCTTTGTTGTCCCCAATATCTGCTGCTTGACCTTGTTGTAATGGACTGCCATCTTAGAAATTTTAAGGATGGAGGCAACATAATGCTCACTGTATCCCTCTGCTAGTAAAGGCAGAATTGAGCCCTTCTTTTCCTCACTTAAGACTTTTCTTTTCAATTCCTTTGGCATGGTTAAAAGTTATTTTTCATTCCTATTACTTTTGGGATATTGCTAGCACTTGTTTTGCCATCCAGCTTGTCCTATTACAAGAGGATTGTGAACACCACAGCAGTGTTTTTTTATACTTTCCTTCGTTAAATGAGATTTGGTTCAGGTGATCACCTAATCAGAAGCACATTAAGTAGAATGAGGTGTACTCTGGTTGTAATTCAACTGAGACTGGAATGGCTGTCAGACATGTAGAGATGGTGATTTTTATAAAACTGTGCAGTGGTCTCTTAATTTTAGCCACAGCTGTATATTAGAAAGATAGATAGCAAAGCGCAATTTAGCAAGCGTTAGTGTAAAATCACAGCAGGAGCCGACAGGATAGAATAGATGGTTTACATACAGTATATACTATTCTGCAACCGATGTACGTGGATGAGATGTGTCTGAGGGATGTGAACATGGTTCTCTGTATAAGCAATGGCAGATAGCATTAACTCGCTAACTTGTGCCTCTATTCTTGATGAGCTGCACGTTATTAGTCTGGAAGGATGATGCGGTGATTAATTCAACAGGTTTTATTTAAAGTACCTTGATGAGATGAGGTGAGATATCAGGGACGATGAAGGGATGAAGATGAGGTAGGAGTTAGAGCTGATATTAGAAGCATGAGGTTAGAGGTAACAAGATTATCCTTTCTCCAGTCCTGAAGCATGTTTGTCCAAGATGGCACTGACCACAAGAAGGAAGTGAGATAAAGATAGGAAGAGTTGCAGAAAGAAAGGTATTATGGGTAAGCCCAGTAATAATACATTTAAAATACAACATAATATAACAGCCAGTAGATGGCGGAAAATCCACAAATACAATAGATAGAATTAAACCATACACTTTATATAATGTCCTATAATGACTGAAAGTCTTGCAAAAGATTTCGCTAACAGCACATATACACATAGAATAGACAGATATATACTGTAGCTGTCTTGTGACATATACAATTAGTACAGTGTGTGTGCAGCTTACTGTACCTTATATTTAATTGTTAAAAGATTATTTTTCTGACAAAATGGCGTGGCATCAAGGCTGGGGGCCAATGTTTATAGCCTGGGATGGGGGTAATACCCATGGAGCTTCCCAGGCTATTAATATCAGCTCACAGCTGTATACTTACTATTATATTATTATTATTATTATTATTATTAAGGCTATGTGCACACGTTGCAGATTTTGATGCGTTTCCACAGCGTTTTTAGACGTGCGGAATTGCATCAAATCCGAAGTGTAGTGCACAGCCAATATAAATCTATGGGAAATGGAGATTTGTTGTGCACATGCTGCGGAAAAATCCGTGCAGAAACGCAGCATTTTTTTTTCCGCAGCATGTCAATTGTTTTTGCGGATCTGCAGCGTTTCTGCACCCATTGACTCGTATTGAGTCAGGCATATCCACAGCAAAACGCAGGCTTAAAAAAGATCTGCGGATTTACTGTGGATGTGGGTGCGAGAAACACTGCAGATCGGGAGGAGGGAAGTGTGTGGGTGGAGTGTGGGCGGTGACTGTGTGCCTGTCTGTGTGCGGGGGTCTGCATGTATGTGTGTGTGCATGTCTGTGTGTGTCTCTGTGTGTGCGTGTGTCCCTGTGTGTGTGCGTGTCTGTGTAGGCAGCCATTGTCTGATGGGACTACTGCTCCCATCCGGCAATGAATGCTCACAATGACAGCATTGCCGATGATGGGACAATAGTCCCATCAGACAACGGCTGTGATCAGTAGTGAAAAAAAACAAAAAAACATACAGAACATACAGTACATATAACATACAACACATAATAGAGTACATACTCAACAATCACCTAGTCCCCGACTCCCTCGTCTCCTGTAATAAAAATTAAAATAATAAACCAACCTATACTTACCTTTCTGCCATAGTCCAGTTAATAACAAGTGTGATGGTGTGGAGGTGCTTTGCTGGTGACACTGTTGGGGATTTACTCAAAATTGAAGGCATACTGAACCAGCATGGCTACCACAGCATCTTGCAGAGGCATGCTATTCCATCGGTTTGCATTTAGTTGGACCATCATTTATTTTTCAACAGGACAATGACCCCAAACACACCTCCAGGCTGTGTAAGGGCTATTTGACCAAGAAGGAGAGTGATGGGGTGCTACGCCAGATGACCTGGCCTCCACAGTCACCAGACCTGAACCCAATCGAGATGGTTTGGGGTGAGCTGGACCGCAGAGTGAAGGCAAAAGGGCCAACAAGTGCTAAGCATCTCTGGGAACTTCTTCAAGACTGTTGGAAGACCATTTCCGGTGACTACCTCTTGAAGCTTATCAAGAGAATGCCAAGAGTGTGCAAAGCAGTAATCAAAGCAAAAGGTGGCTACCTTGAAGAATCTAGAATAAAAGACATATTTTCAGTTGTTTCACACTATTTTGTAAAGTATATAATTCCACATGTGTTAATTCATAGTTTTGATGTCTTCAGTGTGAATGTACAACTTTCATAGTCATGAAAATACAGAAAATCTTTGAATGAGAAGGTGTGTCCAAACTTTTGGTCTGTACTGTATATCCCTCCGCTGCTGCTGGGAGAGAGGTCACTTAAGTTCATTCTCTCACCGGCAGCTGTTATGTTTCGGTAACTGAGGAGAAATAGCAAAAAATAGCAAAAGCGGTAATACACCAGAGAGGCTGGAACCTATTGGATTGCAGTAACCTGAACTAACCACACAACTAGAGGTAGCCGTGGAGCGTTCCTATGGTGATCCTAGATGCCTCGTCACAGCCTGAGAGATAACTACACCTAAAGGCAGAAAGATGAAAGCTATCTGCCCTGGAGCTGATCCCCAAAGAAAATAGGAAGCCCTCAAACATGTAATGGCGGTTAGACAAGAAGAAAGCACGGACACAGACAGAAAATAGAATGAGCAAACGCTGGGGCCCAATCTGTCTAGACAGAAAAGTACAGGAAAGAATTCTGATTGCAATCCAACAAAACCCTAACAAAAATACCAACACTTCTGATTGCCAAAAAACCTGAGATCACACGATCTCATCCACCTAAATCAGATCTCTGGTGTAAGCAAAACGCTATTCAGCAAATAAAAAGTAACAAAAGAGCAAAGCAAAAATGCAGACACAAACGGAGCACAATTGCAGCGCCAGACCCCCAAAAGGGGACAGGCTGCAGTCCACTGCAAGCAGCAAACCAGCAGAGAAAATCAAACAGAGGGGAAAAAAAAGCAAACACTTATCTGAAGTAGAGAAGGAAACTAGAAGTGCTTCAAGCAAGACCAGAAGGAACAATTGATAACCGGCAAGGCTGCTGGGAACTCAGGCCAATTATATCCTACCATTCAGCGCCAGCTGAAGGCCATTCAGTAATCAGTTCATTACCCTCAGCAACCACCGGAGGGAGCCCCAGCTCAGAAGCCGCCTCCAGCATATTCACAACAGGCAGCACTGTGTGAGAAAATTCCCATGCAGCATTGATGTAAAGTGAGAGAATGAACTCAGGTAACCTCTTCAGTGATGCACTGCAGGACGATTATCTCCTGTCAGTGTGTCACTGGGAGGCCCTGTAGAGCAGTGACATCACCTGATGTCACTGTTCTATAGGGGAAATCATTGTGGAACACTCGTTATTTAATTGGACTGCGTCAGACAGGGAGTATACGGTTGGTTTATTATTTTTATTTTTTGCAGGAGATCGATGGCTTCGGGGAATTAGGCGTATAATAAAGATTCCAAACCGTGCTGTTTTATTTCATTAAAATACTTTATTCTGGGGGCGTGTCCAGCAGTGTATGGAGCAGGACGTATAGTGAGGGAGCTCCTGTGCTTTTAGGCTCTAAAACGGCTCAAAGCGAGGAATAAACAGCGAAAAGAAAGCCAATTCCTCTGGACAATCAAGAAGGACCTGTGGAGAATGCACAGGAACAAAACCGGCAAAGGTAGAGGAATGAAAAGTCCAGTTAAACTCACTAAGTTCTTCCCTTCCCCTGGGAACTCACAAGATGGAGCTGAGGGAGGAAGATGCAGCGTTCCCAGCAGTCGGATCTGAGGGTCCTGAAGCTCAATCCTGAGGTGAGCGTATCCCCTGCACCCCTGACAGGCACCCCGACAGAGCCCCGTCGGAGCGAAGGTAACAGGGAGGCGAGTGATTCCCCTGAGGCAGAGGTGAGGCAGACATTATCAGCAGACACCCCTGCATTCCAGTCACAGCCACAGACATGGCTAGTACCACCAGGATCTGCAGAGAGCACTGTGACCTCTGCCCCAGTAACAGAGGCTGCCATGAGATTTCTATTGCTAGATTTAAAAGCATCTATACAAAAAGATCTGCAGAACGCCTTTCATAAACTACACATGGAGATCACCTCCATAGGGGATCGCACAGCACGTGTGGAAAATAAAATGGCGGAGCTAACATCAGCATACAATGACATGGTGGACACTGTATTATCTACAGAATCAGAGGTTGAGACACTTAAACTTAAACTGGCGGACATTGAAGACAGATCACGCTGCAATAACATCCGTTTAAGGGGATAGCGGAATCAGTTAAAGCAGAAAATTTAAAGGAATATTTGCTGGACTTTTTTTCCATTTTACTACCAGATGCTAACCAATCAGAGCTAGTGATTGACAGAGCTCACAGATTGCCCAAACCAAAGGGACTCCCTCCCTCAACCCCAAGGGACACCATAATAAGAGTCCATTTCTACCATATAAAAGAAAAAATTATGGACGCAGCAAGAAAGCCGCCTGTATTACCGAAACATTTTCACAACATATCCCTGTACACGGATCTGTCTGCGGCCACTCTCTCTGGGAGACGAGAATTCCACAAAAGCACAAAAATATTGAGAGAACATGGAATACAATATAAATGGGGTTTTCCGGTGAAACTGTTAATCTCCAGGAATGGAACAAAAATGGTGGCATCAAACCCAGAAGAGGCAATGCAACTGTGCAAGGACTGGGACTTGGCGCCGACCGACGAGGATCCAGGCCAGGGAAGGACATCCCCAAGACGAATCCAGGAAGAGTGGACCACAACACCAGGAACCAGGCGCCGCCGTAACACTTGAGGATGTTAGTATGTGGGGGCAACCAGCTCCTATGTGCTACCTTATGTTTCTGGTTTGCACCCTCGGCTCCATGGCGGGGACCTGAATTTAAGATAAAAAGGCGGGTGGAGATGTGAGAGGTGGAACGGGTTGTAGGGAGTGGGGTAAAAGGAGAAGGGGAAAAAGTTATAAAAAGTTATAATAATTTAAAAAAAAAAAGGGAATTTTCACTGAATTTAGCGGTAAGCGCTTGGTAATATATGTTGTATTAAGTTATACATGAGCCGAAGTGGGCACGTATTTTGGAAATTTTTACCCCAGGTAACCTTTTGTGGTTAGTGTTGAATTTCTGTTACCTGGGTCCCCCACCTTTACTTGGGAACTCTTTTTCCTAAGTTATCAATCTTCCTGTGCCTTCAGGAAGTAAGTTCTTTTTGTGTGTAAGATTGTTGTAGTGTTGGTTTTACTATGTTTTGTGTGGCTGTAGAAGATTTGCCTAACTATACACGCAGAGTTACAGAACCCAGAATCCAGATGACATGTGAACATGAGAATGAGCGGATACTCAAGTATGCCCTAAACACATATAAGCATTTTAAAAGGATAGAAAACACTTCTCAATATGTCAATTAAAATAGTTTCTATTAATGTTAAAGGGCTCAACTCCCCTTATAAAAGATCCATGATGTGGAAGGAGACATTCAATATGAAAGCGGATATTATATGTGTACAAGAGACACATCTCAATGAGCAGGATCTCTTTAGACTCAAAAACAAGCACTTTTCTCACGTAATTTCTTCCCCAGCCCAAGGGAAAAAATGTGGAGTGTTCATCGCCGTCAGGGACACGGTCTCCTTCTCCCTCCTGGATCAAAAGATTGATACCTTGGGCAGATATTTGCTTATAAAGTGTTTAATTAACAATATTGCCTATACGCTAGTCTCCTTATATGCACCCAACAAGAACCAAACTAAATTTATTAAGAAGATTCTTACTATGTGCGAACGATATGCATCTGGTTCATTGATATTAGTAGGGGACTTTAAGTCCTCGCTGTGGCCCTCAATGGACACAAATTCTAAAAAAAAATGTAATACTCCAAGTCCATTGGTGCGTCTCTTTCAGGCTAAAAACTTGCATGATATCTGGAGACTACAAAACCCTCTGCAAGGGATTACACTTTCTTTTCCCACCCCCTAGTAGCTACTCAAGAATAGATTACTTTTGGTAGATAAGCTTCTGTTTAATAGAATCGGAGAGGCCCAAATTGCAGACATAACGTGGTCGGATCACGCCCCTATTTCATTGACAGTGAGAGAAAGGTACTCCTCCTTCCCTTGCCCAATTTGGCGTCTCAATAATTATATCCTTAAGCACCCTAGATATACAGAAGATGCCCAAAAGCGTTGCAGGAATTTTTTGAGATAAATGATAATAAGGAAACCAATGATACTAACCTATGGTGCGCTCACAAGCCGCCATAAGAGGGCAATTTATTAAGCAATCTTCCCATAATAAAAAGACCAGACAAATCTCCATATAGAAATCCAAACTAAGCTTAGCGAGTTACATAGATTAAACAAAGCAGTGTTTTCTCAAGTAAGAGCTACTGAAATCTCGCAGTTGCACCACGTTTATATGAGTTAAATTTATATAAGCATGAGCAGGCTTTGAAAAAATTGAAGATGTCGTATTACTGGCAGGGGAATAAATGTAGTGCCTTACTAGCCAGACAAATAGCAAGCCGCACCTCAAAATCAAGAATTCGGTATCTACTAGTGGAGGATGGGTGCAAGATTACAGACCCCCTCCAGGTGGCGAATGAGTTCGCGAAATACTATAGAAGCCTTTCTATCCAATTTGTATTACCTGTATCAAAGAGGAACAACTTGAACAATTATCTCTACATATACAATATCCGAAATCTCCAAGCAATAGACTCGCTAAAACTAAATAAGGCCCGGGCCCAGACGGCCTTACAAATGAATACTACAAAAATACAAAGCGATATTGAGCCCATATTTAGTTAGGCAATTTAACGAGGCATCTAAACAGGGATATTTTCCTGAGGAAATGCTTAGGCTTGATCATAACACTACCCAAGCGGGGAAACAGCCAGATAATCCATCTAATTTCCGTCCTATATCCCTATTGAACACAGACATAAGGCTGTATTCTAAGGTTATTTCTATTAGACTGCTTAATATTCTCCCTGCGCTAATAAATAGAGATCAGGTGGGGTTTGTCAAGAACAGGCAGACGTCCGATGCACGCGGAGGTTTATGAACCTTATATTTGAAGCGGAGAGGGGCCGGATGCCTTCTCTGCTCCTAGCCCTGGATGCGGAGAAGGCGTTTGACAGGGTTCACTGGGGTTACTTGAGGCAATAATGGTAAGTTTGGATTCACAAGGACCATTCTGGATTCTATTATGGCCTTTATACTGTCCCATCAGCACACATTTATACAATGGGGAGATTATCAGACCCCTTCAAAATTACGAATGGACAAGGCAAGGCTGCCCACTTTCCCCCTTGAATTTTACAATGGTGATGGAACCATTTGCAGAAGCAATACGGAAATCCCCCAATATCTCAGGTATAAAATTGGAAATATAGAGCACCGGATAGGACTGTTTGCTGATTATGTTATTCTATGTCTGACAGATCTACTTAATTCACTTTGTCATGTATCCCACTTAATCCAGAAATTTGGAGAGGTTAGTTACTATATTAAATATGGGGATTCCTCCAGAGGAGAAGGCAGTATTACAGGAAAGATATCCCTACACTTGGGCAGAGGGGGAAATACTTTGTCTAGGAATAGCACTAACATATCCGATTAAAAATTTGGAACCGGTTAATTTTAACAAACTACTACAAACTGTGGGGAAAGATATCCAACAATATAGTAAATTCCCAATCTCGTGGGTGGGCAGAGTCTCGGCGGTTAAGATGATGATATTGCCCAAGATATTATATTATTTTCGCAATATCCCCATTCTGATTCCCACTCACACACTGAAAAAACTACAGTCCATTATATACAGATTTGTTTGGCACCAAAAAAAAGCAAGAGTAGTGCAAAAAATCTTATATTTCCCCACTCACCAAGGGGGGCTGGGATGTCCTAATGTGCAGAGGTATCATCAGGCTGCTCTGTTAGATCAACTGAGAAGCTGGTGGAACAATGATAAGTCGAAGCTATGGGTGGAGATGGAAGCCACCATAAAGGGGAAACACGAGGCCTCCTCTATATTATGGCAATCAAGAATGGGCGAATCTGATAAACTGGCTCAGTCGCCCACTATTAAAGCGGGAATTCATTTTTGGAACAACAGACAATTGGGACATAGAATAATACCGCTCCGCCCGGGGAAAATTCCCATTAAGGAATTGCAGAGAAGCATCAAATGTATTGACCTTTCAGGATGGATAGCCAAGGGAATTGAGCAAATGAAGGACATAATGAGGTCAGATAAAATTATGCCGTTCGCAAATATTAGAGAAAAATATGACATTATTAACAGATTTCTTTAAATACCTACAAGTTAGGCATTACATGGAAGGAATGCAGGGGAATAATGAGGAACTGGTTTCCACATATGAAAACTACTTTTACACCAATAAAGACTCAGCTGCTGGCATATCTAAAGCATATAAAGCATTAAGCCCCACTTATGATCCAACCAGATATTCATTTGTAAGCAAATGGGAGAGTGATCTGGGGAGGTCCTTCACAGAAGAAGAATGTACCCACGCGTTTCAGGTGCATAAAGCATCACACTGCATTAACCACTTAGAGACATCTAGAAAACTCCTGTACCGCTGGTATTACACCCCTATAGATTGGGGAAAATATTCCCTCTCGAACCTACTGAGTGCTGGAGATGCCAGAAACATGTTGGGACACTCTTACATATCTGCTGGACGTGTCCAGTGATTCAGCCATTCTGGACACAGGTGTATATACTGATGGAAAAGGTGGTGGGGTTCAGGATAAGGTGGGGACCAGCAGAGGCCTTGTTATCATTGGGGCTTGGGGACCTGGAGACAGAGGATGCTACAATGGCGTATCACATACTTACCATAGCGAGATCTAGTATAGCTCAAAGATGGAAAACACCTGAAATTCCATCAATTAAAGAAATCGAAAATAAAATGCAACACAACGGTATAATGGAGCATATGATTGCAGGGAGATTGGAGAGAGAACAGCAGTTCAAATATAAATGGGCAAAATGGCTTCAGTATTCGGGATATTCATGTAACTGAGAATTACTCAAAACTGACGACGAACGAAGGGTTTATAAGAAGGAATGGAACATGGAGCAAATCTTATTATATGTGTGTGTTAGTTAGTTATATGTAGGATAGATGGTGGAGATCAACATGTTGTGTCTTAACCTTTGTAATTTTATTGAATGATGAAACTTTTGTGAAATGCGATGTAACTTTATTGTCATGTCATTGTTTACATGCAACATTGTAACTTATATTTTGCAAAACAATAAAAACCATATGTTGGAAAAAAAATACTTTATTCTAAAAACTGTGTCTTTATTTAACCCTTTACATACTATAGGTTTAGTAATTGATAGGCATCTTATTGATGCCTCTCCATTACTAACCGGGCTTGATGTCACCTTACAATACAAAGGTGACATTAACCCCTTATTACCCCATATGACACCACTACACGGCAGTGAGAAGAGAGAGGCTAAGATGCGCCATTCCTGGGGCGGCTGCAGGCTGGTGTTTGTAGCCAGGGGGGCCAATATCCATGGCCCCTTCCTAGGCTATGAATATCAGCCCACAGCTGTCTGCATAGCCTTTCTGGCTATTAATTATAGGGGACCCCACATCTTTTTTTGGGGGGGGCTCCTATTTTAATAGCCAGTAAAGGCTATGCAGACAGCTGCGAGCTGATATTCATAGCCTGGGAAGATCAACTGGTATTATCCCCTACCCAGGCTATAAACATTGGCCCCCAGTCGCTGGCTTTCCCTCTCTGGACTTGAAAACTGCTCAGGAGCCCACGCTATTTTTTTTTCCATTTTTTTAAATTAAACATATATTGCATTTAAGGCTGGGGTCACACTTACGAGAAACTTGAACGAGTTTCTCGCATCAATACCCGCCACTGCCGCCGACACTCACGATCGGAGTGTGCGGCTGCATGTATTTCTATGCAGCTGAACGCTCCGGCCCGAACCACCGGCGGCAGTGTCGGGTATTGAGGTGCGAGACTTGTGCGAGTTTCTCGCAAGTGTGATCCTGGCCTAACGCAGATTTTTCTATCCATAGATGGATATATCTATAAATAGATAGATCTATCTATAGATAGATGGATCAATCGCTCGATATATCTATCTGCCTATCTACCTATCTATCTATCATCTATCCATCTATGTGTGTAGACATTATAATAATAATAATAATAAATAACAATAATTTTATTTCTATAGCGCCAACATATTCCGCAGCACTTTACATTATAGAGGTGACTTGTACAGACAATAGACATTACAGCATAACAATAAACACAGATCAAAGTAGATACCAAGAGGAATGAGGGCCCTGCTTGCAAGCTTACAATCTATGAGGAAAAAGGGGAGACACGAAAGGTAGATGGTAACAATTGCTTTCATTGTTCGGACCAGCCACAGTGTTCGAATCGGGTGTTCATGTAATTCTGCATGAACCAGTTAACAGCCAAAGTATGTAATAGTATAGACACAGAGGGCTATTAAATGCATAAAGCGAGTGAGAACATAATACGAGGTACCTGATTAAGGTAGACAATTTTTTGAATGGGCCAACAGGAATAATTAGGTTAATGCGTTGAGGCGGTATGCCAGTCTTGACAAATGCATTTTTAGGACACGCTTAAAACTGTGGGGATTGGGGATTGATCGTATTAACCTGGGTAATGCATTCCAAAGAATTGGCGCAGCATGTGAAAAGTCTTGGAGACGGGAGTGGGAGGTTCTGATTATTGAGGATGCTAACCTCAGGTCATTAGCAGAATGGAGGGCACGGGTAGGATGGTAGGCTGAGACAAGGGAGGAGATGTAGGGTGGTGCTAAGCTTGGAGTGTTTTGTGGGTGAGGGTAATAAGTTTGTACTGGATTCTGGAATGGATGGGTAACCAGTGTAATGACTGGCACAAGGTAGAGGCATCAGTATAACGATTGGTGAGGAATATGATTCTGGCTCCAGCATTCAAGACAGATTGGAGAGGGGAGAGTTTGGTAAGAGGGAGACAGATTAGTAGAGAGTTACAATAGTCCAGACGAGAATGAATAAGAGAAACAGTAAGAGTCGAAAGTAACAAAAGGTTGAATTCTAGAGATGTTTTTGAGGTGGTGATAACAAGAGAGAGCCAGTGATCAGATGGTGAATGAAAGGTTGGAATCAAGTATGACCCCAAGACAGCGGGCATGTTGCTGGGAAGTAATGGTGGAACCACACACGGAGATGGCAATGTCAGGGAAAGGTAGGTTAGCAGAGGAGGAAACACAAGGCGTTCCGTTTTTGACAGGTTCAGTTTCAGATAGAGGGAGGACATGATGTTAGAGACAGCGGTAAGACAATCCCTGGTGTTTTCTAAAAAGGCAGGCGTGATATCAGGAGAAGAAGTATATAATTGGGTGTCATCAGCATAGAGATGGTACTGAAAGACCAAATCTCCTGATTGTTTGTCCAATAGGGGTGGTGTACAAAGAGAAGAGGAGGGGGCCTAGGACTGATCATTGAGGAACCCCAGCAGTAAGGGAAGATGAGAGGAGGAGGAACCAGCAAAAGATACAGTGAAGGAACGGTCAGAGAGATAGGAGGAGAACAAGGAGAGAACGGTATCCTTGAGGCCGATGGAGTGTAGCATAGTGAGGAGGAGCTGATGGTCCACAGTGTCGAATGCTGCGGAGAGATCCAAGAGAATTAGCATGGAGTAGTGACCATTAGATTTAGCAGTCAGTAGATCATTAGAGACTTTAGTGAGGGCAGTTTCAGTAGAGTGTAAAGAGCGGAAACCAGATTGAAGAGGGTCGAGAAGAGAGTTATCTGAGAGATAGCAGATAAGACGGGTGTGGACCAGGCGTTCCAAGAGTTTAGAGATGAAGGGAAGATTAGAGACAGGTCTATAGTTAGCGGCACAGTTTTGGTCGAGGATGGTTTTTTAAGTAATGGATGTATGATGGCATGCTTAAATGAGGGAAAGATACCGGAAGAGTATTGAATATTTTTGTCAGGTGAGAGGTGAAAGGACTGTAGGAGATGTGACCGAATGGGGTCACTGATGCAAGTGGAAGGGCAGAAAGATGCAAGGAGCCTGATTACTTCTTCTTCTGTGACTGGTTCAAAATCAGAGAGTGAGCTAGATGCAGTGGGGGAGGGGAGGACAGTGCATGGTAAGAGGGGATTGGGAGATAATTTCCTGTCGGATGTGGTCAATTTTTTCTTTGAAATAATTGGCCATATCGTCAGCGTGGAGATCTGTGGTTGGAGCCTGCACTTTTGGGTTCATTAGGGAGTGAAAAGTGTCAAAGAGACATTTGGGGAGATTGGATAGTGAGGTGATGAGGTTGTTGAAATAGGTTTGTTTGGAGAGGTGAAGGGCAGAGTGGTATGTTTTAAGCATAAACTTGTAATGGATGAAATCTTTGGGTAGATTAGATTTTCTCCACAGACGTTCAGCGCACCTGGAGCACCGCTGCAGGAAACGTGTTTGCAGCGTGTGCCATCTGTGTCGTATTGTTCTATGTATAGGAGGTGCAATTTCATCCAGGGCACTTTGCAGGGTTTCGTTTTAATGCTTCAGTGCAGAATCTGGACATGAGAGTGGATCGCCCACCAGGGCAGTGGGGTACTCGGTACCGGGCCGGTGTCTTAAAGGGATGTATCACGGCAGCAGTGTCCCGTTCCGTGGCCCTGGGCGTCCAATAAAAGGGGTATATTTACAAGGGATAATAGAGTTTGTAAGAAAGTGTTTGTGACGCCACCTGTGGTTTCTGGTCAGAGGTGACCAGCGCTGCAGTGCAGGTCCTCTGGGACTGATGGTGTGATGCAGCAGAGTTGGTATAGCTCTCAACAGGTAGAGCTCTGTCCAAAGGCAGATATAATATAAGGTAGATGGTAAAGGTGTAGTATTTAGCAAGAGAAGTAGCAGTGCTGAGTGAGTGTTGCAGGAAGAACTTGAGAGGACACAGTCAGATGCAGTTTCCAAATCTTTACTCTTTACAATTTGGAATCTCCTCATTCAGGTGAGTTGTGAGGTCTCCTTTCTATACCTATTCTCTGAGGTACTTGCTGCTGTAAGCTCTGTTCAAGTTCCTCTCTCTCTCTGTGACTTAAGTAGCACTCTACTCGCATATCAGACAACTGAAGCCTGCTTCAGGAATCGCTCCACTCTGGAGTCTCCGGCTCACACATGCTGCTGCTGTGTAGTCGAGTCTTAGTCGAGTCTTAAGTGTTGTATGTGTGTGTTACCTGTTAAAGGGATCCTTCCTTGCTTTCAGGCATGACATCACTCTCCCCTGGAGGGAGGAAAGGTCACTTTGGCAACCGAACTCCTGGGGTGCCACATTCCCCCTAGTACAATTCAGTACTCCTGCACTGAGGAAACATAGAAGAAAACATATTATAACTATTTACAGAATTTCAACAAATATAAATTTTTGTTGATGTCTGAAATGGGGTGTCCTTTTCACCCTAACAAAGTACAATATGAGGGACCTTTCTCAAACCCTCAACATAGGCCTTGGGCGGGCTGCAAAGCATGGCTGGTCTCCACTTGGACCACATCTTCGGCCACGTCAGACGGTTTTTGTTCTGTAGCCATTAGTGCTAACTATTTACAGGCATTGTCCTGGTCACTATGAGTACAGTGACCCAATCGTCCAAATAATCAAGGAAGTAAGAATGCTTAAAAGTTCATACAGTACTCTCTGTAGGCACAAATGCTTAATGGTTGCAATTATAAACAGTGTTAACTTATTTACATTTCTAATGTACACAGTCTACTTATATGAGGAACCTCATAGGGAGTAGGCCTTTGGTAGTACGGATAGACCTACGTAGCACTGGTGTTGGTGGTGACCTGATCGGATTCACTGTGTTAAAAACCACTGGTGTAGTACGCCTTCTGCTGACTACGCTACTGGTGACTCTACGTAGTACAGGTCTACCTGATTTTTCTATGACTTCCCCTACTCACTGTGGGTATGACAGATTCACCGTTAGCAGGAGGTGGACTTTCGCATTCCACTGCAGGTGTGGCTTCTGTCACTTGAGCTTGCAGATCTTCAGGCTGGTTTTGAGTCACTTCTCTTTCTGGCACTACTAGTTGGGGAAAGGTCAAGACAGGCACTACTATGGCTTGATTTACTCTTGTCCAATTTGAAGGGAACTCGTCAAGTACAGTGCGGATCTTTTCTTCTTTTTCTACTGAATGAGAAATGTCCTTATCTCCAATCTTTTAATTTAGTTGGTCAGGGCAAGGTTTTAGGTGATCCCTTGACACTGCTGCGGAGTTTTCTCCTCTATCCTTGCTGATAAGGCACACCTTGGTATTACCAAAGTCTGAAGGCGTAACCGTGTATGGTTCAGCTTCCCACTGATCATCAAGTTTGTGGAGTCGTCTTTTCCTTTTGAGTACCTGTTCTCCAGGTGACAAGGGAACTGCAGACGCATGCTGATTGTAGTTTCTTTCTTGCTTCTGTCTTGCTTGAGGCAAACTCTTCTCTACACATTCTTGCACTTTGCGGTACTGTTGCTGTCGCTCTGTATCCCAGTCTGCATCTGATGATGTTACTTCAGGTGTCAGGACTCCCATGTCCAAGTCAATGGGCAACTTCCAGGTCTTGCTCTCATCAAGTAGGCAGGAGTACAGTTGGTAGAATTCACAGGAATGTGATTGTAGAGATCCACCAGATCTGGCAACTTTTCTGGCCACAAGTTTCTCTCTTCCAAGGGCAAGGTCTTCAAGATGTCAATTACCACTTGGTTCATTTTCTCACACATGCCATTTGTCTGTAGATGGTATGGCATTGTCCTGATTTTCTTACAGCCGTACATGTTACATAACTCCTGGAACACTTCTGCTTCAAAGGCTGGGCCTTGGTGGGTAAGCACTCGTTCAGGGTAACCGACAAAAGTGTTGTTGAAATGCTTTGGCCACTGTCTTTGCTGTTTGGTCCTTGACAGGTACGACTAACAGGAACCTTGAGTAATGGTCAACGATGGTGAGGGTGTAGATATAGCCTGAGCGACTTGGAGTTAGCTTCATGTCGTCCAAGGCTACCAATTCAAGAGGCTGTTTGGTGATTATTGACTGCAACGGGGCTCGATGGCTGTTACGATCCTTTCTGCGCAGGTTGCATAGTCCACACTCTCTGGCACCAATCTTCAATGGCCTTCCTCATACCAACCAGTAGAATCTCTCGCGAAGTAGGACTTCAAACTTCTTCCATCCGAAGTGTCCTGCTCCATTGTGGTAGGCCTCCAGGACCATTGACGCATCTCACCTCAGGAATACCACTTGCCAGACCAGTTCGTGAGTTTGGGCGTTGACACTCCTCTGACACAGCTTTCCCTCGTAGATGAACAGCCTGCCCTTTTCCTTCCACAGCTGTTGAGTCTCTTGTGGAGCATCTGAACCAGGATGCGAGTCAGCTTGCGTCAGTAGCTCCTTTACCAGGCGGACTGCTGGGTCACTATCCTGTGTCTCTGCCCACTCATGGTGAGGCAATGGGTTTAGTGTAGCCTCTTTCATGATGTAGCGCTTGTTTTTCACTCCTTGGGCGCGTTGGGTCGCAATTGGATGGTGGAAGGCTGGTAACTCGATCTCTTCGAGTGCGTCCAGATCTCCCCCATCTGGTAAGTTGGGCATTCTGGACAGCGCATCAGCATTGGCATTCTTATGCCCCGCTCGGTACTTGATGGTGAACTCGTAGTTGGACAGCCGGGCCATCCATCACTGCTCCAGCGCACCTAGCTTTGCAGTTTCCAAGTGAGTCAGCGGATTGTTGTCCGTGAAGATGGTAAACTTTTCTGCAGCTAGGTAGTGTTTGAACCGCTCGGTCACAGTCCAGATGATGGCAAGGAACCCCAGCTTGAAGGAGCTGTAATTGTCAGGATTCCTTTCAGTGGGACGAAGTTTCCTGCTGGCGTAGGAGATCACTCTTTCTTTGCATTTCTGTACCTGCGACAGTACTGCTCCCAGTCCAATGTTGCTGGCATCAGTATAGAGGATGAATGGTTGGTTATAGTCTGGGTAGGCCAGAACTTCATCCCCCATAAGAGCCAACTTCAACCGAGTGAAGGATCTTTCCAGTTCTTCATTCCAATCAAATGTAGAACTCTTCTTCCTGGCCTTCTTTGACTGGCCCACGAGAAGATTTTGCAGGGGTGCGGCTATTTCAGTGAAGCCCTTAATGAACCTTCGGTAGTAGTCTACCAGCCTAAGGTTCTGGCGTATTTCATGGATGTTGCTGGGCCTCTGCCAGTCCCTGATAACAGTGACTTTGTCAGGGTCTGGTGCCACACCTTCCGCGCTTACCACGTGGCCTAGGTACTGCACCTTGGGCTTCAGGAGGTGGCATTTGGACGGTTTCACCTTTAGGCCAAATTTGGATATGGCTTCGAACACCTTGGCCAGGTGCTCCAAATGTTCCTCGTAGGGCTTGGAGAAGACAATGACGTCATCTAGGTACAACAGAACTGTCTCAAAGTCCATGTGTCCAAGGCAGCACTCCATCAAGCTCTGGAATGTTCCTGGCACGCTGCAAAGCCCGAACGGCATGTAGTTGAATTCTGAGAGGCCCATTGGTGTTGAAAAGGTGGTCTTCTCCTTGTCTGCCTCTGCCACGGGAACCTCTGCCACGGGAACCACTAGTGAGATCTAAGGTAGAGAAATAGTTAGCAGTTCTTAGTGCAGCTAGTGATTCCTCTATCCTAGGTAAAGGATAGGCATCTTTGTGGGTAATGCTGTTAAGTTTTCTGTAGTCAACACACATCCTCATTGTACCATCTTTCTTTCTAACGAGGACTAACGGAGCTGCCCAGGGGCTACAACTGTCTCTGATCACCCCAGCCTCCTTCATCTCTCGTTACATACTCTTGGAACATTGGTAGTGATTTGGAGGTACAGGCCGATACCTTTCTTTAATGGGCGGATGATTTCCAGTGGGGATATAATGTTGGACCCCTTTTGCCTGCCCAAAGTCTAAAGGGTGTTTGCTGAATACCCGTTCAAATTCTTGGACTACTCGGTAAACCCCATTCTTTTGGTGTGGAAGGGTGGAGTCAGTGCCTACATGCAGCTGCTGACACCAATCCTCCAGCTGTTTTGCAGAGCCATTGTCCTCTGCCTGGTCGGACGAAACCAAGGGTTCTGCTGCCTGAATTGTGTTATTGGCAGTGAAAAGCTTAGCAACGGTGGCATACCGAGGTAGTTTGGCCCCTCCTCCCCACAATTTAAGGTACGTACTGGCACCCTCCCCTTGCAGACATCAACTACCCCTCTGGCTGTCAGGATAGTGGGCCTACTATCAGAATACACTGGCTCTACCAGGGCTTGGTAATCTCTTCCTCTGAGGCCTATGGCTGCCCGACACCAAATTAACATTTCACTTCTTGGGGGTATTGCAATGGGGAATGAATCACTCTGTCATGTATAGTGTACAGTTCCTATAGCGTCTTGTGCTTGAGTGCGAGGAAAACACATGAGACACAGGTTGATATGAAATGACTTGTATTACTTCATAAAAGCATGCAGAAAAGGTCACACAGTTTGCAGGAACAGAGGCAGGAGACACAGCAGGCCAGAGTAACTTCAAGCTCTACAATAACTCTCCAAAGCAGGTTCAGGATCTCTTCTCTGTACCGTAATTCCTCTGCAAACATGGATTCACCAGACAGCAGGTTTCCAGAGTCCAAAAGTGTTCCAAAGTTCCTCAGTAGGAAATAGCTGGAGTCCAAAATCCTAGGTTTCCAGGAGTCAGGTCACAGGCTGACTGAAGCTTGATTCAGGAGCACTGATTGTACAGCTGAGGCTGCTTAAGAAGCAAGAGGAGAGAATCAGGGCGGGAACATGAAAGCTGGAACCTCCATATTAACTGAGGGCAAGATAGCTGCAGAAAGACAGAAAGCAAAATGGCCGACGGAAAACTGAGTTTCAAGGAACATGTCAAAAGAGACAAAGAACCTTACATTACTCCCCCTTAGGGACAACCTCCGGATGACCTCAGACCAGGCTTGTCAGGGTACCTCTGATGAAACTGGCGGAGCAGGCGAGGAGCATTTACATTATTGACTGGCTCCCATGAGTTGTCCTCCACTGGGTAGCCCTGCCATTTAATCAAATATTGCAACTGATTTCTGTACAACCTGGAATCTAGAATCCTTTCCACCATAAATTCTTCCTGACCATCGACCAGCACTGGGTCAGGGCAAGGAGAAGAGCGTCAAGGAAACGTATTGGGTGTTGCAGCCTTTAGTAGGGATACATGAAAGACAGGGTGGATTCTCATAGTTCTGGGCAGTTGAAGACGACAAGCAACAGCACTTATAATCTTACTGATCTTATAAGGTCCAATGTACTTATGTCCCAATTTAGACGATGGAATCTTTATTTTAAGATTTCTGGTTGACAGCCAGACCAAATCTCCTACCTTGAAAGCTGGTGCAGGTTTACGAAATTTATCTGCTGCTTTCTTGTACCTTTCCTGAGCCAATTCTAGATTTTCCTTTAGAAGATCCATATTCTTTTGTAAAGAAGTGATTCTTTCAGCCACTGCCGGCAAGGGCGTATCTATGGGAAATCGAGGAAGAATGTTAGGATGATAACCTAGATTGGAGTAAAAAGGAGACTGCTTAGTGGAGGTGCTCTGAGAGTTGTTATAAGAGAACTCAGCCAGTGGAAGTAGATCCACCCAATCATCTTGTAGGTGGCAGATAAAGCAGCGGAGATACTGCTCCAGGGTCTGATTGGTTCGTTCTGTCTGTCCATTAGTCTGGGGATGAAAAGCAGAAGAAAGGTTTACTTTAATGTCCAATGCGGCACAGAAATTTTGCCAAAACCTTGAAGTGAATTGCACCCCTCGATCCGAAATGACCTCATCCGGTACTCCATGTAAGCGAAACACATTCTTAATCATTAAGTCTGATGTCTGTTTTGCAGTGGGTAAACCGACACAAGGGATAAAATGAGCTGCCTTTGTTAGACGATCAACCACCACTAGAATGGTGTTCTTCCCTTGAGAGGTTGGTAACTCCACAATGAAGTCCATAGAAATGGATCCCCACGGGCGGGACGGGGTGGGAAGAGGTTGTAACAGACCAGTTGGTGAGGAGCGAAGTGTTTTGCATCTTGCACAGACTTCACATGAAGTGACATAGTTTAAAACATCCTTCCTGCAAGTGGCCACCAAAAGAAACGAGAAAGAAATTCTTGTGTCTTTAGAATTCCCCTATGCCCGGCTATCTTGGAATCGTGGATGAGTTGCAATACTCTCAATCTGACTGTTTCAGGTATATACAGACGTTGTCCCTGAATCCACACACCATTCTTAAAAACAAGACTTACGTCCCTTGGGGGTTGAGCCAACAAAGAATCCGCATGGTATGCTTCCTTGATGTCCTTAATTAGGTCTTGATTATGAATCACTCCCAGGAATCTAGAGTCAGGAAGAATAGTCTTAGGAGGAGTAAGTGGACGTGTCTCTGCTGAATGAATCCTAGAGAGTGCATCAGCCTTTCCATTGCGCGATCCTGGTCTATAAGAAATTACAAAATTAAATTGGTTTAGGAAAAGATTCCAGCGAGCCTGGCGAGGAGTCAGGCACTTAGCCGACCTGATAAATTCAAGGTTACGATGGTCTGTCAGGACGACTATTTGCTGTGCAGCTCCCTGAAGAAGGTGTCTCCATTCCTTGAAGGCGGCAATAATGGCCAACAATTCTCTATTGCCCACATCGTAGTTCCTCTCAGCCGAAGACAACTGCTGGGAAAAGAAGGCACAGGGATGCAAGACATTCTTCTCACCTGTTCTCTGAGAGAGTATAGCTCCAACGGCACAGTCTGAAGCATCCACCTCTATTATGAAGGCAAGCTCGGGGTTGGGATGTACTAAGATAGGTGCGGTGGTAAATTTATCCTTTAAACAGGAAAATGCTTCCTGCGCTTGCGGGGTCCAGGAGAACCTAGACTGTTTCCGGGTAAGTTGGGTGATAGGTGACACTACCTCAGAGAAATTCCTAATGAAACGTCTATAGAAGTTGGCAAACCCGATGAAGCGCTGCACCTCCTTCACATTTCTAGGAATTGGCCAATCCTTGATGGCTTGGGTCTTGCTTCCATCCATACTAATCCCTTGCGTAGATAGTACATACCCCAGAAATTGAATTTCTGTCCTATGGAATTCACATTTTTCAAGTTTGATGTAGAGATGGTTTTGTCTTAGGCGTTCTAAGACCATTCTCACATGTCCATGATGTTCCTCTGTGGAGTTAGAAAAAATTAGAATATCATCCAGATAAATCACCACAAATGTATCTAGGAGATCCCTGAAGATGTCATTCACCAAGTGTTGGAAAGTGGCTGGGGCGGTACTCAGACCAAAAGGCATAACTATATATTCAAAGTGTCCATAGCGTGACCTGAATGCAGTCTTCCATTCATCCCCAGGTCTAATACGGACCAAGTTATAGGCCCCACGGAGATCCAGTTTAGAGAAAATTTTGGCGTGCCGCACTCTCTCCAACAACTCAGGGATTAAAGGCAATGGATAACGGTTTCTAATAGTAACCTTATTGAGTTCCCTATAGTCTATGCAGGGTCTCAGAGATCCATCTTTCTTCTTCACAAAGAAGATGGGTGCACCTGCGGGAGATGAAGAGGGGCGTATGAAGCCTTTGGCTAGATTTTCATCTATGTAGTCCTTCAAAGCTTTTAGCTCGGGCACCGCTAGGGGGTAGATCAAACCAAAAGGTATCTCGGCTCCAGGCAATAATTCGATTGGACAATCATATGGACGGTGAGGAGGAAGCTGATTAGCGTTCTTCTTGTCACATAAATCCACATAGTCCTGGTATACAGCTGGTAGTTCAGGGACTGACATGGTTCCTTTAGGAACAGAGCAAGCTGAAACTCCTTGACTCATCTGTTTCTCCGGAAAGTGTAATTCCTTGGTCTCCCAGTTAATCGTAGGATTCTGCGCCTGTAGCCATGGTAGCCCTAGAATAATGGGAAAGTGGGGAGAAGAGATAAGCATAAAAGACATTTTCTCCTGATGATCTTTACCCATAAGGACCCTCAAAGGCTCTGTTTCCTGATCCACTGGTCCAGAGGTCAGCAGGGAGCCATCCACAGTCTCCATCTGTACTGGAGTAGCCTTCTTCACTGAACGTATCCCCTGTTTCAGAGCAAAGGAGATATCCATAAAATTTCCACTTGCTCCTGAGTCGATCATAGCAGAGCTAGACACCCAGACTGAGTCAACCCAGAGTTTGATGGAAAGGAAGCAATGAGAATTGTTTCTTTTACAACTCAGCTGGGACACCGCTGAGGAAACTTGAAAAATTGCAGCGTTTATACCGTCATTGTCCCCAGAACTAACAGAGTTTAAGTCCGAAAAATCAAGATCTCTTGCAGCAGATCTCTCTGGAATCTGAGGCTCGGACATGACAGAGCTCCTCTCGCAACACTCACAGTGAATGACTGCTGCAGTAGTCTTACGAGAACGGCTGGGGCAGTTTATGATGAAGTGCCCTGACTTACCACAGTAAAAACATAGATTTTCCTTTATACGATGTTCTTTGCGTGCATCACTAACCCGTCTTTGTAAAGAGTCCACCTGCATGGGTTCAGGTTCTGGTTCCCTTGTGATCCTACTCAAAGGTTCCTTAGCTGAGGAGGGAGGTAGGAAAAGGTTAGTGCGATTATTTTCGAACCATCTCTCTTGTCTGCGTTCAGTCAGACGAGCATCAATACGGATACAATAGTTAATAAAGTCACCTAACGCAGTGGGAGGGTCGGCACGAGCAAGTTCATCCTTAATCAGTGGAGACAACCCTTTCCGAAAAATAGATTTTTTTGGCGGAAGTGTCCCAAGTGGTATCAAGAGCCCATCTCCTGAAATCCAAGGCATATTCGGCTACTGAACGCTTACCTTGGCGCAAAGTTAACATCGCTGCTTCAGCTGTTGCACCTCGATTGGGGTCATCAAACACCTGCCCCATGGCTGAAATAAAAGCATCAAGGTGATTCAAACAATCATCCTCAGTCTCAATCAGAGGGTTTGCCCACATCAAAGCCTTATTGGTAAGCAACATGATTATAGTAAGCACTTTGGATCGTTCAGTGGGAAATTGTGAAGCATGTGCAGAGAAAAATAGATTGCATTGGTTAATAAATCCCCTGAATTTCTCACGTTCACCGCCAAAACGAAAAGGAGGTAACTTGGGGATCCCAGAACTCGGGGTTATGGCAGGAGCCTGGACTCGTTCCTCTAGAGCCTCAATCCTGGCTCGTAATTCCTTGGTAGTTTGTCCAAACACTTGCAAATTATGATTAGTGAGGTCCTGTAGGCTTGCAAAACGAGTCTTTATAGTCTGTATATCTGCAAGGATTTTATCAGTCACTCCGCAAAGCTCCTTTATGCGGGCCTCCATCTTCCAGATCTTTTAAGGCAGAAGTGCTGGAAGGAGAAGAGAAAAGGAAAAAAAAAAAAAAACAATAGTGTTTACCTGTGGTAACACTCCAGAGTAACATTTAAGGGAATGCGCTCACCTGGAATGGTTGTGAGAAGTCACAACCACTGTCATCACAGAAGGTATTAAACGGACATCTGATATCCACAGTCACATCAGACACGGCTTTCCCAGACCAGCAGACACTAAACATTGGCTCCTGAATCTTGTCATGTATAGTGTACAGTTCCTATAGCGTCTTGTGCTTGGATGCGAGGAAAACACATGAGACACAGGTTGATATGAAATGACTTGTATTACTTCATACAAGCATGCAGAAAAGGTCACACAGTTTGCAGGAACAGAGGCAGGAGACACAGCAGGCCAGAGTAACTTCAAGCTCTACAATAACTCTCCAAAGCAGGTTCAGGATCTCTTCTCTGTACCGTAATTCCTCTGCAAACATGGATTCACCAGACAGCAGGTTTCCAGAGTCCAAAAGTGTTCCAAAGTTCCTCAGTAGGAAATAGCTGGAGTCTAAAATCCTAGGTTTCCAGGAGTCAGGTCACAGGCTGACTGAAGCTTGATTCAGGAGCACTGATTGTTCAGCTGAGGCTGCTTAAGAAGCAAGAGGAGAGAATCAGGGCGGGAACATGAAAGCTGGAACCTCCATATTAACTGAGGGCAAGATAGCTGCAGCAAGACAGAAAGCAAAATGGCCGACGGAAAACTGAGTTTCAAGGAACATGTCAAAAGAGACAAAGAACCTTACACACTCATTCTGACACTGCCGACTTCTCCGCGAGATAGCTCTACCTGCTGTCTTTGCATCAGGGCCTTGATCTCCTTTTGCAGGACCCGTTGTTCACTGGAACCAGCAGTTTCGGCTACCTGTTGCAACAAAACAATAACCTCGGCAAGACAATTTTCTATCACATTAGTACAGTCATGGCCAAAAGTTTTGAGAATGACACAAATATTATATTTTCACATGATCTGCTGCTCTCTGGTTTTTATGTGTGTGTTTGACAGATGTTTTTATCACAGACAGAAATATAATTGCAAACATATGAGTAACAAAAGCTTATATTGACAGTTAGAATGAGTTAATGCAGCAAGTCAATATTTGCAGTGTTGACCCTTCTTCTTCAGGACCTCTGCAATTCTCCCTGGCATGCTCTCAATCAACTTCTGGACCAAATCCTGACTGATAGCAGTCCATTCTTGCACAATCAATGCTTTCATTTTGTCAGAATTTTTAGGTTTTTGTTTGTCCACCCGTCTCTTGATGATTGACCACAAGTTCTCAATGGGATTAAGATCTGGGGAGTTTCCAGGCCATGGACCCAAAATCTCTATGTTTTGTTCCCTGAGCCATTTAGTTATCACCTTTGCTTTATGGCAAGGTGCTCCATCATGCTGGAAAAGGCATTGTTGATCGCCAAACTGCTCTTGGAGGGTTGGGAGAAGTTGCTCTTAGAGGACATTCTGGTACCATTCTTTATTCATGGCTGTGTTTTTAGGCAAGACTGTAAGAGAGCCGATTCCCTTGGCTGAGAAGCAACCCCACACATGAATGGTTTCAGGATGCTTAACAGTTGGCATGAGACAAGACTGGTGGTAGCGCTCACCTTGTCTTCTCCGAATGAGGCGTTTTCCTGATGTCCCAAACAATCGAAAAGGGGATTCATCAGAGAAAATAACTTTATCCCAGTCCTCAGCAGTCCACTGCCTGTACCTTTTGCAGAATATCAGTCTGTCCATGATGTTTTTTCTGGAGAGAAGTGGCTTCTTTGCTGCCCTCCTTGAGACCAGGCCTTGCTCCAAGAGTCTCCGCCTCACAGTGCGTGCAGATGCACTCACACCTGCCTGCTGCCATTCCTGAGCAAGCTCTGCACTGCTGGTAGCCCGATCCCGCAGCTGAAACACTTTAAAGAGACGGTCCTGACGCTTGCTGGTCTTTCTTGGGCGCTCTGGAGCCTTTTTGGCAACAATAGAACCTCTCTCCTTGAAGTTCTTGATGATGCGATAGATTGTTGACTGAGGTGCAATCTTTCTAGCTGCGATACTCTTCCCTGTTAGGCCATTTTTGTGCATTGCAATGATGACTGCACGTGTTTCTTTAGAGATAACCATGGTTAACAGAAGAGAAACAATGATGCCAAGCACCAGCCTCCTTTTAAAGTGTCCAGTGGTCTCATTCTTACTTAATCATGACAGACTGATCTCCAGCCATTTCCTCATCAACACCCACACCTGTGTTAATGGAGCAATCACTGAAAAGAGGTTAGCTGGTCCTTTTAAGGCAGGGCTGCAATGATGTTGAAATGTGTTTTGGGGGATAAAGTTCATTTTCTAGCCAAATATTGACTTTGTAAGTAATTGCTGTTAAGCTGATCACTCTTTATAACATTCTGGAGTATATGAAAATTGCCATTAGAAAAAGTGAAGCAGTAGACTTTGTAAAAATTAATATTTGTGTCATTCTCAAAACTTTTGGCCATGACTGTACCTAAGGTCATCATTGGGTTACATTCTCGTCGATCAATGTCTACAATTATCATACCTTGGGCTTTTAATTCTACTCACCCCACCTTAATGGTCACCTCTTTATACCCCTTCTGTGGCAAAGGTTGACCATTGATGGCGACTACTGTCAGCTCATCATCTGGGCCACGAGTAAGATCAGAGTCAGCCCAGTACCGTTTGTAGAGAATATATGGCATAGTCGTCACCTGAGAACCAGTGTCTAGCAAAGCGTTTATTGGTATGCCATCAATCACAACTGGGAGGACCGGTCGTCCTCCGACGTACTTGGCTCGCCAGTTCCTTGGGCCAGATCGTCCTACTCCTGGGGGTTGGCCCTCTGCCCCTTGGGTCGCTCGTTTAAACAGAACAGAATCTTGCGATGTGTCCCGCTTTGCTGCAGCGGCGGCAAATGGGTCGTCCGTCTTGGTCGTAGTGATCGTTGTCTCTCCCTCTGATTGGTGGGATCCTCTTCTTCCGCCGCCACAGGACGTCATCTGGACTGGAGGCCAACTCTATCCTCTCCTTTTGGGGCACTTGCAAGGACTGCACGGTTTTGGCTAGTGCAGCCACACTTTTGGTCAGATCCTGAACCTGCAGACACAGCTCTGCAGATGGATCATTATCCAGGGTCTGTGCGTCAGCCTCAGCAGGGGCCTGAGGGAAGGATGCCGCCTCCTGGTGGTATGTAACTGCTGGCGCCTAGGGGGCGCTGGACGGCTGACATTTGGTTCGTGTAACGCCCAGGTAGCCCTGTCTTTAAAGTCTTCAAAGCTCAGGTCAGGGTTTTGTAGGGCCATGATGTGCAACTGTGACCTGTGGGTGCTGGACAGCAGTCCCTCAACAAACTGCTCCTTTAACAATCTGTCTCCATCCTGCACGCTGTCTGGGTCAATCTGCTTTATGGCCCGCAGTGCCTCCTGAAGGTTAAAAGCATAGTCCCGTATACTGTCCTGCACCCTTTGTTTGCACCCAAAGAATCTCATTTTTA
>JARQOD010000005.1:75303952-75390663 GCA_033576555.1 Oophaga sylvatica
AAGTGTAGTCCACTATATGATAGAGCAGCAGCAGCGGTGAAGTCTGACTGCTGGATCCAGGTTTCATAAAGAGCTAGAAGGTTAAGAGAATTTGAAAGGAAGAAGTCATGGATGAAGGGAGTTTATTACACATTGAGCGAGAATTCCAAAGGGCACAATTAAAAGAGACAGAAGGCATGCAGGGAATATTAATAAGATTAGAGGGGTTTCTGAGTGTAGCAGTTGGAAGGTTTGACTTGCTATAACATGGGGGGCTGGGGTTTGGAGCAATATCTCCTGTGACTAGAAGATGGAGAATAGAAAGAGTGAGCAGCTGGTTAAGTGATTTGTGAGAGCGTCTTGTGTGTTGGGTGGTGGGACCGAGTGGATTTGTGCTGTTTAGCAGTGTGAAAAGAGCGTGAGTGCTATACATAGGAGAGGAAAGAACAGAGGGGCCGATTTGGATGGAGTGTAAAGAGTTAATGCAAGGGCGATGGATGTGAGTGAATGCAGCAGCCAGGATGTAAATTATACAAATGCATATGGGGAATATGTGTTGTAATTCAAATGTAGAGGGAATAGATTTTTTTATTGTCTTACCTGTCTCCTTCCCTGTCTAACTGCCATGTTTAACTACGGCATACTTTGATACATGTACTTCGATTAAATGTACATAAATGCTACCCCTGCATAAATGCTTCTCCAGACTATGTCTCAATATATAGGAGGCTAGTTCTAAGAACTTTTTTTTTCTCTCTCACTCGTTAGCAATCAGTCAAACTCAGTTGAGACAGCAGGACACAATAAATGTAGTGAACAGATAAACAAGTTTCCAGGCCTAACGGATCATAAACCACTTTGTAAAGTTACTTGACCTCATATCATAAGAGGACAAGCAGAGTAAGTTGAAATAACTATATACCATTATATATGCTGCTAAGATGAATAACATAGGTGGGACACATGCAGGATTCAATGAAGTGAAATATCCCGCCAATTTAGGGTGACAGATTCGCTTTAACCCGTTAAATGCTGCTGTCAAACGCTCACAGCGGCATTTAAGATGTGCTTTCGGCATGCGAGTGTGATTTTACTGTACTCGGCATATGAACTGCCGTCTTTTCAAATGCGATCGGTGTGTAAAAATCGGACAGCACTCGCATGGTCTGAGTGCTGTGCGATTTTTTTTTCACACCCATTGATTTCTATAGCAGGATGCGATCCGATTTCCCATTACAATCGCAGCATGCTGCGACTTTTTTCCAGTCGGATCGTGATCCGATCCGAGCTGGAAAAAAAAATGCAGATGAACACACAATCATAGAATAACACTGTTCCAAATGCAATCAGATTTTTTTTTATCAGATTGCATTTGTCCAATTTCATCGCAAGTGGGAATAAGCCCTAACAATCTCAGAATCACTGGGATATGTTGAAATGTTCCAGAGTCATTACTACTTAAAGTGACAGTGGCCAGAATTGTAAAAATTGGCCTTGTCAGGAGGGTGAAAAAAGACTGCGGGGTGAAGGGGTTAATGTACTAAAGGAGTTTATAGTTGCTTGTCATCTTGTCCGCATGCAGTGTAAATTTCACATAGACATATTACTTCATCCTGCAGATTTTGATTGGGATGCGGGAATTGCACAACAAATTTACCCAAAAATCCTCAAGATTATGTGCAGGTATTGCAGCTGTGAACATTGGTGGTGAATTTCCAGCTGAGGGCACAGTGAGTAACTCCACATCAAATTGAGAATCAAAATGTGCATGGTAGAGAATTTGATTATTATTTGCTGTAGAATTCACAAAAGTAAAATCACAAACCTGGACTAAAAATCCGACCTGTGTGAACAAACCCTAAACACATAGGAAGGCACATCCGTTATTTTGCAACAAAACAAGACTAAAGTAAATCAGAGACACAAAGTGGAAACTTCTGAATTCTACATCTCCAGTCTCCATGAAGGTGAAAGGGTTACTGCTACCTAATCCAGAGGGGCCATTAAGCCAAACAGTGATTTCTGCCAGTAATTCATATTACCGAAAAAAGAAAAATGAATGATCCTATTCAGAGCTGTTTGAGGGGAAGCAGAGGTGGAGTGTAATATTGGGAAATATTATGGACTGTGAAGCAACATCTGCACACAGCGGCTCATCTGTCTTGTATAAATGGCTTCGTTCTACCAATGGTGAGAGAAGAACACTCTCTCTCCGGCCCCTAGTGACAGTGGGTGATGGCTCCTTACTTCCCTGGGGTTCTGGGCCTCAATCTGCTAGGTAAGCACAAAATATCAGCTATCCTGCAAACAGAATGTAATGCGGATTATCATGTTTATTCCATCTGGAAGGTAAAGTGAAAGTGTTGATGTCCATGGTGTATTAGGCAGTGTAGTCTAATGGGATTTGTCCGTGAAATATTTCCAAATGGACATAAGATAGTTAAAAAAAAGTATGAATATTAGTCCAGAACATCGATATAACTCTTTCTCTAAGTTGTTCTATTACCTTCTACTTAGCAAGGAACGTATTGTTTGAGGTCGTGTTCACACATAGCGTAAATGCTGCCTTTTTTTCTGCTGCTTTTTTTTCCTTATGTTATCTGCAAGAAAAAAATGTAATATTAACATTCGAGTATTGCGTTTTTGCTGCGTTTTTCCCCGTTATGTGATACATTTTAGTGCAGATTTCAAGCCGCGTATTCTAATATAAAAAAGCTTTGATTCTGCTCTTAAAAAAGCAACTGCATTTTTTTACATGCGTTTTTCCGAGCTCCCCTCAGAAACCTATGGGGAAAAAATGCACCAAAAACTGCACAGTGTAACAGTCTTTAAATGCACAGCGGGCAGGAGTTTTCGTGTAATCACATCCTCTTTGCTTAGACCGTTAGGCTATGTGCCCACGTTGCAGAAATGCTGCAGAATTGTCCGCAGCATTTCCGCAACTCCCTGCCGCGGGTAAAACGCATGCGGAATTCGCATGCATTTTCCCACAAAACACAAGCGTTATGCAAGCATTTTTAGCTTACGGAATTCAAGCGCTTTTCCAAGCGATTTGAAGCATCGCTTAGAAAAAAGATTGACAGGTTGGTCACACTTGTCACGCATAGTGCTTGACAAGTGTGACCAAGTTTTTACTATTGATGCCGCCTATGCAGTATCAGTAGTTAAAGATAGAATGTTAAAAATAATACAAAAAAATAAAAAAATATGGATCACCTCCTGTCGGCCCCTGATCTCCTCAGCGGCGTTCCTGCTCCTCAGCGGCGCTGCCGGCAAGTTCCGTTCCCAGTGAGTCATTGCGAGAATGACCTCTGATGACGTAGCTGTCACTCGACCGCGACGTCACAAAGCTCATTTTGTCGCGAAGCACTCCTGGGAACAAAGCCGCCGCGTGCACCGCTGAGGACCGGGAGCGCCACTGAGGTAAGTATATCTATATTTTTTATTTTAATTCTATTTTTAACAGGAATATGGTACCCAGGGCCTGGAGGAGAGTCTCCTCTCCTCCAGGCCCTGGGTACCATCCACACATGAACCGCTTACTTTACTCATGGTGGGCATAGCCACATGCGTAAAGTGAGCATTTCAATGCATTCCTATGGCGGCAGAACTGCCGCGATTCTGCAAAATGAATGAACATGCTGCGTTTTTTTCCGCAATGCGATTCCGCTGCGGAAAAAAAACTCAGCATGGGCACAGCAATTCCGGAATGTATTTAAAATTAATGGAATGCGTTTTGTAAGCGGTTTTTAACCATTTCTGCAGCGGCAAAACCGCCACGGAAACGCTTAAAAAATGCAACATGGGCACATAGCCTTAAACAAGCAGATTTTCTGCATAAAAAAACTGCAGCAAAAATGCCTTATTTATGCTATTTGGGAGCACATGGGAACATGGCCACTTTACCATAAATATAAGACATTTCTCAATACAAAATGTATGGGGAAATTGATAGACAAACTTTATTAATTGCCTAGCAGAGGTCTCGTATCAAGAAGACTCCCCTGGAATCAGAGATGCGAAGTGAGAATTATATTCTTTACTGATGTTATGGAGAGAAGTTGTCGACTGTGAGCCCTTGCGGGGAGGGTCCTCTCTCTTTCTGTACCTGTGTATGCCTTGTTTTGCTCATGTTTATTGTACTTATCTTTGTATGCCCCTTTCACATATAAAGCACCATGGAATAAATGGCGCTATAAACAAAGGTATAATAATAATAATAATAATTAGTAAAATAGAAGAATATTTATGTGTAAAAATATTTCTTATACAAATATCTAATAGTAAAGTTCTATCTGTTATACGCTTACAACACGGTGCATATACCATGAAGGCGACTACATCATCTGCAGTCCTGGCTACATACTACAAAATACTCTACCACAATGACAATGTGCACCTCTATACGTCTACTCCTCCCCATAGGCACAGCAGTATTAGAAATTAAAGAGGTTGGATGATAAATGCAGCTTATCACAATCCAGTGTTAGATCCCGAGAACGGGGCCCTTTAAATGAGTCAATGATCCTACCTGCGCACCACAGCTCCATTCATTGTCTATAGGACTGCTAAAGACAGTCCAGCTGTACTGCAGATGAGTCGCCCGCCAGGGCCGTGGGGTACTCGGCACCGAGCCTATTAACTTCTATGGGGGATGTCACGATGACACAGCTCGGTCCGTGGCCCTGGGCGCTCACTAAAAAGGGGGATATTTACAGGGGATTAAAGTATTTGTAGGATGTTTGTGACGCCACCTGTGGTACCTGGTCAGGGTGACCAGCTCTGCTAAGCAGATCCGCTGAAGGGTTGGTGTTGGGCAGCAAGGTGTTAAGCCTTCCACAGGCAAGGCTGGGGTCCTTCAGGGTAAACGGAGTGTAGGGGTGCAGGACGGAGAAGGGGAGTTCAGCCGCAGGAGTAATAAGGCAGACACACACACGAAAGTCTCTTTCTGTACCTTTACTGATGGTGTTGCAGGCACATCCCGGGGTGCTGGCAGGGTGAAGGATGCACGTCCAGTTCTTCCCACTGAGTAGGTGTAGGGCCTCCTTACTCCTGTAATGTGAGTCTCTGACCTGCATGAAACGAGGCCTAACTCTGTCTTCAACTTTACACGCCCGGCTGACTTTGTATAGGGCTTTCTATTGGAAGGACACAGTCTCTAATGGCGGTACCTGCCAGACTCCTGTCTTCCTAACCCAGCCATGTATCAACACTCGTGGGCTCCTGCGACTTGTAGTCCCGCAGGGTCTCCGGTATCTCCTGCTAGGCTTGAAGGATCCAGCAAGCTCGGACCCGGCGTCCGGTTAATCAGAGTAGAGGTAAGCTATCAATGCTGTTTCCACCTCTGTCACTCTCTTCTTACTCCGCTCGCCTTTCGTCCTACTCGACCTTCGCACTATCACACACTAGCAGATGGTAGACTGCTTCTTTCCTTTCTTCACCATTCTCAAAGCGTCGGCACGCTTGCTCGCTGAACTGACTCAGTTGACTCAGTTCTGACTAGGCTGGAGTGGCTATCTTTCCACTTGTACTAGCCTCCACATGTTGAACTAAGCTTAGAGCTGCAGACTTCAGGTTCTTTCCACAACTGCTGTTCTCTCTCCCTCCTCTCCAAGAGAACTAACAACTCTCAACTCCTCTCCGAGGTGACTAAGCTCAGACTGATCAACTCTCCACGTAGACTCAGACTAAAACTGATCTGTGAGCTCTCTGTGGTGACTACTGACTGCAGCCCTCAGACTAACTAACTTCCTGTGGCTTCACCATCCTTATATACTCTAAAAGGCTCCCTCTGGTGGCTCTAGGGATTGGTGAAGATGTGTGTATGCATATTGGGTCCTCTAGTGGTCATTACCTTCGGTGCATCCCTCTGGGAAATGAGATTCCAAGCGCAGCTGGGCTCTACACAGACATGGAGCGCATGTAGGACACGAGCCCTCTTCTCAGGATCACTGGAGGTATGCTTTTAAAAGAGTTTTGATATTTGCACATTAGTTTGAAACAGCTCAACCAAAATGGGTGGAATTGGGGAAGAGTAATGGCGGAACGGGACAGGAAGTGGCTACACCTACCTGTCAAATTCATCAAAAGTGGCATCAAATTCAGCAAAAGTCCCTGACTGGTGTAGCGACTCTGATGAGATGCGTTAAATTCATTAAGTGGTGTGGATAGTCTGCCAATCGCAACGTCAGTCTAAATGAATTGGTCCCTGTGTGTTTTAGAAACTTTCTGCGTCTTTCCCGTCAAGGAGGTATGGCCTTACAGAAAATACACATTGCTTCACAGCCATTACTCTTCCCCAATTCCACCCATTTTGGTTCAGCTGTTTCAAACTAATGTGAAAATATCAAAACTCTGTAGTGCGTAAAAGCTTGGCCTAACCTGAGATGCCATGTACTATATAAAAAGCCAACTAAAAAAGTAGGGCAAATTTAGATTAGACAGTCTTAAAGTATGCACGATGTATAGCACAGTATGAGCCAATGGGATAAATCTGGAACACTTTAAGGCTAGGTTCACAAGACCATATGTTCTCTCACCTGAGAAAATCAGTTGGATTATGCTAATAACAGTCTGATAAGAGTGTGATCATAGTGTAATCCAATTTTTTCAGATGTGTTGAAGATGTAAGAAAAAGTCTCCATCTCATCCATTCTGACAGTCCGTGAAAATTGGACTGCACTTACATGTCATCCGAGTGTGCTCTGACTTTTTGACGGACCCATTGACGTGCATTCAATGATGGATGCAAATTGGGCATGTTGCTACTTTTTTCCTTGGACAGATTAGGTCCAAGGACACAATTCGGACATGTACATGGCCCCATAGAATAACACTGGTCAGAGTGCGATCCAATGTTTCGTCGGATCTCACTGGGACCATAAATATGGTTATGTGCACGAGCCCTAAGACCGTCTAGTCCAAGTCTGCATTGTCTAAATATTAGACAGTATTGATAAATGTGTCTTGGTGTGTCCTCTTGGCCTTTGATGGGGCTATGGTGGCCTTTACCAGCATTAGAAGACTGTATTGTGTTCTGTTTTGCACTTGGCCCAGTTCATTACAGATATTTAATTGGTTACAGATCGTATTACATTGGGATGAATTTAATGCCATTTTCCTGTTTCTCAGTCTTTTGCCTCGCCGTTACCAAAACAAGAAATATTCGCTGGTGTCTGACATCAGAGACTGAATACAAGAAGTGCAGGGATTTGGCAAGATCGTGTAAGAGTGCAGACATTCCCCTTCTCTGTGTAAAGAGAACCAGCCTCGAAGACTGTTTCCTTGCCATTAAAGTAAGTTTGATGATTAATACAAAGACAGATATGTATATTAAAGAAGCAATTATTTCAATATATGAGAAGAAATTATGGCTGTTGCTATATGTGTAATAATACTTCAAAAAGTAACACTGACGAAGGCGTGTGTGAAACGCGTTTCCAGACGGGTTGGGGAACCATGTTGGGTACTGGAGCATTAGACTGTTTAATGCGGTTACCGTTGAGACTCTTTGTCTTCTTTAGGCTCATCCATGTAACTTAGTCAGGTTTTCTATCTATTTGCATTCATGCTGTATATTCATAGTCTATACTAAAAGCATAAAACGCTTGATATTTTGCAGGATGGAGATGCTGATGCCCTTACGGTGGATAGTGGAAATGTCTATAAGGCATCCTTACATCCTTATAACTTGAAACCAATCATGGCAGAAAGCTATGGTCCTCAAAAAGGTATAAACCTGTTGTATGAGATTCATAAGGTCTTGACCAATTTGGACGATAACACGATATCAGGCTGCGCTGCTGTAATGAAGAATCCTTCATTCCAATGCGTTTCAACGATGGACTAACGTCGAAATAACCAACTGCAAAAAAAAACAGTTGCAAATGTTTGTTTCACTGATACCGTGTTATCATCCAAATTGGTAGACTATACTGGAGGAGATCATCCCCCAGCCACGGGGTCAGCATCAGCTGATATTTTCAGGTGTTCATAGAAGTTGTTCCTGCACACAGCCTGCTTAGTAAGGCACCATCCTTTTACTTTCCTTGTTCCTTGTGCGTCTTGTGTGCAGATTTGATCCCCTACCCTAGTTTTTCTACATTGCTAAGGTATCATCAGATTGGACATAATCGTCACGAAAAAGGACAACTCCAGTCCTTGGGTTTTGCTTGGTATTGTAGCTCTGCCATATTCCACTAAGTGAAAGTTCCAATTATCTGGGGGGGGGGGGGGAGTTGTCAAAAATCATAACTAGCATACTCTTTGGACTTTTTTTTGTAGAAACTTGTTATTACGCGGTGGCCATAGTGAAAAAATCAAGCACTTTCAAGTTCAATGAGCTGAGGAACAAGAGATCTTGTCACACTGGAATAGGACACATGGATGGATGGTATTCACCACTAAGAGCTCTTCATGAGAAGAGGTTATTGAACTGGACGATTGAAGAAACAGAAAGAGGTAAATATTAGAAAAGAGGCTATTGATTCAAAGTTGTATCAAACTTTAGGAAATTCGCTAAGCTCAGAGAATTTGACCAATTTGCATTTTGATTCTTGAATCATCCAAAAAATGCCCACCACCATTGTACACAAAACAGAAGATTGAATTAACCAGAGGAGGCACACATGACCTCAGAGCTGGTCTTGTGTGCTTCTCAAAATGCTCTACAGCTATCACATCACATGGTGCTATACAGTTAATCAGGAAAGACTATAAAAGCCTGTATAAAAGTAGAAATAGGGAATGCAGCAGCTGCTTTGTTGTGAATGTGGACAGTGAAAGAACATCACAGTCCACAGCTTTGCAATAGAGATTAGTGATGAGTGAGTATGCTCGCTGCTCGGGTTTTCCCAAGCATGCTTGGGTGTTCTCCAAGTATTTGGAAGTGAGATTTAGTTTGTGTTTCCGCAGCTGCATGATTTGCGGCTGCTATTTAGCCTGAATACATGTGGGAATTCCCTAACAAACAGCAATCCCTGCATGTATTCAGGCTGTCTAGCAGCCTCAAATAATGCAGCTACAGCGACACAAACTAAATCTCTGAGCATGCCCAAACACTCAGCGAACACCCGAGCATGCTCGGGAAAACCCGAGCAATGAGCATACTCGCTCATCACTAATAGAGATAAAGTTTTAAAACAATGAATAAAAATTACAGATACAGTACATATATTCACATATAGTACATGATCCTGCATTCAGAAAACATAAAAAAGATGTATGGTAATATAGAAGTATAAAGTTACAAAGTTACAGTACTACTAGAAGCACACAATAGGGCAAAGATGGATATTTCAAAAGTTGGAAATTTATTTCTATCAAATTCCTCCTATTTAGCCGTCTCAAAGTATTTTTCAGCAAGTTGTGTCCCGGGAGCCACTCAGCCAAACCTGTGTAAGCAATGTATAGGACGGGGGAGTAAAAAGTGCAGACTCGGCAATGATGAACCGTACTACGGCCCCGACGGAGCATTCAGGTACACACAATGTCAGCCAATTGGCAAAGTGTGAGTGTCACAGATTTATACCTGATACTTATATATTGTCTATTGACAATATATTTTATAGATATACCTCGTGTATAAAATAACTTGATAAATCTCGATTTCAGTGGATGTCTTTTTTTCTTTAACTTTTGCACAGATGTCTGAGAGACAACAAGGGTGATGTAGCTTTTGTGCCACACACGACTGTACCAGGTAACCAAAAGAAACGTATATGTATGTGTTTTACACAATTTTCACAGAAATTAAAGGTTTTTTTCCAGTTCATATATTTGAGGCATATTCAGTACAAAGAATATGGCATAAATATCTGATAGATGTAGGTTACACTGCCAGTGTTGGACTGGGGTGGCAAGGGCCCACCGGTAACATTGACTTGAAGGGCGGCCCACTTTTCACCTGCATACAAATTTTACACCACCCTCATTCACAAATTTCCCTATACTTCTATATAATAAAAAAAACTGGGTAGTTTGGATAATGAATGAGATGCTGGGTTTTTTTCTGTACAGTGTGAATAAAGTGAATTATGCCAAATACTGCCATTATAGTGAGGGTGGGGGCCCAGATCTGCACAGAGGCCCACCGGGGGATTCCCCTGTTCCCCTATGGGCCAGTCCGAGCCTGAACGCGACTATAACCTACATCTGTCTGAAGAGCAGGGCTTCATCTCATGTGGCAGAAAATAGCAAGGTGGCCACACATGCATGGTGCTCGCCACCCACTATTACGGCAGTTGTGAAAATTTCAGAGCCCGTGTGTTTGGTACTTATTTTTGTAGCTCTCGCACAAGTGAATAGAGAGAGCAAGCACATCTACCTCTCTAATGTCAGAGGCACAAGAGGGGCCCCCTTTCTAGAGGTGGAGCAGAGTATCCAGCTTTTATCAAACTTTTTTTAAAAATATTTTGTGGATATGTCATAATTGTCAAGGATGGAAACGCCCTGTCAGTGTCATCCTATAAATGGAGAAATTTAAAAAATGTATTTTAATATTGTTTTAGTGATTATTAAAAGTGACTGGAATAGAAGAGACTTTTATTAGTCGCGCCGAGGATGCATATTAATTGTCATACTGGGATAACATTATTATTTATTTATATAGCGCCATTAATTCCATGGTGCTGTACATGAGAAGGGGTTACATACAAAGTTATAGATATCATTTGCAGTAAACAAATTTACAATGACAGACTGGTACAGAGGGGAGAGAACCCTGTCCTTGCGGACTTACATTCTACGGGATAACATCTGAGTGCAGTCCGATTTCTGCGCGGTGACACAATGGAGAAGATGGAGAAATTTTGTTCTCCATCTTCTCCCCACAGTGCGCTCAGATTCCCTCGTCCGAGAGATTCCGATAACACTTTGCTGACACTCGAATCAGAGTCTGATCAGGGTGTCATTTGCCAAATCTGCCCGATTCTCTCGGATGAGGGAATCTACAGTCGTCTGCACCAGCCCTAACAGTGAGGATTAGACCACCAATAATGGGGTATTCTCATTATAAATCGTAATGCCCTGCTGTGAGGATGAGCTACCACTTCATCATTAGTGAGGGTCTAGTCCCACCCACATCCATGTTATAGCATTCCACCCAAACCTTAACAGAATAACTAAACTTTCATTTTTTTTTATAATTGAGTCCAGTATGGAAAGTTCTGAAACTTTGCAAATTGCATTATTAGGGAATTTGTCTTCATTTTTGTAAAAAATGGTACATATGTGGCTTCCAAACCACGGCAATTTCCTTGACCTTAACTGCATTGTTATCAGAAGGTACTCATTTGGAGCACTGATGATGGCAGTGAAAGGCTCAGCACCTCTGTCTCGCTAACAAGCACAACACTCAGAGAAGACAGGAGCTGAGCCTTTGACTGCCATCATCAGTACTCCAAATGAGTACGCTCTGATATGAATGCAGCTAAAGGCAGGCAAATAGACTGGGTTAAAGCAGCGGATTGGAGGTCACTTACATGCATTTTTTTTACATGAATGGAGACAAATCCCCTAATAAAGTGTTCTGCAAAGATTCTTAACTTTCTATGCTGGACATAATTATAAAAGCAAACAAAAGTTTAGTTACTCTCTAAGGTGTTATTTACCCCCCACTCAAAAAAAAATATATATTATCCCCTATCCAAAGACACCAATGCACTATGTTAACAACCTACTAATTATAGTTTAATGCTTCATGACCCCCTTGTCGCGTCGCTTCATTCCAGTAATAAAAAATTGCAAAAGTACCGGGGAAAAGTAGGGGTTTGGAAGCCACTTACATGTCAAAAAAGGTTTTCAGAATTTTCAATTGTTGAACAAAATTATAAAAAAATAAATAAAAGTTGTTCCTTAAGCGGGTCGTCCAGTTGTTTGAGAAAGACAATTTATAGTGATAGAGTACTTTATGTTTTAATTGAGTTTGCTGGAGTCATGGCGATCTAAGCTCAGGTCTGATACCGCGGATTAGGGGGATGTCGCTGTAATACACAGTAGCTATGTGAACCTGTTCGCACCAATCACTGCCTCACTATTTCATCAACCTGCTTCACATATTTGGAAATTGCACTTTTACAACTCTGTATTTCAGCTCAACTTAGTAAAAACGTTCAGCTGCTCTGCCCCGACAATAGCAGGAAGTCAATAGACCAGTATCAGCAGTGCAACATGGCACAAATTCCAGTCAGTGCCGTGGTGACCAGGAGCGCCGGAGACAAGACTATAGATATTGTGACCTTTTTCCAAAATGCGCAAGTAAGTATGAGATGAAATACATATGGAAGGTAAACAATGGAATTATTAAAAAAAAAACTTCCATGAATTTTCCGAGGTTAGCAGATCAGTTGTCCAAATTTTTGAGATTGAAAAATCCATACAATTGACTAGGGTAGCCCCAATCACGTTTGACACAGTGACTGCATGGTATAATAAGTGCATACATTTCATGTATCAAAACAGAACCGTTAATTCCTTTAATATCTTTCCTGTTATCTACCGGAATCACACATATAATTATCAACCCAATGGAGGGATACCTGGCTGACGTTATAGGTTTTTTTTAAATTTGCAGAGCCAAAATATACCTGTATGGACAAAAATCAGGCTACTAAAAATTTTTCAACTAGTTTTAAAGCCCAATTTATTATTGGATTTGAGCCTTTTTTGTCTAGTTTTTGTTTTATGCCCATTTGTTAGTTGTGCCTTTTCCTTCTTTTAAAAGGAATCTGTCAGCAGGTTATTGGTATTTAATCTGACAGCAGCATAATGTAGAGCAAGAGCGCCTGATTGCTAGGATGTGTCACTTATTAGACTGTGTTTTAGTTTCAAAACAAATTAGTGTTTTATCAGCAGGAGATTATCATTACAGAACTAGATTTCATGTGCCAAGCAGTACAGTTAATATGTGTAACCCCGCCCCATCACTGATTGATAGCTTTCTGACAATGCACACAGGAAGCTGCCAATCAGTGGTGTGGGCGGGGTTACACAGAGCTCAGCATTCTGACCACTGCTACTGTACATCTACAGAAGAGAAATAGGATTCTATCAAAACTGCACCAAGCAGTCTAATAAGTGATACATCCCTGGAATCAAGCTCTTTGCCTCTACATCATGTTGCTGTCAGATTACATACCAAAAACTTGCTGACGGATTCTCTTTAATTTAATTGCTTGCTTGATTTGTTTTATTTCTTATGTTTATCGTTGTAGGAGGGGTTTTTGATTTCCAGATGTTTTTGGCTAATTCCTCAATTGCAACATTTTAAAAAGTGTCAAAATGTTTGCAGAAATAGACTTCAGTTCCCCTTGGAGTGATTGTATCCAGGTCTGATATTTTACCGCAAACTTAGCAACATTTTAATTGAACATATGACCATTTTGCATTAAGTTGCAAATATGTTAAACAGAAAAAAGTGCATTTTTGATTTTCCATAAAATTCTTCAACATGTGCCATTTTGAAGAAATTGGTGCTCAAAACATCAACGAATACCACAAGACAAAAAAAAGAAGAACCGGTAATTAAAAAAAAAGGAAATGACAAATCGGGATCTTAGTCTTGCTCAGCAATCAAGTGATATGCGATGTCAATTGAGCACTCTGTTCTAAACAGGTTATCGTATATCCTCTGAATCCCCCATGGCCACACGACTGCAGTGAGGAGGAACATCCAAACATCAGTCTTGTGGTCAGTGGAGAACAGGGCACTTGATAATCTGTGGGAGTCTCTGAGATGGCACCCACACCAATCTAACAGATCGTAATCTGAAGTCCAAGGATGATGACATATGTCTCCTGATGTGAGTTCAATAGTTTTACTTCACTCATTTATAATCTTTCTCAATATTTTACAAAACAAAGAAAAAAGAATGCAAACTATCGGCTCAAAGTCTGGGAAGAATCTACTTTTGAGGAACTCTGCAGCCATTCCTATTCCGTTACCATCGTCAATGGATGCCTTCTTGTATCTAGGAGCAAGTCACTTCAGTTCTATACGAGGAATGTCTGGTAAGGAAGGAAGTAGTAATAAGATGACTATGTAGCTGTTGCTAGCACTGGATGCCGTATCTCATGGAGATAATAAGAATTTTGCATTCATAATAGGAGATTATAGATTGGCTTTAGATATTGCAATTTCCCTCTATTCTCTGTTTTTTCAGTGTTGAATCCTCCTTCCAAGGAGACAGTACGATGGTGCACACAGAGCAAACAGGAGAAGATGAAGTGTGACGACTGGACCCCTGCAAGCCGTGGAGCCATAGAATGCACTCAGGCATATTCTGCAGAAGAATGTATTCTACAAGTCTTAGTAAGGACAACTGAGAAATCTTCAACCAGAATGTGTGCCAGCTATACAAAAGGAATGATATACTTAAATGGGGTTGTTCTGATTACCTCTTTTTAGGATAGGTCATCAATAGCAGATTGGTGGGGATCCAATGGGGGGGTCCAACAAATATCAGATCAATGAGGGTCCAACAAATATTAGATCACGCGGGTTCAACAAATATCAGATCAATGGAGGTCCAACAAATATCAGATCGGTGGGGGTCCAACAAATATCAGATCAATGGAGGTCCAACAAATATCAGATCGGTGGGGGTCCAAAAAATATCAGATCAACAGGGGTCCAACAAATAGCAGATCAATGGAGGTCCAACAAATATCAGATCAGTGGGGGTCCAAAAAATATCAGATCAATGGGGGTCCAACAAATATCAGATCAATGAGGGTCCAACAAATATCAGATCAATGAGGGTCCAACAAATATCAGATCAACAGGGGTCCAACAAATAGCAGATCAGTGGGGGTCCAACAAATATCAGATCAGTGGGGGCCCAACAAATATCAGATCAATGGGGGTCCAACAAATATCAGATCAATTAGGGTCTGACAAATAGCAGATCAGTGGGGGCCCAACAAATATCAGATCAATGGGGGTCTAACAAATTTCAGATCAATGAGGGTCCAACAAATATCAGATCAATTGTGGTCCAACAAATATCAGATCAATCCGTGTCCAATAAATATCAGATCAATGGAGGCCCAACAAATATCAGATCAATCAGTGTCCAATAAAAATCAGATCAATGGAGGCCCAACAAATATCAGATCGGTGGGGGTCCAACAAATATCAGATCAATGGGGGTCCAACAAATGTCAGATCAATGAGGGTCCAACAAATATCAGATCAATTGGTGTCCAATAAATATCAGATCAATGGAGGCCCAACAAATATCAGATCGGTGGGGGTCCAACAAATATCAGATCAATGGGGCTCCAACAAATGTCATATCAATTGTGGTCCAACAAATATCAGATCAATTGGTGTCCAACAAATATCAGATCAATGGGGGGGTCCAACAAATATCAGATCAATTGGGGTCCAATAAATATCAGTTCGGTGGCAGTCCAATAACGGCTACAAAATCCGGCGGCAGCCGGATGTAAACACTAAATGGAGCTGATCAGTTCAGCTCATTTAATGTGTAGTGGCCGTTGCTGGGTGCTAAAGATCAGTTCCTATTTCAGAGAATAACCACTTACCGTATGGCCCAGGAGAGCTCCATCAAACTTCATCTGTGCCCTTATACCCCATTCACCTGACGGAAACCAAAGGAGTGTACATTTGGTCTTTATTGGCACGGCATAAGTTGGTTATATCTTTTTTAATCTTTTATTTAATACATAGAGAGATAAACAAAACATACAATCGTACGGCACTAACTGTGCCGAGATATATACAGCGAGATAATTACTGAGAGATGGTAATAACAACGAAAAAATGTAACTGATTACTCAGATCCTGAGGGTTATACAGAATAAAATTAAAAAAAACACCATATGAGTAAAAAAGAGCAGGATATGAAACTACATGACCAGAGCCGATTATCGCAAACAAGACATAAAATAAAACAAATAACAAGGAAGATTAAAAAGAATAGGAGAAAAGAAAAACCACAGAAGATTCACTAAGAGAAGAGGGAAGGATAAGGAGAGGGGGAGAGAGGAAGGGAAGGAGGGACAGCAATATGAAAAAATGTTCCCAGATGAGGCCCAAAGAGTACAGATCAGTACTCCCCTATAAAGCCAGATAGTCATCTGACACTCTAAATTCCATCCAATAAAACCAGGTATTGTGGAAACGATTATGAGAGATATTACAGTAATCGTAGAAGTGAGTTCTTCCATTAACATCACCTCATTTACCTTGGAAAACCAAAGGGAGATTGTCAGGACAGTATCTTTTTCCAGAGTAGAGGAATTCACGCTCTTGCAGTCGCGATTAGATATCTTAATATTGAATGATTGTAGGTTTTTAAAGGAATGTCACAGTGATGGAGATGGACAAGCACCAGTTCCCAGTCTGAAATAAGATTTGTGAATTTACATATCATCTGTTGCACCTTCCCCCAAAAAGAAGTCAGAAGCCTACAAGACCAGAAAATGTGTAATATATCACCCGCCTCCTCCCGGCATCTCCAACACAACACAAAGTTGCAAAATCTGGAAGAGAGGTTATCTACATTGAAGACCATTAAGGAAGGTGAAGAGTTCTTAGACAGAGCAGAATTATCTCTTCATGGTACAGAAAGAGAAGAAATTCGAAGTGCAACTGAAGAAACAGAGGAATGGAAGCATGTGACCCAGAGAAGCAGGAGGATCAGGAGGCAGTCAGCACCAATTCTGCTCAGGAACCAATACCAGGCTCTTACACAGGAGAACGATGAAGAAATACATCAGGATAAGACTTTGCCCACAAACAACCTTGTACGCCCTCAGAGTCCTCCTGAATGGAGAAAGAAAACTGTTGTGAAGAAGAAACGGAGAGTTGTTGTCATGGGCGATTCCCTGTTGAGAGGAACAGAGGCCGCTATCTGCAGACCGATATAACCTCAAGAGAAATGTGCTGTCTTCCAGGTGCAAAAATTAAAGATGTGTCTGACAGGATATCAGGACTCTTCAGACCTAAAGATGACTACCCATTCCTGCTAATACATGTGGACACAAATGACACAGCTAGAAACGACCTGGAAACCATCTGCAGTGACTTTGAAAACTTAGGTAAGAAAGTGAAAGAACTGGGAGCGCAGGTGGTCTTCTCTTCCATCCTCCAGTGGATGGCCATGGAACAAGGAGGTGGAATAAGATTCTGCAGGTGAACAACTGGCTACGTCGATGGTGCCGTCAGCAAGGATTTGGATTTCTGGATCACGGAGTGAATTACCTATACGATGGACTACTTGCTAGAGATGGGGTGCACCTTACGAAGACTGGAAAACATGTATTTGGAAGTCGCCTTGCTACACTCATCAGGAGAGCTTTAAACTAGAACAATGTGGGAAGGGAAGCAAAACGCCAGCAAAAGCCATACACTTGACAAATACTATTGAGATTTCTGCTATTAGAAGTGAAGGGGAAGAACAAAGACAAAAAATTTACATAATAAAAATATTGAAGGAAGAGAAACCAATCACAAACTAAAGTGTTTCTATACGAATGCACAAAGCATGGGCAACAAACAAGGAGAACTGGAGCTACTAACGCAGGAGAAGAAATATGATGTCATTGGAATCACTGAGACTTGGTGGGACGATACACATGATTGGAATACAAGGCTAGAAGGATACAACTTATTTGCAAGAAACAGACTTGATAAACGAGGAGGAGGTGTTGCATTGTATGTTAGAAAAGCGTATATCTGCACAGAGATTGACGCTTCAGAGACTGGGAGTTCTGTGGAAACTGTTTGGGTAAGAATACAAGGACAGAACAATGGAAAGGACACCATTGTAGGCATTTACTACAGGCCGCCTGTGCAAGCTGAAGATATGGATGAACTCTTTATGCATCAAATGGCCAAGTTCTCCAAAAAATATGACATAGTGGTCATGGGAGATTTCAACTATCCAGACATTTGTTGGGAATCTCTCTCAGGCAAAACTAACAGGTCCAGGAAATTCTTATCCTCTCTTGCTGACAACTTTATCTTCCAAAAGGTAATGGAGAAAACAAGGGGATCTGCTACCTTGGATCTAATCCTCATAAACAGGGAGGAAATAGTGGAGGAGGTAAGAGTGGCTGGGACTCTAGGAGGTAGTGACCATGCTATTTTAGAATATTGGATAACAAGAGGAGGAAGACCTGTGAAGACTCAGACGTCAAAGTTAGATTTCAGAAAGGCAGATTTTAAGGAACTCAGAAAGAGAATTGGAGGGATCCAATGGCTGGATATCCTTAAGGACAAAAATGTCCAGGAAGGATGGAAAATCTTGAAAAATGAGATTCTCAAAGCACAATCGTTAACAATTCCGAAAAGAGGGAAGAATGGGAAGCATTTAAGGAAACCAGGATGGATGAACATAGAACTTAAACACATGCTAAAAAGGAAGAAAGAAATGTTTATCAAATGGAAAGAGGGAGGCATATCTAAAGAAGAATATAATGCCATCTGCAGAACCTGCAGGGCACAAATCAGATTATCTAAAGCTGACAATGAATTAAGGCTTGCAAGTGACGTCAAAAGCAACAAAAAAGGATTTTGGGGATACGTCAAAAGTAAAAGAAAAGTCAAAGATGCTATAGGATTTTTACAGGATGAAAATGATGAAATGGTAAGTCAGGATGTTGAGAAGGCCGAACTTTTAAATTCCTATTTTGCATCTGTTTTCTCTCAGAAAGGAAATGTAACATCAACTGATCTTCACTGTCCTATTAAAGGAATAGAAGAATCCAGGATATCTATAAACAGAAAGACAGTGAGGAAACACTTAGCTAACATAAATGAATTCAAGTCTCCAGGTCCAGAGGAATTACACCCCAGGGTACTGAAGGAGATAGCAGAAGAAATTCTTGAACCACTGTCCATAATCTTTGAAAATTCTTGGAGAACAGGAGAAGTCCCAGAAGACTGGAGAAGAGCAAATGTTGTTCCTATCTTCAAAAAGGGGAAGAAGGTGGACCCAGGGAACTACAGGCCGGTGAGTCTGACTTCTATACCAGGAAATATCTTTGAACAAATTATTAAAGAACATGCATGCAAGTACCTGGATAAGAATGAAGTGATTAAACAGAGTCAGCATGGGTTTGTAACTAATAAGTCATGTCAGACTAACTTAATTTCCTTCTATGACAGAATCACTGACTGGGTGGATCAGGGAAATGCTGTAGATATAGTATATCTTGACTTCAGCAAAGCATTTGACAAAGTATCTCACACAATCCTTATTGAAAAAATGACTAAGTATGGAATGGACAAGGCAACTGTTAGGTGGATTCATAACTGGCTTAGTGATCGGACCCAAAGAGTGGTTGTAAATGGCTGCACATCCAGTTGGAAGAATGTCTCAAGTGGGTACCACAAGGCTCTGTTTTGGGCCCTGTATTGTTCAGCATCTTTATCAATGATTTAGATGAAGGAATTGGGGGTAAACTGATCAAATTTGCTGATGACACAAAGCTAGGAGGGGTAGCTAATACTAGAGAAGAGAGAGAGGATTCAAAAAGATATACATAAACTGGAGCAGTGGGCAGCAACTAACAGAATGGATTTTAACAGGGAAAATGCAAAGTACTACATCTGGGCAATAAAAATGAAAAAAGCATATACAAAATGGGAGGAATAGGGCTAAGTAACAGCACATGTGAAAAAGACTTGGGTATACTAATTGATCACAGACTTAACATGAGTCAACAGTGTGATGCAGCAGCAAAAAAGGCAAATGCAATTCTAGGATGTATCAACAGAAGCATACAGTCTAGATCACGTGAGGTCATTATTGCCCTCTACTCCTCTTTGGTCAGACCTCATCTGGAATACTGTGTCCAGTTTTGGGCACCACATTTTAAAAAAGGACATCAACAAACTGGAGCAAGTTCAGAGAAGAGCCACCAGAATGGTGACCGGTCTGCAAACCATGTCCTATGAGGAACGGTTGCAGGATTTGGGAATGTTTAGCTTGCAAAAAAGAAGACTGAGAGGAGACTTAATAGCTGTCTACAAATATCTCAAGGGCTGTCACATTGTAGAAGGATCATCTTTATTCTCATTTGCACAAGGAAAGACTAGAAGCAATGGGATGAAACTGAATGGGAGGAGACACAGATTAGATATTAGAAAAAACTTTTTGACAGTTAGGGTGATCAATGAGTGGAACAGGCTGCCACAAGAGGTGGTGAGTTCTCCTTCAATGGAAGTCTTCAAAGAGAGGCTGGATAGACATCTGTCTGGGATGATTTAGAGAATCCTGCTTTGAGCAGGGGGTTGGACCAGAAGGCCCAGGAGGTCCCTTCCAACTCTACCATTCTATGATTCTATGATTCTAAGGGACTTGCCTCCGGAAAGATAGAGTGCAGTTGAGTCGGGACTCTATACCACATAGAGAGTAATTTATACCCAGCCTCATAAAAACGGGAGCAGGTAGATGATTTAAGCGTTAAGGTGAAGATATGCTTCCACTGATCTTTCATTAGAGAAAGACCCAAATCTCCTTCCCATGGGTTTGAAAACTGGTTTTAGGTTGGGCTGGAGGTTTGATCAGCAAGGAGTATGAGAAGGATAAAGTGTGTCTTAATGGTCCCGTGTTCGAGAATGCAATCTCAAAAGGTGCCATGGTGTTGTTGTAAAAAGGTTTAGGAGGAAGTGAATGGAGAAAAAGGCAAAGCTGACCAAGTCTCTAGGTTCCCAAGGGAGAGGGCATAGAGAGGCTAAGAAGGCAATATTTTGAAGGCCAAATATGTCCATCCCCAAAATGAGACACACTGATGCAACCCCCATTTAGTCAGGCACAAAAATCTTTGTCCTCTAACACCAGAGGAATTAGTGGATTACCCAAAATAGGTAACATAGAAGAAAATAACGATAGGATATGACAGCGGACCACAGGATGAGCACAGCAAGCAAGAATGGCCCCAATCGTGGGATGAGACTTTAGGGTCCTCACCAAAGAGAAGTCCAACCAAGGGATAGCAGACAGAGGAATATTGATAAAGCCTTTCTCGATCACAACCAAGGATTTCTCTCTCCCACTCCTTCACCAATCCAAAATTCTAGAGAAGTGAGCGGCTATATAACAGGATCTGAAATCGGGAAAGGTTATGCCACTGAGGACTTAGAATGATATAGTGTGTTTCTGCTGATATGGGGAGGTTTACCACACTATATGAATTTGGTTTAAACCGAAGCAAGGCTCCTGAAGAAGGACGAGGGAGCACTAATTGGAAGAGCTTGAATTACATATAGAGTCCTGGGGAGGATGTTCATCCTAAAGATTGCACTTCTATCAAACCATGTAAAAGTATTCCTCGTCCATCTTTAGCAGTGCCCCTGTACCTATAAAGAAGTTTTGAGAAATAAAGAGAATATGTCAGACTAATGTCTCTTGGTAGCAATATCTCTAAATATTTTATAGCTGAATTAGCTGAAAGCAGCCATCAGAAGCCCTAAAATGGAGGGAGAAGTGTTTAATGTTCAGAGCCTCCAATTTGGAGAAATTGATTTTAAAATTAGATAAGCCATTGGAGTGAGGAGGCCAGATTATTAATGAAGAAAAGCAGATCATCTGCATAGGCCATAATCTTGTAAGAGTAGCTGCGGATACAAGGGCTCATAATATTTGTGTTGGACCGGACCCTTCTGAGGAACGGCTTTAACCCCTTTCAGACATGGGGCGTAATAATACGCCGATGTCGGACACCCTCCCTTTAATGTGGGCTCTGGTGGTGAGCCCACATCTTTCCCGGCACATGTCAGCTGTTTTGAACAGCTGACATGTGCCCAGAACAGCTGCGGGTGGAATCATGATCCACCCATGACTACTAACCGTTAAATGCCGCTGTCAAACTCTGAAAGCGGCACTTAACACGTGCTTCCGGCAAGCGCGCCGGAAATCCGACCAACGATGACCCGTCACGTGTTCGCGGGTCACCGATGGGTTGGTATGACAAACAGAGTTTTCCTGTAGACCTCTATGATTGTCACTGCCGGATTGCTATGAGTGCCGCCCGGTGTTCGGCGCTCATTGCAAGTCAGCAATTCTGCTACATACAGGCGGTCTGATCATCACCTGTATGCAGCAGAGCCGATCAGGTTATGGCAGCTTTGAGTCTCCTATGGAGAGACTACTGAAGTATATAAAAAATGAAAACGCAAAAACTAAAATAACTCCGGTCATTAAGGGATTAATGAAAGTATGAAAATTAAAGGAGATAGTGGGCATTCGATAGATCCCATTTACCTTTACCCTGGCAGTCAGCTTTGTGTACAGAGCAGAAATCCAAAAAAGCATTTTGGACTTCATGCCTATACTACAGAGTGTATCATTAATGAAGGTCCAGTTTACCCTGTCAAAGGCTTTCAGTGGATAGAAGCATAAGGAGGTTGAAAATTCCCTTTGGCTATATGTATGAGCTTCAATGCCTTAGCTGTATTGTCTCTAGCCTCTCTACCTCCCATGAAACCCATCTGGTCTGGGTGGAAAATATCTGTTAAAAGCGGGGACAATCTGGCCACAAGCATTTTCGCAACTAATTTAATATCCACACTGAGGAGTGCGATGGGTCTATAACTTGCTCATTCCTTATGAATGACAGATATATGAGTTAATAAGGAATTCCCTGGGAAAGATATTGCACTGAAGCTGGAATTTAGATGGTGAGAAAGATATCCAAGAGCTGCTTATAATAGGGCAAGGAAAGCCCATCCGGGCCCAGGGCCTTCGCCAGTTTGTACTCATTTATGGCTGTTCAGTTATATCTTTTTTTTTACTGTATTGAGTAACGTAGCAGACTGCGGTATTTTATAGAAGCATCAATGAAGGCATGTAGTATATATTTTTTACAAATGGAGGCTATAGACAATATGGACTAGAAAATGCCATACAATAGAGGTATAAACTAGGGGTATTCGCTGGGAGATCATCTTGATATATACCATATCCTGATGGACATTATAAAATGAAATTGACAGACCTTGGAATTTAAGGTGTTTTACTATAATAAAAGATACGGTTAACAAAGCGAAATTAATTTCTTTGTAGAAAGGTGAAGCTGACGCAGTAACACTAGATGGAGGGTACTTGTACACCGCAGGGCAATGTGGTCTTGTTCCTGTAATGGGAGAGTACTATAACCAAGGTAAGAACATCCACTGTGCAGTCAGTGCCATGTACTACAGGAGAGTCCAGATGTCTCCTGATTAATGGCATTGTGGCAAACAATTCTTCAGTACAGACGAAAGATTGGTACAAAGCTACAGCAATAGTGCCAGCTATAGTGTAGTAACTACAGATTGTACTAACCATAATACTACTACTAACTAGTGCCTGTATAGACAGTTTACTGCCCAAATAAAAGAACTAATAAATGCACAAATGGTGCTAAATAGTGTTCAGGTATTGTAGTTCACTGCCAAGATAAATGATGACCACAATAGGGTCCATACAGTGACCATATAGTGGAGGCATAGAAGGCTTACATCCCATGGGCCAAACCGCAACCTTACATTTCTCTTATCTGTCTCTAAAAGTAATGTGCACATACTGACACTAAAGCTACGGTATGTGCCACAGCCTGCACTAATAGGGATAAGAGAATTTTGTATACATGAAACTGACTTGCCGGCTCTGAACCCACAGGCTGATCAAACTGGAACATACAGATGCTGAAATTAACATGGAGTTCACTAAAAATAGGCTCCTTGCACCCCAGAACTTTACACTAGAAGAAAATAACCATAACACTCCAAGCGATGCAATGAGAAAATACATTTAACTTTATTGAAGTGTTAGCAAATTTCTCTTGGAGCGCCGTGGTTATTTTCTGCTACGTTTAAGTGGACTTCCACTACCACTGTAGCACACTCACTGAGCTGGTAGTGCCCAACCATTATATTTACTGACTTCACACTAGGTGAGCGTATTATCGTCCATGAAGAAACAGTGGGTCTTGTAACAGGTCTTCTCCATTGGACATAACAGATATATATTTTTTTACCTTCATACTGCAGTAGTCGCTTGATAAACTGATCATATGGAAATCTCTTCTACTTTACAGATGATTTGAAACCATGCAGAACAAGTGGATCAAAAACTCAAGGTACTGGCTTAATCTCAACCAATGTTGTGCTAGAGACGTACATATTCCAATTCCTGACTAATGATTATGCTTTTCCTATCAGCCTATTTAAAGTAGTTTCATGCTGTGAGAACTAGGGGCACCATGACATGAGAGAGGTTGAGATGTTTCATCTATAATATAGAATGAAGAACAAGTCTGCCAAGGCAGAGGAGTCCACACAAGGAAGAGAGGACCACAAAGTGTCTCTCTCTGGTGTATCGCTGCCTATATGCAAATAGAAATAGACCTGTCAACAAGCCAGGCTGGTCGAAGGAGAAGCCAAATCTTTTTCCCCATTCCTGGCTTCTTTCCAGGCTATATTTTCATATTTGGACCAAAGTTATCCACAAAACAAAATCTCCATTGTAAGACTGAAAATATTAGGTCTTGTTTTGCTTAAAAATATTCTCATGTACGGTGGTGGTTGAAAATTTGTGCACTAAAGAATTTTCCATATTTCTGAACAAACTTGACATAAAACTACATCAGATTTTCAGGCAAATCCTAAAAGTCAAATGAAGAGAACCAAACACATGAGTTAGACTTGGTCATTATTTTTATTGAGGGTCCAGTATGTGTGTGGCCAAAGGATGTGAATCTTTGCTTTCAGTATCTCGTCCCGGAGGAATTTGAGCCCATAGCTCCCTACAAAACAGTTTCAACTGTTATGTTGGTGGGTTTTCTCCCATGAACTGCTCGCCTCAAGTCCTTCCACAACATTTCTAGGAGATTACAGTCAGGATTTTGACTTAGTAGTTTCAAAATGTATAAAAATAACTTTATTCTTTTTAACTATAATGTTGTAGAACTTGTGTACTTTGGGTCATTGTCTTGCTGCGTGATCTGCATTATCTTCAGATGTCCTGATATGTTCCTTTACAATTTGCTGGTAGAGTTCATAATTCATTGGTCCATCAGTGAAGGCAAGCCATCCTGGCCCAGAGGCAGCAAAACAGCCCCAAACCATGATACTATGATGACAGTGTTTCACAGATGCTATGTGGTGTGCATGCTGTAATGTGGTGTTTTCTTAGCTCCAAAGATAACTCTTCTCATTTAAACCAAAAAGCTTTATTTTTGGTCTCATCCATCCACAAAACATTGTTCCAATAGCCTTCTGGCTTGTATAGGTTATCTGCAGACAGGCAGTAATGTTCTTTATGGAGAGCAGTGGCCTTCTTCTTGTATTCCTGCCATGCACACCATTGGTATTCAGTGTCCTCCTGATGGTGGACTAATGAACATTAACATTAGATAACGTGAGATAGGCCTTAAGTTGTAAAAACTTAATTCCAGCTCACCCAGTTGCTCTATGCTCATCCACCTGGGGCTCAGACACCGGCCTTGCTCTGGCCTCACATCAAGAATAATAGAAAAAAATTGGAGTCTGACTAAAGAGTAAGACTGCTTAGTTCAGTCGAAACACGTCAACTGGGTCACGTCGACCACAAAATTTTCTTTTGTATGCACTATAATTTCTTTTGAAAAAATAAAAAGAAAAGGAAAATCCAGTCCTGTTGAGCCAGACTCCAATTTTTCCTATAGGCCTTTAGTTGCTTAGAGTTTATCCTTGGTTCCTTTGTGACCTTGCAGACCATTATGTGCTGTGCTTTTGCAGTGATCTTTGTTCTTTGACCACTCCTGGCGAGGGTAATAATAGTATTTCATTTCCTTAACCCCTCTCTGACATTAGACGTACTATCCCGTCCATAAAACCCGCTCCATTCTGCCCATGGACGGGATAGTACGTCATAGACGATCAGCTGCGCTCCTGAGGGGAGCGCAGCTAATCGCCGCCGGGTGTCAGCTGATTATCACAGCTGACACCCGTGACTGTGTGTCAGGAGCGGTCACGGACCGCTCCCGGACATTAACCCCTAGCACACCGCGATCAAACATGATCGCGGTGTACTGGGGGCACAGGGGAGGATCGCGCAGGGTGGGGGCTCCCTGCGCGCCCCCCTGAGACTCTCAGACCAGCGCGATGTGATCGCGCTGTTCTGAGGGCTTCTCCCTCCCAGGACCCGGATCCAAGATGGCGCCGGGGTCCTGGAGGGAGGCGGCTTCCTCAGTGCCTGCTGAGAGCAGGCACTGAGAAGCCTGCAGCTATGCCTGAGCGATCGCTGGTGTGACAGAGTGCTGTGCACACTGTCACACCAGCGATTTGATAAAATACAGTGATGTCCCACCCTGGGACAAAGTAAAAAAGTTAAAAAAATAAAAATAAACATGTTATAAAAAAAATCCAAAATAAATAAAAAAAAAAAAAATATTCCTCAATAAATTCATTTCTTCCTGTAAATAAAAAAAACAAAACAATAAAAGTACACATATTTGGTATCACCGCGTCCGTAACGACCCCCCCTATAAAACTGTCCCACTAGTTAACCCCTTTAGTGAACCCCTTAAAAAAAAAAAAAACCGAAGCAAAAAATCAATGCTTTATCATCATACCGCGAACAAAAAGTGGAATAACGCGTGATCAAAAAGACCGATATAAATAAACATGGTACCGCTGAAAACGTCATCTTGTCCCGCAAAAAACGAGCCGCCACAGAGCATCATCAGCGAAAAAATAAAAAAGTTATAGCTCGCAGAATAAAGCGATGCAAAAATAATTATTTTTTATATAAAATTGTTTTTATTCTATAAAAGCGCCAAACATAAAAAAATATATAAATGAGGTATCGCCATAATTGTACTGACCCGAAGAATAAAACTGCTTTATCAATTTTACCACACGCGGAACAATAAAAACGCCTCCCCCAAAAGAAATTCATGAATTGCTGATTTTTGTTCATTCTAACCTCCCAAAAATCGAAATAAAAAGCGATCAAAAATGTCACCTGCTCAAAAATGGTACAAATAAAAACGTCAAATCGTACCGCAAAAAATAAGACCTCACATGACTCTGTGGGCCAAAATATGCAAAAATTATAGCTCTCAAAATGTGGCGATGCAAAAAACTATTTTTGCAATAAAAAGCGTCTTTTAGCGTGACAGCTGCCAATCATAAAAACCCGCTATAAATAGTAAATCAAACCCCCTTTATCACCCCCTTAGTTAGGGAAAAATAATAAAATTAAAAAAATGTATTTATTTCCATTTTCCCATTAGGGTTAGGGTTAGGGTTGCGGCTAAAGTTAGGGTTAGGGTTGGCGCTAAAGTTAGGATTAGGGTTAGGGTTGGGATTAGGGGTGTGTTAGGGTTAGGTTTGTGGTTAGGGTTGGGACTAGGGTTAGGGGTGTGTTGGGGTTAGGGTTGGAGTTAGAATTGGGGGGTTTCCGCTGTTTAGGCACATCAGGGGCTCTCCAAATGTGACATGGCGTCTGATCTCAATTCCAGCCAATTCTGCGTTGAAAAAGTCAAACGGTGCCCTTCACTTCTGAGCTCTGCCATGCGTCCAAACAGTAGTTTATCCCCACATATGGGTATCAGCGTACTCTGGACCCCAAGAGTTATTGTGCAATTTGTCCTATTTCTTCTGTTACCCTTGGGAAAATAAAAAACTGGGGCGAAAATATCATTTTTGTACAAAAAAAATATTTTTTTGTTTTTACGGCTGTACATTATAAACTTCTGTGAAGCACTTGGGTTCAAGGCTCACCACACACTAGATAAGTTCCTTGTGGGGTCTATTTTCCAAAATGGGGTCACTTGTGGGGTTTCCACTGTTTAGGCGCATCAGGGGCTCTCCAAATGCGACATGACGCCCCAGACCATTCCATCAAAGTCTGCAATCCAAAACGTCACTACTTCCCTTCCGAGCCCAACGTGGCTACAGTAGTTTCTCCCACATATTGGGTATCAGCGTACTCAGGACAAATTGGCAACAACTTTTGGGGTCCAATTTCTCCTGTTACCCTTGTAAAATAAAATATTGGGGGCGAAAAATCATTTTTGAAAAAAAAAAAAAGATTTTTTATTTTTTACGGCTGTGCGTTATAAACTTCTGTGAAGCACTTCGGGGTTCAAAGTGCTCACCACACATCTAGATAAGTTCCTTGTGGGGTCTATTTTCCAAAATGGGTCACTTGTGGGGGGTTTCCACTGTTTAGGTCGATCAGGGGCTCTCCAAATGCGACATGACGCACCCAGACCATTCCATCAAAGTCTGCAATCCAAAACGTCACTACTTCCCTTCCGAGCCCTGACGTGCGCCCATACAGTAGTTTTCTCCCACATATTGGGTATCAGCGTACTCAGGACAAATTGGACAACAACTTTTGGGGTCCAATTTCTCCTGTTACCCTTGTGAAAATAAAATATTGGGGCGAAAAAATCATTTTTGTAAAAAAAAAAAAGATTTTTATTTTTACGGCTGTGCGTTATAAACTTCTGTGAAGCACTTCGGGGTTCAAAGTGCTCACCACACATCTAGATAAGTTCCTTGGGGTCTATTTGCCAAAATGGGGTCACTTGTGGGGGTTTCCACTGTTTAGGTGCATCAGGGGCTCTCCAAATGTGACATGAGCCCCAGACCATTCCATCAAAGTCTGCAATCCAAAACGTCACTACTTCCCTTCCGAGCCCCGACGTGTGCCCAACAGTAGTTTTCGCCCACATATTGGGTATCAGTGTACTCAGGACAAATTGGACAAAACTTTTGCGTTCCAATTCTTCTGTTACCCTTGTGAAAATAAAATATTGGGGCGAAAAAATCATTTTTGTAAAAAAAAAAAAAGATTTTTATTTTACGGCTGTACGTTATAAACTTTAGTGAAACACTGGGGGTTCAAAGTTCTCACCACACATCTAGATAAGTTCCTTGAGGGGTCTAGTTTCCAAATGGTGTCATTTATGGGGGTTTCCACTGTTTAGGCAGATCAGGAGCTCTCCAAACACGACATGGCTCCCAGCCCAATTCTGCGTTGAAAAAGTCAACGGGCTCCTTCCCTTCCAAACTCTGCCATGCACCCAAACAGTGGTTTACCCCCACATATGGGGTATCAGCGCACTCAGGACAAATTGCACAATAACTTTTGGAGTCTTGTTACCCTTGGAAAATAAAAAATTGGGTGAAAAGATCATTTTTGTGGAAAAAAATATGATTTTTAATTTTATCGGCTCTACGTTATAAACTTGTGTGAAGCACTGGGTCAATTGCTCATCAAAAATCTAGATAAGTTCCTTAGGGGTCTAGTTTCCCAAATGGGGTCATTTGTGGGGGTTTCCACTGTTTAGGCACATCAGGGGCTCTCCAAATGCAACATGGCATCCAAACTCAATTCCGGGCAATTTTGGTTGGAAAAAGTCAAATGGTGCTCCTTCCATTCCGAGCTCTGCCGTGCGCCCAAACAGTGGTTCCCCCCCACATATGGGGTATCAGCGTACTCAGGACAAATTGTACAACAACTTTTGGGGTCCAATTTCTCCTGTTACCCTTGGGAAAATAAAAAATTAGTGACTAAAAGATAATTTTTGTGGGAAAAAAATAGGATTTTTTATTTTCATGCCCGGGCATTATAAACTTGTGTGAAGCACTTGGGGGTTCAAAGTGCTCACCAAAGATCTAGATAAGTTCCTTAGGGGTCTAGTTTCCAAAATGGGGTCACTTGTGGGGGTTTCCACTGTTTAGGCTCATCTGGGGCACTGCAAACGGAACATGACCCCCATTAACGTCTGCATTCCAAAACGTTACTACTTCCTTTCCAAGCCCTGCCGTGCGCCCAAACAGTTCCCCCCCCCCACATATGGGGTATCAGCGTACTCAGGACAAATTGGACAACAACTTTTGGGGTCCAATTTCCTTGGAAAATTCAAAAATTTGGGACTAAAAAATCATTTTTGTGGAAAATTGATTTTTTTTTTTTCACACCCAGGCTTTATAAACTTTTGTGAAAACTTGAGGGTTCAAAGTGCTCACAACAGATCTAGATAAGTACCTTAGGGGTCTAGTTTCCAAAATGGTGTCACTTGTGGGGGGTTTCCACTGTTTAGGCGCATCAGGGGCTCTCCAAACGCGACATGGCATCCAATCTAAATTCCAGCCAATTTTAGTTTGAAAAAGTCAAACGTCGCTCCTTCCCTTACGAGCTCTGCCGTGTGCCCAAACAGTGGTTTTCCCCCACATATGGGGTATTGGCGTACTCAGGAGAAATTGCATAAGAACCTTATCTGTCCATTTTCTCCTTTTACCCTTGTGAAAATAAAAAAAAAGTTTGTAAAAGATCATTTTTGTGGCTAAAAAGTAAAATATTCATTTTTTCCTTCCACGTTGCTTTAGTTACTGTGTAGCACCTGAAGGGTTAATAAACTTCTTGAATGTGGTTTTGAGTACCTTGAGGGGTGCAGTTTTTAGAATGGTGTCACTTTTGGGTATTTTCTGCCATATAAACCCCTCAAAGTGACTTCAAATGTGAGGTGGTCCCTAAAAAAAATGGCTTTGTAAATTTTGTTGTAAAAATGAGAAATCGCTGGTCAACTTTTAACCCTTATAACTTCCTAACAAAAAAAAATTTTGGTTCCAAAATTGTGCTGATGTAAAGTAGACATGTGGGAAATGTTATTTCTTGACTATTTTGTGTGATATATTTCTCTGTTTTAAGGGAATAAAAATTCAAAGTTTGAAAATTGCAAAATTTTAAAAATTTTCGCCATATTTGCGTTTTTTTCAAAAATAAACGCAAGTTATATCGAAGAAATTTTACCACTAACATGAAGTACAATATGTCACGAGAAAACCTTCTCAGAATCGCGAAGATCCGTTGAAGCGTTCCAGAGTTATAACCTCATAAAGAGACAGTGGTCAGAATTGTAAAAATTGGCCCGGTCATTAACGTGCAAACCACCCTTGGGGTGAAGGGGTTAATTTGCATACAATCTGTCTGACTGGATTAGTGGAGTCCAAACGTTTTAGAGATGGCTTTGTAACCTATTCCAGCCTTATGAGCATCAACAACTCTTCTTCAGAGGTCCTTATAAATCTCCCTTGTTTGTGCCATGATACACTTTCATAAATAGGTTGTGAAGATCAGACTTTGATCAATCCTTTTTCTTTAAATAAAAAAGGTCACATGCGAACACTGTTGTGAATGTGTTAGAAATGAATTCTGAGCAGAAGCTCCCTCTGGTGGTTACAAACAGTACTGAACCATTCAATGAGGATTGGCAATCAGGAATCACAGACTGGTCTTATATAAGGGAGGTTCCCTCCCATCATGGTTGCCGTGATCAATTGTTCTTGTCTCAACGTTGTTTCCTGGCTCTCTTGGAAGCTTGCGGAGTCTTGCCTCTTCTCCACCTCTCAGATAAGATATTTTCTGTTTTTTGTTTTTGTGCTTACCATTTGCATATTTCTCTGCTATTCTGTGAGGTTAGCCAGGTGTCCCCCTCCCGGGGGCTTGGGCTCCTCTCAGTTCCTCTGGAGCCACTGTTATTTGTTCATTTGCCTTTTCCAGTTTTTTCAGTGGCTGCGGCTTAGTTTTGTTACACCAGAGAACAAATTTAGGTGGTAGAGGTCGTGTGATCTCAGGTGTTTTTGCAATTAGTAGCGTTGGTATTTTTTAGTTTTTTTTGGATTGCAGTAAGTATCCTTCCTATCCTTTTCTTTCTAGGCAGATTGGGCCCCAACGTTTGCTCATACTATTTTCTGTCATTGTCTGTATTTCCTCTTGTCTAACCGCCATTACATGTTTGGGGGCTTTCTATGTTCTTTGGGGATCTGCTCCGGGCAGATAGCTTTCCTCTTTCTATCTTTAGGTGTAGTTAACCTCTCAGGCTGTGACGAGGCGTCTAGGACCAACGTAGGAACGCTCCACGGCTGCCTTTAGTTGTGGTGGTTAGTCAGGGTACTGCAATCCAGTAGATTCCAACCTCTCTGGTGTATTGCCGTTTTTGCCTGCTCTCCTCAGCCACCAAATCATAACCGTATCACCGGCCCAAACTGAAAATTATATGGTACTCACAGAAGGGAAAAATAGTAAAAAGGAAAAAAAAAAAGGGGGAGTTGTCAGAATTTTTTTTTTCTCTGTTTGTTGCATTTTTTCCCTTTTTCTCTGGGTGCTGAGGAGGAATTTTTTTTTTCTCTCAATGGAGTTTGCACAGTTGTCTGGCCGTGTGGATCAGCTTGCCACTGAAGTTCGGAGTATTGCTACCTGTCTTGCAGGGTTGCCGGTTGTGGAACCTAGGATCCCCATGCCAGATTTATTTTTGGGGGATCGAGCTAAATTTCTGAATTTCAAAAATAACTGTAAGTTGTTTTTTGCCTTAAAACCTAAGTCCTCAGGGAACGCAGCACAGCAGGTTCAAATTGTCATCTCTCTCCTGCGCGGCGATCCTCAGGATTGGGCTTTTTCCCTGACACCTGGGGACCCTGTTTTGAGTAATGTTGATGCATTTTTTCTGGCTCTGGGGTTATTGTACGATGAACCTAATGTCACTGATCAAGCTGAAAAAACCTTGTTGGCATTAAATCAGGGGTTTGAGGACGCTGAGTTGTACTGTCAGAAATTCCGAAAGTGGGCAGTCCTGACCAAATGGAATGATGATGCTTTGGCAGCCCTTTTTCGGAAGGGTCTGTCAGAGAATGTAAAAGATGTTATGGTGGGTTTCCCTGCTCCCTCTGGTCTCAATGATTCTATGTCATTAGCGATTCAAATTGACAGACGTTTGCGTGAGCGTAGAGGTATGCGTGGAATAGTGTTGCCTTGTGAACCAGCTTCTGAACCCATGCAGTGTGATAGAGTGGCTTCTGGGGCACAGCGTCATGAGTTTCGAAAATGCAATGGGTTATGTTTCTACTGTGGTGATGCCTCCCATGCTATTTCAGTCTGCCCTAAGCGGGGAAGACGTTTTGCACGCTCAGTTGTCTTGGGTAGTGTTCAGACTAAATTTCTGTTGACTGTTACCTTGATTTGCTCCCTGTCCACATTTTCTGCTCAGGCTTTTGTTGATTCGGGAGCAGCTATTAACCTGATGGATTTTGATTTTGCTAAACGTTGTGGGTTTCCCTTGATACCCCTACGGAAGTCTATTCCCCTACTGGGGATTGATTCTATCCCTTTGGCTGAGAATAAACCTCAGTTCTCTACTCAGGTGATAATGAGGGTTGAACCTGATCATCAGGAGAGTTGCAAATTTTTGGTGCTGTATAATCTGCATGACATTATTGTACTAGGTTTCCCTTGGTTACAGTCTCATAATCCTGTTTTGGATTGGAAATCTGTGTCTGTAACCAGTTGGGGCTGCCAATGTGTTAATGCCAACACTCCTGTTTTTTCTGCCTCTCCCCAGGCTCAGGATGTTCCTGACTTTTTGACTGATTTTTCTGATGTGTTTAGCAAAAGTAAATCTGCATCCTTGCCCCCCCATAGGAGCTATGACTGCACTATTGAATTAGTCCCTGGTAGTAAATTCCCTAAAGGTCGCCTTTTTAACTTGTCTGTACCTGAACATGACGCTATGCGGTCTTATATCAAGGAGTCATTGGAGAAGGGTCATATCAGACCATCCTCTTCACCCTTGGGTGCCGGTTTTTTCTTTGTGGCCAAAAAGGATGGTTCATTAAGGCCGTGTATTGATTATCGTCTCTTGAACAATATCACTGTGAAATACAATATCCGTTACCCTTGATTTCTGACCTGTTTTCCAGGGTGAAAAGTGCTACTTGGTTTACCAAGCTTGACCTCAGGGGGGCGTATAACCTTATTCGCATTAAGCACGGGGATGAATGGAAGACGGCGTTTAATACCCCAGAGGGGCATTTTGAGTACCTAGTGATGCCCTTGGGCTCACTAATGCTCCTTCCGTCTTCCAGTCCTTCATGAATGACATTTTCAGGGATTTTGTGGATAAATTTCTGATTGTTTATTTGGATGATATCTTGATTTTTTTCCAATGACTGGGACTCTCATGTGAAACATGTTCGGACTGTGTTCCAGATTTTGAGAGAGAATGCTCTGTATGTGAAGGGATCAAAGTGTCTTTTTGGCGTACAGAGGATCTCATTTCTGGGATTCATTTTGTCCCCATCTGTTATTGAAATGGACCCGGTCAAGGTTCAGGCCATCTGTGATTGGGTCCAACCTACTTCATTAAAGGCTCTTCAGAGATTCTTGGGTTTTGCCAATTTTTATTGTAAATTTATTGGTAATTTCTCTGTTATTGTTAAACCAGTGACTGATTTGACCAAAAAGGGTTCTGATGTGGTGAATTGGCCTCCTGAGGCAGTCTCTGCGTTTCAGGAACTTAAGCAGAGATTCACTTCTGCTCCTGTTCTACGGCAGCCTGATGTTTCTCTGCCATTTCAGGTAGAGGTTGATGCCTCTGAAATTGGGGCAGGTGCCGTTTTGTCCCAAAGAGATCCTGAGACCTCTAAAGTAACCTTGTGCCTTTTTCTCTCGAAAATTTTCTCCAACTGAACGTAATTATGACGTGGGTAATCGGGAGTTATTGGCCATGAAGTGGGCTTTTGAAGAGTGGAGACATTGGCTGGAGGGAGCCAAACATCAGGTGGTGGTCCTCACAGACCATAAGAATCTGGTTTATCTGGAATCAGCCAAGCAACTTAATCCTAGACAGGCCAGGTGGGCCTTGTTTTTCACACGTTTAATTTTGTGGTTTCCTTTCTTCCTGGCACTAAGAATGTTAAGGCGGATGACCTCTCGAGGATTTTCCTCACGGACTCTCCTGAGTTATCTGATCCTGCTGTTATTTTGAAAGAGGGTGTAGTTCTTTCCGCCATCTCGCCAATTTGGACTGGCTCTGGAAGGGTGTCAGGAGGATAAACCCTAGCGCTGCCTATTGGGAAATTGTTTGTTACAGACCGGTGGAAAAAGAGTGTGATGTCTGAGATTCATTGTTCCGCGTTGGCCGGTCATCCCGGAATTTTTGGTACCAGAGACTTGGTTAGTCGGTCCTTTTGGTGGCCTACTTTGTCTCGTGACGTCAGGGAATTTGTGCAGTCCTGCGGGACTTGCTCTCGCTCCAAGCCTTGCTCTCGCTCTAGTGGTTTGTTGATGCCATTGCCTGTGCCCAAGAGACCATGGACCCATATCTCTATGGATTTTATTTCCGACCTCCCTGTTTCTCAGAGAATGACGTTATCTGGGTGATTTGTGATAGGTTTTCCAAATTATACATCTTGTGCCATTACCTAAGTTGCCTTCCTCCTCCGAATTGGTGCCTTTGTTCCTTCAGCACGTGGTTCGGTTACACGGCATTCCTGAGAACATTGTGTCTGACAGAGGAGTCCAGTTTGTTTCCAGATTTTGGAGGACTTTTTGTTCTAAACTTGGTGTTCAATTGTCTTTCTCCTCGGCTTTTCATCCTCAGACCAATGGACAAACTGAGAGAACAAACCAGACATTGGAGACTTATCTGAGATGCTATGTGTCTGCTGATCAGGATGACTGGGTTCTTTTTTGCCTTTGGCTGAGTTTGCTCTTAATAATAGGGCTAGCTCTGCCACTTTGATGTCCCCATTTTTCTGCAATTTTGGGTTTCACCCTCGATTTTCTTCGGGACAGACGGAGGCTTCTGTCTGTCCAGGTGTTGACTCTGTTGTGGAGCGTATGCAGCAGATTTGGGACCAGGTAGTGGAGAGGTTGTCCCTCTCTCAGGAGAGGGCCCAGTGGTTTGCCAACCGGCATAGGACTGATGGTCCTCGGTTTGAAGTGGGGGACTTGGTCTGGTTGTCCTCAAGAAATATCCCTATGAGAGTTGCATCTCCTAAGTTTAAGCCTAGGTTCATTGGACCTTATAAGATCATGGAGATTCTTAATCCTGTTTCCTTTCGTTTACTTCTTCCAGGGACATTTAAGATCCATAACGTGTTCCACAAGTCCTTATTGAAGAGGTTTGTCGAGTCAGTGGTTCCTATGGCTGCGCCTCCTGACCCTGTTTTGGTTGAGGGCAATCTGGAGTATGTGGTTGAGAAAATATTGGATTCTCGTTTTTCTAGACGGAAACTCCAGTATTTGGTTAAGTGGAGAGGTTATGGTCAGGAGGACAATTCTTGGGTGTTTGCTTCGGACATCCATGCTAGGAGACTGATCCGTGCGTATCACAGAGCTCATCCTGACTGACCTGGTTGCACAAATGAGGGTTCGGTGACCCCTCCTCAAGGGGGGGGTACTGTTGTGAATGTGTTAGAAATGAATTTTGAGCAGAAGCTCCCTCTGGTGGTTACAAACAGTACTGATCCATTCAATGAGGATTGGCAATCAGGAATCACAGACTGGTCTTATATAAGGGAGGTTCCCTCCCATCATGGTTGCCGGTGATCAATTGTTCTTGTCTCAACGTTGTTTCCTGGTTCTCTTGGAAGCTTGCTGAGTCTTGCCTCTTCTCCACCTCTCAGATAAGATATTTTCTGTTTTTTGTTTTTGTGCTTACCATTTGCATATTTCTCTGCTATTCTGTGAGGTTAGCCAGGTGTCCCCCTCCCGGGGGGCTTGGGCTCCTCTCAGTTCCTCTGGAGCCACTGTTATTTGTTCATTTGCCTTTTCCAGTTTTTTTCAGTGGCTGCGGCTTAGTTTTGTTACACCAGAGAACAAATTTAGGTGGTAGAGGTCGTGTGATCTCAGGTGTTTTTGCAATTAAGAAAAGAAAAATTGGAACAAGGTTCCAGCCAGCTCACCAACTTGGAGGATGCACGGAGGGAAATCCAGACCATGGACTTGAGACTTGGCAGACAAGGAGAAAAGGGGGACTCCAGCTTCCATAAAATGAATGAAACTTTATTCGTGTAAATTACACATAAAACCTCCTGGTTCAAGATAGGAGTGCACTACATAGCACGGGCAATAGCGACGCGTTTCGACCTAGATGCGGTCTTTGTCACAGCTGTGTTTCATTCATTTTATGGAAGCTGGAGTCCCCCTTTTCTCCTCGTTTTTGCAATTAGTAGCGTTGGTATTTTTTTAGGGTTTTTTTGGATTGCAGTAAGTATCCTTCCTATCCTTTTCTTTCTAGGCAGATTGGGCCCCAACGTTTGCTCATACTATTTTCTGTCATTGTCTGTATTTCCTCTTGTCTAACCGCCATTACATGTTTGGGGGCTTCCTATGTTCTTTGGGGATCTGCTCCGGGGCAGATAGCTTTCCTCTTTCTATCTTTAGGTGTAGTTAACCTCTCAGGCTGTGACGAGGCGTCTAGGACCAACGTAGGTACGCTCCACGGCTGCCTTTAGTTGTGGTGGTTAGTCAGGGTACTGCAATCCAGTAGATTCCAACCTCTCTGGTGTATTGCCGTTTTTGCCTGCTCTCCTCAGTTACCAAATCATAACAGCACACCTTATCTTCCTATTTATGGAATAAAGCAGATTATAATTTCACATTCAAATTATCTGCTAATCCTAAAGGATCAGATATTTTTGTGACTCGCTGACATGTGATATTGGATCACTTTTCTCCAAGAAATTAATATTTTTTATTTATGTGTTTGTTTTGTTTCTCTTGATCTACTGTTTAGGACTTTTGCGAAAGTTTATGTAGTTTTAGGTCAAACATATGCAGAGAAATATGGGCAACTCTGAAGTGTACACAAACTTATAAACATCACTGTGTATCATTACAATACCAATTTACTAAATCATTGGCTGCACTTACTATAATATGGCTACTGATACAAATGGTACAAAACTAAGTATAATGTTTACTAGCCTTATACCAAATGTATTATCATGACATAGTGATGATGATTCACCTTATACAGCACAATTAGACAATAATTGTGCTTCAGATGACCACAGAAAAAGTATATAATGAATTTTAGGATTGTTACTTTCAATAAGTGGCACCAGATTTCCTCTCCTCTCTATTTTCCAAGGAAACATAGCATAGCCTATAAGTCTTCCTACTCTGACTTGGCATTCTCCACAAGAAGAAACTTTAGACCCTCTGATAAAGTCCTCTCACCCAGCCAATCAAATCTCTTGCTTTGCACTGATGAGGGGCAAAACCTCCAAACACGTATCTGCAAATGGAGCTCCTAGTTGTAAATTCTCAGTAATGTGGCAAGAGTCTGCAAAAAGTTGATATAGACTGAAAGGCTTGCTACTTACACTAGGACGCCAGTTACATTTTTTATCATCACATGATGTGATAGGGCCAATACCGTAGGTGGATAATAATTTTAAATTGTGCTCACATTGATTAGTAACTTAATTGCATTCTTAAAACCACAGCATTAAGGTGCACATTTGTCCTCATTGTGTATTTTGCAAATTACAATTTTCCTTGTTATCTATACAAAGGAACATATTACGCTGTTGCTGTTGTGAAGAAAAGTAACAAAGAAATCTCATGGAACAATCTTAAAGGCAAGAAGTCATGTCATACAGCTGTAGGACGCACTGCGGGCTGGAATATTCCTGTAGGTCTTATTAATAAGAAGAATAATAATTGTGATATTGGTGAGTATAAAACGATGTGACAACTATACAAAGAGCTTAGAATGAGATAAATACTGTCCACAATACAACCTGATCTGCGAGAGTCTAGGAAACTTCCACCTTCAAATCCATCACACAGAAAGATCTACTGTTAATAAACAGAACCAATGGTGATGGAGCTTCCACTGCAAATCCCATCAGATTTGGTGGAAGGAATATAGTTGCATTCTACATTATTCCTCCCTTTGAAATAATGGACACTTTGTAATATACAGAAGCCATGATGCAAAGCCTATGCTGGGGATCTTAGCCATACTTTTCTACTCTAATTCTTCATTTCTGTTGTACAGAAGTACCCTCAATTATAAAATGGATTGTCCAAATTGCATGAAATGGAATAAATCAAATAACGATTACTCGCCCTTTAGATCCCTGGTGCTCCTGTACCACTGCTCCGATGATCTCAGCTGGTCCTGCGGCAATGCCCTCATAAATCGTTGATGTGACCACTGCAGCTAAACACAAGCTGAGGCCAATGATTGGCTGCAGCAGTCACAGGAATGATGTACAAGGCGTCATTACCAAAGGACTGGCAGAGACCATTGGGGCAGGAGGACACTTCATGTATGAGTTATACTGTAGATGTATTTTATTTGACATTATTTTCTGCTCTTGGGGAACTTTCATAAAACCCCAAAAATACTATGGAAATCAGGAAGGATGGTCTGTCAAATCTGAGCACCCTGCTGTCCTACTTCATACCTGTGACTAAACTACATGTACCTGCAATATATAAACCCAGTTCGTATGAACACTGCACAAAGATATCGGTTCTTGCATACATTTTATTCAGGATTTGGATATGTTACCTAATTTCTAAGGCTATGTTCACTTGTTCATTTGAGTGTTCTGTTTAATGCACAAACAAATGGAATTCAAGCCCAAAATTGACCCGTTTACTAAGTGATGCAAACAGAAGCGGAGCCCCATTGATTATTATGGGGTCTACCTGGTTACTGTTTGGTGTCAGTTTTCATACCAAAGGAAAAAGTTTTACATGCTGCGCTTTTTCTTCTCTTCTAAAAATGGGAACAAAAAAAGGATCCCAGACAGACTCCATAGTATTCAGTGGGGCCTCTCCACCATTTGTATCAGTTAGCAAATGGGTCAATTTTGTGCACAAATTCCTTTTGACTGTTCCTAAAATGGGAAAGACAAACAGAACTCTCAGGAGGACATGTGGACGTAGCTTAACATGAAGATATGGGAGAAGCACCCAGTGGCCATCATAGTTAAAGAGAACCGGTCAGGTTTCCCAGGCCCCCAAACCGCCACCATGTCATTGAACATAGGACATATTGAACCATTTATGAACATGACCCAGTCGACACGTTTCGACTGCACTAAGCAGTCTTACTCATGACTCATGAGTAAGACTGTTTAGTGCAGTCGAAACGTTTCGACTGGGTCATGTCGACCATGAAAATTTTCTTTTGTGCGCACTATTTTTTGGAAAAATAAAAAGAAAGGAAAAATCCAGTCCTATGGAGCTGGACTCCAATTTTTTCTATTGTCCTTGATGGAAGGCCAGGGCGAGGCCGGTGTCTGAGCCCCAGGTGGATGAGCATAGAGCAACTGGGTGAGCTGGAATCAAGTTTTTGTTATTTATGAACATCCTAAGAAGACCATTCTTGTGGCTTATAAATTTTTAATCTCCATAAAATCAATTTTATAACTTGGCTTGCAATATATTAGTTTCTAGTGGGCTATCCCTTTATGTGCAGTGTCTTAGGCTCTCTGCAGTGAACACTACCTTACTTCTCTGCTCGAGTGACCACTGTAGTCCTGTTTGGATGCCACACTCATCAAGCAGAGCAGATCGGAAGGGTTTGGTTGGGAGCCCTCACTGCAGAGAGCCACTGATGGATGAGGAGACCATCCACAGGACACATGTGATCAGAGCGAAGGGGAAGTAAATCTTGGATCACATATATGGCCCAGTCAGCAGTTTGGTGGGATCAAAACCGCATTCACATTCCCTTTATGCAGTGAATGTTGGATAAACTAAGCTAACTACGGTGCTTCAAAACATGATGTAAGAGCCATCTAATGAAAGATACGTGTCAGTGATTCAGCTCTTGCTGACTGTAGCCATTTCCCAGAGTGGTTGGTACCGTGCCATCATTCTTCAGTAAATGAAAATGGGGTAAACGCAGGGTAATCAGAGCAATTATTGTACCAAGGATGCAGACCTGTCAACTCTAATTACTTTTTAAAAAGTGCGTGCAGAAGGGATTAATTTAATTTAGTGCAAGTACTTTCTATATATGTTATTCGGAATATGTGAAAGTATAAGGAACATTTACTTATAAAACCCAAGAGGACACAGATATGCGGGTAATATTCCAGGGCAAAGACCACAGACTCATGTTACTAGTAGGTGACTGACCTAATATGCAGTTTTTATAACTGGGAAATATATGGACTGTAACTTATACCGAGTCATCTGCTCCATGTTTATGGCAGGTTCCTACTTTAGTAAAAGTTGTGCTCCTGGCTCCAATATCGATTCCACCTTCTGCCAGTTATGTATCGGTGACCCACAAAAACCCCTCACAGATGCGAAGTGCTCTCCTAGTGATGCTGAAGCTTATTTTGGATACTCTGGAGCCTTCAGGTACCAGAAATGCATAGTCTCTACTTATCTTGAATTCATATATATAAAATGAGGGAATGGTTAATCTTTGGCTGAGTTTAGACGTCCGTGTATCACAGTCCGTAAGGCCTGGACTGCAGATCTCCTGACCTGACCTCAGCAGCTTCATAGGCATAAATGAGGTCAAATCCATGTGTCAAAGTCCATACTCAGTCCATGATACACGAACAACTCAATGAGGCCTTAGTGTGATCTTATCAACACCACTATGTATACTAAACCAGGAGTTGATGGCTAAAAGACTTTTGGCATCAATATTAATGGTCAGCATTTATGCAGGAGTTGAAGGCTGGCCTTTTAAAGCTTGAAACCACTTTTTTCCCCGACTTGTCATACAGCCAACTGTGCCTGTGTTCTCTATGGGGAGAGTGGAGTAGGACACTATCAAAATCATCTGGCAGTGACTTATCTGCCTGCAGAACAAAAGGATCGGGTGATTGAATTCCAACCGCCCAATCCTTATCCTCACTGACATAATCTGTTGTGAGAAAGCCTGGAACCCCCATACACATAATGGTCCACAGATCCCACAGAAATCGGCCAGTTCAGATGTCCTTTATCTATTGTGTATAGTAGAAGATAGCGTAGAAGCAATTGCTACAAATCATTTCCAAGTATAATCCTTACTCGATCCCCATTACTCCAAAACTAGCCTTGGCACGCAGTCCGTGGCAACTCACTATACCAGTGACTACCAAACTTATTACCAGATGACAACCATGGGCAATTCATGAAGAACTCCTAATTCTGTGCCTGCCTCAAATAAAGTTGATGTTTGGGTCAGTAATTATTTCCTAGTGTCATAATTTAACTTATATTAATTAACTACTTTACAACTTCAAACATGCAGATATCAGTTTGCCTTCCCCTTGCTCTACGGCAGTAGGTGAGCCTGGGGGCCATGTTGCTCCATTAGTATATAAGGACTGGGAAATTTGTGAATTACGTGACAATCTGGACACGTCTAACTACTAAGATATTACACAATAAATTAACATTACGTTCTTTTGGTGTTGATATTATTGTGGGGTACTAATGTATAATGAGCAGTATAAATAGCAATAATAGATTAATATACTGTATATGAAGAATAAACTTTTCTTATTTTTAGGTGTCTTGTTGAAAAAGGAGATGTAGCTTTTGTGAAGCACACAACAGTATCTGAGAACACAGATGGTAAGGAAGTATTGTAGTTCCTCTGATATCTTGCTATAAAGCTTATATTTAATATCATTCCTCCCATATTCAATTCTTTCCCTATTTACGGTAAGTCATCATTTTTTTGTATTGGTTCCTCCGAAAGCCTGGTAACTACTAATATGGCTGCATTTAAAGCTTTCATAGTGTCATCATTTTACCTTTTTAAGCCCCTGAAAAGCAAATCTGATTCAATATACAGCCATAAGGAATGATGAGAGCACAGTGTCGGACAGGGTTGCCAAGGGCCCACCAGTAACACTGACTTTGGGGGCTCACTTTAACCTACATAAAAATATTACACGACCCTTGTTCACAATGTACCTATATCTTTATATAATAATAAACTGGGTGCTTTGATTAATGAATGATGAGATGCTGCTTTTTTCTGTACAGAGTGAATCAAGTGAATTTTGCCAAGTACTGCCCGTACAATGGGATTGAGGCCCAGATCTGCACAGCCAGGAGATTCCCCTGTTCCCCTATGGGCACATGTGAGAGCATGTATCTATGCATTATTTGCTCTGCTAATTAAAGAAATATTGGTTTTCATCCTACTTTCTCAGAAACAAAACCAATAAATGGGTTGTGTAATTTAAAATATGTTAGAGAATTGTAAGTTAAATGGGTGTTCCCTCCCCCCCAAAAAAAGTTATCCATAGATTGGGCCATAGAACCCTAAAAACAGCCCTCGCCTGAATGGAATGGAGGTCGCATATGTGGCTGATACTCCATTGCCTCTGAGACAGCCATAAAGAGCGCTTGGCTCTTTCTGCAAGTCCCATAGACAGTGAATGGATTTCCATTGGTCAGACTCCCAGCAATTTGCAAGTTATCCATGTTAAGGATCCTCCTCAGTTGAAGAAAGGTCTGACCCTTTAGTGTAAAATCATGGATTAGGTACATAGCCCTCTGATTATAACTTAATAGTTTATTTCCCCTGTGGGGGCGCTACAAGAGAAATCAACAATAACTGACAGGTTTCCCCAAAGATTAAAGCAAAACACTGGGGTCACAGCATTTGTATATTCTGTGGTGAGCTTACTGTGATGTCAGGAAACTCTTCTAACAAAAAGGATTGTCCAAAGTGGAGAGCCCCTTTAAGAAGAAACTGAAGATCATGTGAACAATTTGTTATAACGTATGGTGCATTTACAATTTTTTTTTTAAGTTGGACGTACAGCATTGAGGCAAATTTAGAAGGACAGCTACACATAAAAGTTCACTAACTGATTGATGTGGGGCTTTGTTCAGGTAAAAGCTCTTTAGAATGGGCAAAGAAATTAAAGTCAAGTGATTTTGAGTTGTTATGCCTCGATGGCTCTCGGGCATCTGTCAACGACTATAAAGCGTGCAACCTGGCAGAGGTGCCTGCCCATGCTGTCGTCACCCGACCAGAGAAGAGAAACAGTGTGGTAAAGATGCTTAGTAAACAGCAGGTAAGGGCCTCAGACCATCAGTAAGTCATTGTTTTTCTACTTCCTTTCAAGAAAATCTACCAGGTTCCTAAATTAAATCGTGATCCCAAATTAGGTTCCTTCACAACTAGCATCTGAACACCAAAAATTGTACCCACAACAAAAAACTGCTGCACTTACTCATGTCCATCTGTACCCAAACTTTTCAAAGTAAAACTGAAAAATACATAGAACACACAGAGTTGATTTGTACTTTTAGAGTAACGTTATACCTACATGGCACCAAATTGTGCCTAATGACACTTCTCAATATAACGGATGGAGTCTAATTCTTGCAGCATGGTTCTGTACGTGCTTACATGGTGACTCTCATATTGTGGAAAGAGACCCTAAAGTGTGCTGTCTAATGTCCCCTCTAGAGCACAAAGATTGTTTTTTTTCTGGCTTAATTTTGTACGAACCCAAAGGCCCCCAAAAACCTTAGAGAAAAGTATTATTTAATGGACCAAAACTTGTGAAGGCTCTCCCAAATAGTTAACTAAACATAGGAGTGTAATCCCAAAATAAAAATAAAATCTCTTTATTGAACAATTAATAGACATATAAAACATTAAAAAGAGCATATCAGACATAGGCAGAGCCACACAGAGACAACCTCCCTGAACGGTCAAAAAATCCATAGGTAATAATGGTGGAATCAAACACACCTAGACATAGCAATGGTGTAAAGATATGATAACAAACAGCACTCTTCAAAAATGTTATTCCCATAGTCCTATATAAAGAAGGCGGGGGACACTTCAAAATACCATTTTAACACCAAATCTATAGTGGAAGGTGCCACCCATAGACAAGAAGTGAAAGAAAAGATGGTTGTATAAAATTTAATTCTTTATTAATACTTAATATTTAAAATATTGAACAATAAAATAAATATGATAGAGTAAGGGAGACTCCACAAGAAGGGAGAAACAAGACGCCACGTGATACACCATAAACAATATATATGCTTGAATAACAATTTAGGATTTATGATCCACTTGTAATCACCTATAGCGCTATAAACATAGCTGAGCACATATAATTCAATACAGAGGCGATATGCTTCCTATGTACTAAAAGTGCATTAATAGTGCCAATGTTGTGGTAGAAATCCTTGAAATGCTTATATCTCCCCCATGAAAATATGCGGAAAAGTGCTAAGGCAGTGAATGGGGTATATCCCAGAATTGGATTGTAATAAAGCAAATTAGCTTAAAGAGATTAAAGTATCACATACTCCATATCACGTACCTATGCACCCAAGATGAAATTTGCTGGTGGGGGAAAGCGCATTAATGGCGATGCAGTGGCGTCCTGTCTCCTGCGCCCGACGGGCACCGTTTCGTGTAGTCACTTCTTCCGGGGCGTGGATAGATGAAGTAGGTGTGCAAGGTATATATAGGAAAGAAAAGGTGCTTAATGAAAAAATCGCTGCCGTCATATCCGATGTCTCTATCGGCGCACGTCATGATAATGCGTCTCCAGAATAAAGAGACTTTCGGTTGAGCGCTCTGTGCACCGCAGGTGGAACGCACCGGCGGTCACATGTGTAGAGCGCTCCCGGAAGTACAAAGGGACCCCAGGACCCAGACGTGCGCACCAGACAAGGGACGGCATGTAAATGTGAGAAATCGCTAAAAGATTCGGCATATGCGTATGTGGCCTTAGGAGCTGTATAGATATTAAAAATATGATACAAAAGCTAATGCGTATAAAACGATGTTTAAAAGGCTTTTCCTCAGAGAAGAGGGGGGCTGAGATTAGTGCACCTAGTGTACAGTGAAGAAAAAATGACGATATATGTGATGCTAATATGATAATTTGGAACAAAAGGAAGGAAAATGTGAAAAGGAGGAATTAACTATTATTGAGAATTAGGAAAGGAAAATATGAAAAGGAAAATAAGGTGAAATGAGATATAATAGTGAATAAAATGATATTTATGCAGGGGTAAATTGCTATATTCAAAATAATATGAACAAATACGTAAATTTGGGAAAATAAAAAACTAAAGGGGACATGAAAATATTAAATATGAATGAATATGTGACCCAAAGTATAATATGAAACATACGTGTGAAGGTGTGCATGCGCATGCGCGCGCATTAGTGTGGACACGCGCACACACATCCCCAAACACATACATCTCCGTGGGGGGTGCAAAAACCGATATAAAAGAAAAAAATATATATATATATATATGTGCACAAAGTCCAGAATATTGCCATACGCACTTATTCAAGGTAAGACAAGCATATCATAAACTAGCAACAAATGTTTCAATTACGAGTATAAAAAGAAAATACATGAGGATCTCAAACATAGATCAAACAATAGGCAATCCTATGTTATCATATCGCCTGGAAGGTCTCCGCATTAATTAATTATTTTCTTCATCACTAAAATTAGTGATAATGGGAGTCCAGAGAAGGACCACGTAGTCCACAGAAAATTGTCACGAAGGTCCCAAGACAGAAATAAGGGGAAAGAGCCATCTCCATACCCAAAGCGAAAAAGAAAGCACCCTAAAGAAAACAAAAACAGTAAGAAAAACTGGTACTAAGAAAATATATATGTGCTGAAATACAATAACATAGATAAAAAACATGAAGATTGTTTAAAAACACCTAAAAAACAAAAACAAAGGCTCAGAAATAGGAGTTACTTTAAAAAGTGGAACAGTAGATGGAATTAATTATCAAATGCTGTTAAACAATATAAGGCTATTATTATACATTATTTTCTGATGATGATCTATAAAAATGAATTAAACCCAAAATTCTCGTTAAGACCATGGGGAGTGATAGTATTTAAACGATATATCCATTTGCTTTCGAGGCGAGCAAGGGATTTCCCTAAGTCTCCACCTCGTATTCCCAGTTTGATCTGGTCAATAGCTTTGAATTTTAGACCATGTGGTTTAGACTGGTGGTATATTTTGAAATGGCGCGGAAGATTTTTCAATAAAGATAAATCCTCAATTGTTGTGGATTTTTCTATATCCGTATATGCTCTCGAACCCGAATTTTGAATTCTCTGGTAGTTAAACCTATATAGATCAAGCCACAGGGGCAAGTAGCGTGATATATGACCCCTTGAGAAGCACATGTAAGGTGTTTTCTGATGTCATATTTCCTAGAACCGTTATAGTTTTCAAAAAGAGTGGCTTTATTCATATTTATACAAGCTTTGCAAAGGCCACATGGAAAAAAGCCCTGTATACCATGTTTATTGGTAGTCCAAGGACTTGAATCATAATGACTGTGGACTAGAAAGTCTTTTAAATTAGGACTTCTTTTTGCAACCAAAGATGGAACTGTAGATAGAGTTTTCTTTAAAACAGGATCTGTTAAAAGTATTGGCCAATGTTTTTGAAATAGGCTCCTCAATGAGTCCCATTGGTTGTGATAGGTTGAAATGTATCTTACCTGGATGTCCTTTTTGGCAATATCTTTAGGAGGAGGATATAGTAGATGTTCCCTAGGAGTCTTTTGTGCTCTTCTAAATCCCTGCTTGATACATTTCTTACTATATCCTCGGTTTAAAAACCTTTGGGTCAGATTTAAGGCTTGATTTTGAAATGTAGCTGGTTCAGAGCATATTCTTTTTAATCTTAAAAATTGACCAGTCGGTATTCCTTTGATAGTGGAGGGTGGATGGAATGATGTAGCATATAATAGTGAGTTCGTAGCTGTAGGCTTCCGAAATAAATCAGTAGTTATATCCCCAGCTGGAGTAACATTCAGTTTGAGATCTTCTCTTGTGGTTAATGTATTATCTAGATTAGTAGAATCTTCTTTTCTGTGATGTAATTTTTTGAGAATGGACTTAATGGTGTCTTGTTTAAACCAGCGGATAAAGGGGGAAATTTGGTGATATGGCCTGTGACTCTTTATGAAAAACAGGCAAATAAACTTCTAAAAGCCCCTAATTGTTACCGCCTTTTACAATCTAATCCCCTTTCCAAATATCAGAATGATTTAATTTCCATCATTGATAAAGCTTTTCAGCAGGGAATTGTACCCAAAAGTATGTTAGAAACTATCCAAAAATTACATCCAAAACTACCAACATTGTATCTTATCCCCAAATTACATAAGAATTCCGAGGATCCGCCTGGAAGGCCTATCATATCCGGCAATGACAGTTTATGTGAACCTATTGCCAACTTCGTTGACTTTTATCTAAAACTTTTAGTGTCCACATTACCATCTTACATACAAGACACTACTTCAGCCTTGCAGAGACTTGATCATCTATTTTTGGGAGAGAACATGATTATGGTCACAGCAGATGTGGAGGCCTTATATACCTCCATTAGACATGAAGATGGCTTAAAGGCAGCATCTTGGTATCTCCAAAATACCAACTTAGAACCCGCATTAATAGAGACTATTCTAATCCTTTTGGAATTTGTCCTCAAACATAACATCTTTACTTTCAAAAATAACATCTATCTTTGGGTCACATATTCATTCATATTTAATATTTTCATGTCCCCTTTAGTTTTTTATTTTCCCAAATTTACGTATTTGTTCATATTATTTTGAATATAGCAATTTACCCCTGCATAAATATCATTTTATTCACTATTATATCTCATTTCACCTTATTTTCCTTTTCATATTTTCCTTTCCTAATTCTCAATAATAGTTAATTCCTCCTTTTCACATTTTCCTTTCTTTTGTTCCAAATTATCATATTAGCATCACATATATCGTCATTTTTTCTTCACTGTATACTAGGTGCACTAATCTCAGCCCCCTCTTTCTGAGGAAAAGCCTTTTAAACTTGTTTTATACGCATTAGCTTTTGTATCATATTTTTAATATCTATACAGCTCCTAAGGCCACATACGCATATGCCGAATCTTTTAGCGATTTCTCACATTTACATGCCGTCCCTTGTCTGGTGCGCACGTCTGGGTCATGGGGTCCCTTTGTACTTCCGGGAGCGCTCTACACATGTGACCGCCGATGCGTTCCACCTGCGGTGCACAGAGCGCTCAACCGGAAGTCTCTTTATTCTGGAGACGCATTATCATGACGTGCGCCGATAGAGACATCGGATATGACGGCAGCGATTTTTTCATTAAGCACCTTTTCTTTCCTATATATACCTTGCACACCTACTTCATCTATCCACGCCCCGGAAGAAGTGACTACACGAAACGGTGCCCGTCGGGCGCAGGAGACAGGACGCCACTGCATCGCCATTAATGCGCTTTCCCCCACCAGCAAATTTCATCTTGGGTGCATAGGTACGTGATATGGAGTATGTGATACTTAATCTCTTTAAGCTAATTTGCTTTATTACAATCCAATTCTGGGATATACCCCATTCACTGCCTTAGCACTTTTCCGCATATTTTCATGGGGGAGATATAAACATTTCAAGGATTTCTACCACAATATTGGCACTATCAATGCACTTTTAGTACATAGGAAGCATATCGCCTCTGTATTGAATTATATGTGCTCAGCTATGTTTATAGCGCTATAGGTGATTACAAGTGGATCATAAATCCTAAATTGTTATTCAAGCATATATATTGTTTATGGTGTATCACGTGGCGTCTTGTTTCTCCCTTCTTGTGGAGTCTCCCTTACTCTATCATATTTATTTTATTGTTCAATGTTTTAAATATTAAGTATTAATAAAGAATTAAATTTTATACAACCATCTTTTCTTTCACTTCTTGTCTATGGGTGGCACCTTCCACTATAGATTTGGTGTTAAAACTCTTCAAAAATGTGCATCAAAATCAATTAGCCACACGGTGGAACAAAGTCCTACCGCAATAGTATACAGATGTACAAAAAGTCCCAATGAGGATAGGAAGGAAATTTTTGCTGTAGGTGGAATGTTGTGAATGCTCTGGATCTGACTTCTGAGTTGGGGCTCCCTCTGGTGGCTGCTGATAGTAATGAAGCTGCTTTGACTGACAGAGGTCCTTCAGCTGGGGATGATTGGCAATCAGGGATTGTTGACTGGGGAGATATAAGTGAGCAACTTTCCCATGATCTTTGCCGGTGATTAGTTGCTTCCTGGTCTCTTTTGGAAGTCAGCTTGCTTCCTGCTTTGTCCTGCAACTTTCAGATAAGTTATTTGCTGTTTATTTCTGTGGCTTGTGCTTTTGTCTATCTCAGTTTTCTACCCTTTTGGATTGTACAGCCAGGTTCCCCTGTGGGGGCCTGCGCTGGACACTGTTTCTCATTTGCCATTGTTTATGCATTTTCTGTTCCCTGTTATTTCTGCATCCGCTGAATTGCTACCTGTTCACACCAGAGACAGTTTATGTATTTTTGGTTCTCTGTTCTTTCAGTATCTGCTGTTTTGCTACCAGTGCACACCAGAGTCTGATCTAGCGGGGGAGAGATCGTGTGGTCTCAGTATTTTTATATATCAGAAGTGTTGGAGTTTTTCCTAGTGTTTTTTCCGGATTGCAGACAGTATTCCTTCCTGTCCTTTTCTGTCTAGACAGTTTAGGCCCCAGCATTTGCTTGTGCTATTTTCTGCCTGTGTCCGTATTTCATCTTGTCTCACCGCCAATATAGGTAGCCCTATTCCTTTGGGGGTCTACTCCGGGGCAGTTAGCTTTCCCCTTTCTTTCTTTAGGCTTAGTTAACTCTCCGGCTGTGTCGAGGCGTCTAGGGCACCGTAGGCACGTCCCATGGCTACTTCTAGTTGTGCTGGCAGTTTAGGGGTCTGCAATCCGCTAGTTACAAACCTCTCTGGGTGTCTGGTCGCTTAGCCTGTTTTTGCTGCTGTCCTCCTCGGCTACCAAATCATAACAGTGGAAACTACGTATCACCAAAGCAGATGTTTGCTGAACAAGGCATCAGAGTATAACCAGGATTCAAGTGAAGCAAACAGATTACTTAGATAAGAGATCTAGCCACAATAAGGTATAAAGATGAATAAAAATAGAGACAGTTCTGGGTTCAAGAAGGCTGTAGAACCAAAAATTAACTGATGTAGAATAGACCTGTCTGCAGGGCTGTGGAGTCGGAGTCAGAGTCGTGGAGTCGGAGTTAGTTTTGGTTGGAGTCGATGGCGGTAGAAATGTACCGACTACGACTCCAGCGTTAAAAAAAAAATGTATTAATATTTCATAATTGAACTTTCATATGAATTTTATAAATGTTACTCAAATATATATGTTCTATCAAACTATGAACAACAGTGATAAGCAGTTCTGCTGGAGATAGAGACATTTCTTACTTCTTGTGTATCACTGTTCTCCACTGCTCTTATCTAATCTTATACTTGGTTAACCTAATGCTGCCCCAACTCCCCTACTTACAATGTATGAAACTGAAAGTGAAAATGTGTTGCAAATTCTTAGTAGTAAAGCTCCTCCTCTAGACTAGATGTTTACTAGGTGTGCGTCTTCCAAGCATCTCACAGCTGCTACTCAGAAGAGGAAGACTGTAAGAAGTATTATCCTTTCAACAAACTTTGCATCAGTTAACTGTGAGTACATGAGGAATAACAGTATTACTGACCACTATATCAGTTGTACGACCTGGCATAATTTTGTACAATTGTTTTTAGGAAAAACAATTGTCATTTGGATTGTGAATGCAGAATTAAAAACCTGAGAATGTCAAAGAAGCGTCACATTAAATCAGCTGTATTTGAACATTTCACCATCACTCAAGATAGAAAACATGTCTGTCAGTGTATAACAAATGATCCAGACGAAAACAAATGCTGTGAAGCCAAGATCAGTGCATATTCAGGCAAAGATAAAAATGCTCCTACCAGAGCTTCTAATCTAAAGAGACATTTACAGCGCTTTCATCCAGAAGTACTGAAAGCAGTGGATGAGAAAGACTGCATCCAAACCAATGAACCAGTGCCCATCTCTTCCAGCCAAACAAAGGAGCAGAGAACTTTGCAGCCATCAGTTGCAAGATATTTTGTCAGTGACAAAGTTACTGTGACAATGACAGTAGATACATTTAAAAAACAGATCATAGAGCTTGTTGTAAAGGATAGTGTGCCTATTTCATTATTTTCACGACCAGCTTTTATGTGTCTGAATGGGGAAATGGCCCGCAAGCTTGGTGTTTCTCTGGAGAGAGAGAGTATTAGAAAATTAGTAATCGAAGAAGCTTTTAAACAAAAGGAAGAACTTAAAAAAACTCTCAGGCTAAGTTCACACGTTGCGGAATTGCCGCGGAAATTTCCGCGGCAATCCCGCACTTCTCCCGCAGGAAATACGCACGTTTTTTGTATGCTGATTCCCGCCAGAATAATAGCGTTTTGCAAGCGTAATTAGCTTGCAGAATGCTAGCGTTTTCCTAGCGATCTGTAGCATCGCTTGGAAAACTGATTGACAGGTTGGTCACACGAGTCACACATAGTGTTTGACACGTGTGACCAACTTTTTACTATTGATGCCGCCTATGTCGCATCAATAGTAAAAAGATCTAATGTAAAATAATAAAAAAAATAATAAATAATGATATTCTCACCTTCCGGCGTCCCACGCAGCTTTCCCGCCTTCAGCGATGCTCCGGCAACTTCCGGTCCCAGAAGTCCTTTGCGACAAATCACCCCGATGACGTAGCATCTCGCGAGACCGCTACGCCATCTGGGTGATCTCGCAAAGCATCACTGGGAACGGAAGTTGGCGGGAGCGTCGCTGAAGGCGGGAAAGCTGCGTGGGACGCCGGAAGGTGAGAAATATCATTATTTTTTATTTTAATTATTGTTTTACCAGGGATATGGTACCCAGGGCCTGGAGGAGAGTCTCCTCTGCTCCAGACCCAGGGTACCATCCGCACATGAACCGCTTACATTGCGCATAGTGGTCATAGCCACATGCGGAAAGTAAGCGTTTCAATGCATTCCTATGGCGGCGGAATCACCGCGGTTACGCTAAATTAACCCCTCTCTGACATTAGACGTACTATCCCGTCCATAAAACCCGTGCCATTCTGACCATGGACGGGATAGTACGTCATAGGCGATTAGCTGCGCTCCCGGAGGGAGCGCAGCTAATCGCCGCCGGGTGTCAGCTGATTATCACAGCTGACACCCGTGACTGTGTGTCAGGAGCGGTCACGGACCGCTCCCGGCACATTAACCCCTTGCACACCGCGATCAAACATGATCGCGGTGTGCTGGGGGCACAGGGGAGGATCGCGCAGGGTGGGGGCTCCCTGCGCGCCCCCCTGAGACCCTCAGAGCAGCGCGATGTGATCGCGCTGCTCTGAGGGCTTCCTCCCTCCCAGGACCCGGATCCAAGATGGCGCTGGGGTCCTGGAGGGAGGCGGCTTCCTCAGTGCCTGCCGAGAGCAGGCATGAGGAAGCGTCCTGCACTGCCTGTCACATCGCTGGTGTGACAGAGTGCTGTGCACACTGTCACACCAGCGATCTGATGAAATACAGTGATGTCCCACCCTGGGACAAAGTAAAAATGTAAAAAAAAGTAAAAATAAACATGTGTAAAAAAAAATCCAAAAAAAAAAAAAAAAAAAAATATTCCCCAATAAATTCATTACTTATTGTAAATAAAAAAAATAAAACAATAAAAGTACACATATATGGTATCGCCGCGTCCGTAACGACCCCCCTATAAAACTGTCCCACTAGTTAACCCCTTTTGTGAACCCCTTAAAAATAAAAAATAAAAACGAAGCAAAAAATCAGTGCTTTATCATCATACCGCTGAACAAAAAGTGTAATAACACGCGATCAAAAAGACGGATATAAATAAACATGGTACCGCTGAAAACGTCATCTTGTCCCGCAAAAAACGAGCCGTCACACAGCATCATCAGCAAAAAAATAAAAAAGTTATAGCTCGCAGAATAAAGCGATGCAAAAATAATTATTTTTTATATAAAATTTTTTTTTATTCTATAAAAGCGCCAAAACATAAAAAAATTATATAAATGAGGTATCGCCATAATCGTACTGACCCGAAGAATAAAACTGCTTTATCAATTTTACCACACGCGGAACAATAAAAACGCCTCACCCAAAAGAAATTCATGAATTGCTGATTTTTGTTCATTCTAACCTCCCAAAAATCGAAATAAAAAGCGATCAAAAAATGTCACGTGCTCAAAAATGGTACCAATAAAAGCGTCACCTCGTCCCGCAAAAATTAAGACCTCACATGACTCTGTGGGACAAAATATGCAAAAATTATAGCTCTCAAATGTGGCGATGCAAAAAAACTACTTTTTGCAATAAAAAGCGTCTTTTAGCGTGACAGCTGCCAATCATAAAAACCGCTATAAATAGTAAATCAACCCCCCTTTATCACCCCCTTAGTTAGGGAAAAATAATAAAATAAAAAAAATGTATTTATTTCCATTTTCCCATTAGGGTTAGGGTTAGGGTTTCGGCTAAAGTTAGGGTTAGGGTTGGCGCTAAAGTTAGGATTAGGGTTAGAGTTAGGATTAGGGTTAGGGTTGGGATTAGGGTTGGGACTAGAGTTAGGGGTGTGTTGGGGTTAGGGTTGGAGTTAGAATTGGGGGGTTTCCGCTGTTTAGGCACATCAGGGGCTCTCCAAATGTGACATGGCGTCTGATCTCCATTCCAGCCAATTCTGCGTTGAAAAAGTCAAACGGTGTTCCTTCACTTCTGAGCTCTGCCATGCGTCCAAACAGTAGTTTATCCCCACATATGGGGTATCAGCGTACTCTGGACCCCAAGAGTTATTGTGAAATTTGTCCTATTTCTTCTGTTACCCTTGGGAAAATAAAAAACTGGGGGCGAAAATATTATTTTTGTAAAAAAAATAAGATTTTTTTTGTTTTTACGGCTGTACATTTATAAACTTCTGTGAAGCACTTGGGCTTCATAGCGCTCACCACACATCTAAATAAGTTCCTTGTGGGGTCTATTTTCCAAAATGGGGTCACTTGTTGGGATTTCCACTGTTTAGGCGCATCAGGGGCTCTCCAAATGCGACATGACGCCCCCAGACCATTCCATCAAAGTCTGCAATCCAAAACGTCCTACTTCCCTTTCCGAGCCCTGACATGCGCCCGTACAGTAGTTTTCTCCCACATATTGGGTATCAGCGTACTCAGGACAAATTGGACAACTTTTGGGGTCCAATTTCTCCTGTTGCCCTTGTGAAAATAAAATATTGGGGGCGAAAAAATCATTTTTGTAAAAAAAAAAAGGATTTTTTATTTTTTACGGCTGTGCGTTATAAACTTCTGTGAAGCACTTCGGGGTTCAAAGTGCTCACCACACATCTAGGTAGTTCCTTGTGAGGTCTATTTTCCAAAATGGGGTCACTTGTGGGGGGTTTCCACTGTTTAGGCGCATCAGGGGCTCTCCAAATGCGACATGACGCCCCCAGACCATTCCATCAAAGTCTGCAATCCAAAACGTCACTACTTTCCTTTCCGAGCCCTGACATGCGCCCATACAGTAGTTTTCTCCCACATATTGGGTATCAGCGTACTCAGGACAAATTGGACAACAACTTTTGGGGTCCAATTTCTCCTGTTACTCTTGTGAAAATAAAATATTGGGGGCGAAAAAATCAATTTTGTAAAAAAAAAAAGGATTTTTTATTTTTACGGCTGTGCGTTATAAACTTCTGTGAAGCACTTCGGGGTTCAAAGTGCTCACCACACATCTAGATAAGTTCCTTGTGGGGTCTATTTTCCAAAATGGGGTCACTTGTGGGGGGTTTCCACTGTTTAGGCGTATCAGGGGCTCTCCAAATGCGACATGACGCCCCCAGACCATTCCATCAAAGTCTGCAATCCAAAACGTCACTACTTCCCTTCCGAGCCCTGACGTGCACCCATACAGTAGTTTTCTCCTACATATTGGGTATCAGCGTACTCAGGACAAATTGGACAACAACTTTTGGGTTCCAATTTCTTCTGTTACCCTTGTGAAAATAAAATATTGGGGGCGAAAAAATCATTTTTGTAAAAAAAAAAAGGATTTTTTATTTTAAGGCTGTACGTTATAAACTTTAGTGAAACACCTGGGGGTTCAAAGTTCTCACCACACATCTAGATAAGTTCCTTGAGGGGTCTAGTTTCCAAAATGGTGTCATTTGTGGGGGGTTTCCACTGTTTAGGCAGATCAGGAGCTCTCCAAACACAACATGGCGTCCAGCCAATTCTGCGTTGAAAAAGTGAGACGGCGCTCCTTCCCTTCCAAACTCTGCCATGCACCCAAACAGTGGTATACCCCCACATATGGGGTATCAGTGTACTCAGGACAAATTGCACAATAACTTTTGGAGTCTTGTTACCCTTGGAAAAATAAAAATTCGGGTGAAAAGATCATTTTTGTGGAAAAAATATGATTTTTAAATTTTACGGCTCTACGTTATAAACTTGTGTGAAGCACTTGAGGGTTCAAATTGCTCACCAAAGATCTAGATAAGTTCCTTAGGGGGTCTAGTTTCCCAAATGGGGTCATTTGTGGGGGGTTTCCACTGTTTAGGCACATCAGGGGCTCTCCAAATGCAACATGGCATCCAATCTCAATTCAGCCAATTTTGGTTGGAAAAAGTCAAATGGTGCTCTTCCCTTCCGAGCTCTGCCGTGCGCCCAAACAGTGGTTCCCCCCACATATGGGGCATCAGCGTACTCAGGACAAATTGGACAACAACTTATGTGGTCCAATTTCTCCTGATACCCTTGGGAAAATAAAAAATTAGTGACTAAAAGATAATTTTTGTGGGAAAAAAATAGGATTTTTTATTTTCATGCCCGGGCATTATAAACTTGTGTGAAGCACTTGGGGGTTCAAAGTGCTCACCAAAGATCTAGATAAGTTCCTTAGGGGTCTAGTTTCCAAAATGGGGTCACTTGTGGGGGATTTCCACTGTTTAGGCTCATCTGGGGCACTGCAAACGGAACATGACCCCCATCAACGTCTGCATTCCAAAACGTTACTACTTCCTTTCCAAGCCCTGCCGTGCACCCAAACAGTTTTCCACCCCCACATATGGGGTATCAGCGTACTCAGGACAAATTGGACAACAACTTTTGGGGTCCAATTTCCTTGGGAAAATTCAAAAATTTAGGACTAAAAAATCATTTTTGTGGAATTTTTTTTTTTTTTTTTCACACCCAGGCATTATAAACTTTTGTGAAACACTTGGGGGTTCAAAGTGCTCACAACAGATCTAGATAAGTACCTTAGGGGGTCTAGTTTCCAAAATGGTGTCACTTGTGGGGGGTTTCCACTGTTTAGGCGCATCAGAGGTTCTCCAAGCGCGACATGGCGTCCAATCTCAACTCCAGCCAATTTTAGTTTGAAAAAGTCAAACGGCGCTCCTTCCCTTACGAGCTCTGCCGTGTGCCCAAACAGTGGTTTTCCCCCACATATGGGGTATTGGCGTACTCAGGAGAAATTGCATAACAACCTTATCTGTCCATTTTCTCCTTTTACCTTGTGAAAATAAAAAAAAGTTTGTAAAAGATCATTTTTGTGGCTAAAAAGTTAAATATTCATTTTTTCCTTCCACGTTGCTTTAGTTCCTGTGAAGCACCTGAAGGGTTAATAAACTTCTTGAATGTGGTTTTGAGTACCTTGAGGGGTGCAGTTTTTAGAATGGTGTCACTTTTGGGTATTTTCTGTCATGTAGACCCCTCAAAGTGACTTCAAATGTGAGGTGGTCCCTAAAAAAATGGCTTTGTAAATTTTGTTGTAAAAATGAGAAATCGCTGGTCAACTTTTAACCCTTATAACTTCCTAACAAAAAAAAAATTTTGATTCCAAAATTGTGCTGATGTAAAGTAGACATGTGGGAAATGTTATTTCTTAACTATTTTGTGTTACATATTTCTCTGTTTTAAGGGAATAAAAATTCAAAGTTTGAAAATTGCTAAATTTTCAAAATTTTCGCCATATTTGCGTATTTTTCAAAAATAAACGCAAGTTATATGGAATAAATTTTACCACTAACATGAAGTACAATATGTCACGAGAAAACAATCTCAGAATCGCGAAGATCCGTTGAAGCGTTCCGGAGTTATAACCTCATAAAGAGACAGTGGTCAGAATTGTAAAATTGTCCGGTCATTAACGTGCAAACACCCTTGGGGGTGAAGGGGTTAATGAACATGTTGCTAGATTTTCCGCAAAGCGTTTTTTTCGCGGAAAATACCGCAACATGTGTACAAAACATGCGGAATCCATTAACAAGTATAGAATGCTTAATGCTTGCGTTTTTTTCGCGGTTTAACCGCGGAAAATCGCGGGAAAAAACGCGAAAAAAACGCAATTATTCCTGATCGTGTGCACTTAGCCTTAAGGGACGCTTTCTGTTTCTTAAAATGAATGCCTGCACACGTCACAGAGTGAACTATTTTGCCATCAATGTCCGATTTGTTTGTGACAAAAATGAAATAGTTACCAAGACATTGGCAGTAAAAGACACCAAAGCTCATCACACCAGTGAGTTTCTCCAGGTCTTGGTGGAAAAGGTTCTGCAAGACTATGAACTTAAAAAAGAGCAAGTTCTTTCCGTCGTAACTGACAATGCTTCAAATATGATAAGTACTGTTAAGCTAATGAATGAGAGTAATGATGGTGACCAGCAGCTAGAAGAACATTCTGGGTCCACAGACACAAATGTTTGAAATAGAGGAACACAGTATTGTAACTGAGGAGCAAACTGAAGTAGCTTCAGATGTACAGCAACCTGATAGTTTAGATGATCTTGTTGAAACTGCCCTGTGTTGTGAAAACGCTACAGCTCTGGCTATAAGAGACAGTCTGCAGGAAGGACATGCTGCTGCACTGATTGGCAAGGTGAGAAATTTGGCTACTGTTGCCAGAACTCCTACAGTTGACTCAATTTTGAAGAGACGTGCTGGAAAAGGGGCAATTATTGATCAAACCACACGATGGGGCAGTACTTACTTAATGATTCAGCGCTTGGTTGAACTGAAAACCTTTCTTGTAGACATGGCTAACCCTCAACTGATGCTAAATGAAAGTCAGTGGAATCAGGTGACTGAGCTGGAAAAATTGCTAGAGCACCCATTTACAGCGACTAAAAAATTACAAGCAGAGGGACTTAACTCCAGGTATTTTCCTAAGGAGTGGAAGAACCTGATGTTTCGCCTGTCCCAAAGAGGAGGGTTAATTGCAAGTGGCATTGCTACATCAATGAAATGGAGAGAGGAGCTACTATTACAAAATAGCATTCTTTTGGCAGCTGTTTATGTAGACCCAATGCATCGGATTCTTCTAGATGATCAACAGCTAACTAAAGGAAAAGAAGCTCTGTTTGAAATAGCAGTAAGGATGAAAGGGTTGCAGAACAGTCAGGAGGAACAAGAATTTGGTCGTCCTGCCACATCTTCACCCTCATCAACTGATGAAGAATTTAATTTCGAAAAATATTTGGATCACAAGGACTGTCCAAAGCGTTCCCGCATAAAAGAAGAGTCATCCCCATCAAAGAACACAGCCAGTACATTTCAGCAGAATTTTTCGTGTGCACTAAAAGAAATTGAGAAATTTGACCGTTCATCAAAAATAACAGTGCAACAAGCGATTCCTCTGTATCCTGACATTGTCAGAGATGTTGCCCGAGTGGTTACTGCTTTGCCACCAACCCAAGTTAGTGTAGAGAGGTTGTTCTCTGCTCTCAAAATAATTAGATCAGATTTGAGGGCATCCATGAAGAAGGATCTGACAGAGTCAATACTTTTTCTGAGGACAAATTTATAGATTTCTTCTTATTAACTGCATAACAGTGTTTATTGCATATTTACTTACAAGAGTTTAGAAAAGTTTAGAAAAGTTATTTGCTATATTCTTATTGTATTCTAATAACTATAGTTTTTGCTCTAAGTGGTCTGATTACTTATAATATGATGGTGAGAAACTGAATAAGCACGAAGTTAATATTTTACAACAGTAAATTTATTGTTACAATTGGTCATTTATGAAGGAGTCGGAGCCGGAGTCGGAACCTGATAAAATCCAGGAGTCGGAGTCGGAGTCGCAACTGTGGCTTACCGACTCCACAGCCCTGCCTGTCTGGCAGCCAAAGGAGCACCACTCCTTAGGCCACCATACAGGGGGTGTGAGGGCTGCAACTTTGGCTGCCACACAGGTCTATTCTACATCAGTTAATTTTTGGTTCTTCTTGAACCCAGAATGGTCTATTTTTAGTCCTCTTTATGCCTTATTGTGGCTACATCTCTTATTTAAGTAATCTGTTTGCCTGTTGCTGTTTATTATCATATATTGACACCATTGCTATGTCTAGGTGTGTTTGATACCACCATTATTACCTATGTCCGATACGCTCTTTTTAAAGTTTTATATGTCTAATAACTAGTTGTTCAATAAACATATTTCCTTTTTATTTTGGGCTTGCACTCCTATGTTTTCTTAGAGAAAAGTAGTCCGAACCTGACGACTGCAATGGGACCAGCTAAAACTACGTAACATCCAACTGGTCCGATTATGTCAGAGGAGAAAAGCATCGGGCCGTTTGAATTAATTTACCTGATCCTTTTGTTCTTCTACTTCTGCTCGAGCCAAGCAATCATGTGTATGGTGGAATGAGGAAAGAGCCAACAGCTATCAAAGCTAGATGAGCACCTTTACTCCTACTTATTCAAATTCAGCAATGAGGAGGTCTTAAAGGGAATCTGTCAATAGGACCAACCCTCCTAAGCCATCTATCTAGCCATGCAAGTCATAGAAAGTTTAATAAAATTATACCTTGATATTCGCAATTCAATGTCTTACTCCAGAGAAATCCATGTTTTTGTTCATATGTAAATGAGCTGTTAAGATCTAAAGGCCGGACATAGCTCTCCCTGAGAATCTGCATACAAAGCTTATTTTAAATGAAAGGGGGCATTACCAGCATGAAAAATGTAATGAAAGACAATCTGCTCTCCTGATCTACATGTCTCACGCTGGTGTCGCCCCCTTTAATTTATAATAATCTCTGGAGGCAGATTCTCAGGGAGATCAGTCTCCGGCACATTGATCCTAACAGGTCATTTACATATAAGAAAACCGTGTATTTCTCTGTAATAAAACATCAGATCACAAATATCAAGGTATCATTTTATTCAGCTTTCTATGACCTGCATGAATATATAGAAGGCTTAGGAGGGTTGATCCTACTGACAGAGTCCCTTTAAGATTTCTCCCATTGTTCTTTCTCCACACCATGACAACATACAGGTCTAAAAAGGCGACATGATGTCCTACCCCATCCACTATGAGTGAACAACTTTTAATGAATGAAAAAAAATAATGATTTTTCCCCTAAATGTTCACATTTTTAGTCACTATTTGGACGGAATGGAATTCAGACGCAAAAATTTCAGTTATTCGGCTCTAAGGAGGGTAAAGATCTTCTTTTCAAGGATTCCACCCAGTGCTTGCTTGAGACTGATCAGAAAATCACTATGGAGGAATTCCTGGGAAAAATCTACTATTCAGCAGTGTCTGCCCTTAATAAATGCTCAACAACATCAGGTATGTACAGTCCGTTTTCCAAAACAGCCTCCCAAAATATAAAGGCATTTTAAAAATATATACAGGTGCTAATCACAAAATCAGAATATCATCAGAAAGATCATTTATTTTAGTTCTTCAATACAAAAAGTGAAGCTCATGTATTATATAGAGTCATTACAGAGTGATCTATTTCAAGTGTTTATTTCTGTTAATGTTGATGATTATGGCTTACAGCCAATGAAAACTCAAAGGTCATTAGGCTTCCTAAGTGTTTAAAAAGTCCCTTAGTCTATTTCAGTAGGCTCCACAATCATGGGGAAGACTGCTGACTTGACAGATGTCCAGAAGGCAGTCACTGACACACTCCACAAGGAGGGTAAGCCACAAAAGGTCATTGCTAATGCAGCTGGCTGTTCAAGAGTGCTGTATCCAAGCATATTAATGGAAAGAAAAAGTGTGGTAGAGAAGGAGAAAAAGAACTGGACTGCTGCTCAGTGGTCCAAGGGGGTTGTTTAAAGATGAAAGTAAATAGTGTGAAGTTTCCACAATCAGTGATGGTTTCGGGAGCCATGTCATCTGCCGGTGTAAGTCCATTGTGTTTTATCAAGACCAAAGTCAGCGCAGCCGTCTACCATGAAATTTTAGAGCATTTCATGCTTCCCTCTGCCAACAAGCTGTTTGAACATGGAAATTTCATTCTCCAGCAGGACTTGGCACTAGAGATGAGCGAATTTGTTCAGATTCGGTTCTGAATACGATCAGAATCGAATATTGTTTTTGCAACATTCGTCAAACACAGCCGAACGTCATTAGAGTCAATGGGAGTAGATACTACCGAATAAGTTCGGAACTGATCATAAGACAAACATTCAGCACGCATAGTGTTCGAATATAGTCCGAATATGATAAAATCAGATCCGGAGACAAAAAACAAACAAATTTGCTCATCTCTACTTGGCACCTGTCTACACTGCCATAAGTGCCAATACCTTGTTTTAACAACAGTATCACTGTGCTTGATTGGCCAGCAAACTCGCCTGACCTTAACCCCATAGAGAATCTATGGGGTATTGTAAAGAGGAAGATGAGAGACACCAGACCCAACAATGCTGACGAGCTGAAGGCTGCTATCAAAGCAACCTGGGCTTCCATAACACCTCAGCAGTGCCACAGGCTGATCGTCTCCATGCCACGCCGCATTGATGCAGTAATTGATGCAAAAGGAGCCCCGACCAAGTATTGAGTGCATTTACTGAACATACATTTCAGTAGGCCAACATTTTGGATTTTAAAATCATTTTTGAAGCTGGTGTTATAAATTATTCTAATTTACTGAGATAATGACTTTTGGGTTTTCATTGGCTGTAAGCCATAGTCACCAACATTAACATAAACACTTGAAATAGATCAGTCTGTGTGTAATGAATCTATATAATATAGGAGTTTCACTTTTTGTATTGAAGAACTGAAATAAATTAACTTTTTGATGATATTCTAATTTTGTGAGAAATACCTGTATATATAATAAAAATCCTTTTTTTCTGCTTACATATAAACTCATATAAATTAATTCTGCAATTTGTTTGCATATTATCAGTATAGATTTGTTTATGCTACCAAACAGCAGGTAATATTCACAAAACAAAAACCAAAAAGAAAGGAAACTAATGTAACTATGAATATGGTAAAATAAAAAGTAAACTTTGGTAATTTTTTATATATTTTTTGATCTTTAAGGTTTTTGCACATTGTAGGAGGTTTAGCACAAGAAGCAGAGTACGGACTCAATAGAAAGCCTGTAGGCAGGAGCTGTGCACTTTCTCAGCAGTGTTTTGATTGATTGATGGCGATCACAGGACCCAAACCCCACCAGTCTACATGGAATTTAAGAAAAAAACTTTATGTGGGATTCGCTACTTACCAGCAGATATAGGGTTAATCTGCAGGTAGATGACGTTAAAGTCATGTCTGCCTTACTGGAAGCACAGCTACAAGGAGAAAATGCATTACATCCTCCCTGCAGCCAACTACTTTCAGTCATAGAGGCGGCACACGGAGCGGTTACAGTCCCCACTCACTATACTGTGAGCGCAGCTGTAATCATTCCCCAGCATTTCGACAACCAGGAACGACAGGTACAGTGGAAGGCTGAAATAAGTTTGAGTAAAAAATCTGGTTTGGGTAAATTATTACTCTTAGCAATGCACTAGATTATTTCTTTCATAGCAAATGTGGAGTATGAGTCGTTGTCTTTGGATCCATGTTTGAAGAACAATTCTATGTAGTCCTATTGGGCTGATATTGATCAAATTTCTCGCATTCTTTATTCTTTCACTAGAACTGCTGCCCGCCTGCACGTTCCACAGCTGTTAGGCTCCAGTGGTGAAGAACAATCCACTGAAAGACACATATCCTGTGCAGTTTTCATCTGTCTGCAAAAAACAGTTTTTTCAATAAACTTTGCCTGCACTGCTAACACTTGTGTAAAGATGTCGCTACATTTTACAAATCAGTGTCCTGTAATTGCCGCTTATGAGTTCCATGTGTGTAACATCTTGCTCACCCACTGAGATGCTGCACTGAAGGGTGTCGGCATTTGTTGTGTTTGCTTTCAGATTTTTCTTCTTTGAGGCCAAACTAAAAATACAGCCACAGATTAACATAGTATGAAAACCTGAACTTCGCAGAACAATCTAATGGAATTATAAATGCTCCAAAATATATTGATAATCCTCAATGGCACTGGTACATGTCCTTGCTGTAGTCTTGCTGTATCACTCCTAGTTTGTGTGCCATGTAAAAATTTAAAAAAAATAAAAGTCTTGAATATATTTAGAAAATTGTATCAAATCTACACCCACCTTCCTGTCCGCGATCCGGGATGAGCCACTCTCTCAATAATCAGATTGGGATCTACTTATCTAATATATAAAGCTGAATGTATGTATGTGTGTATGTATGTGGGTATGTTTGTCCGGGATTGGAATCCGCACCGTCGCACTTACGGGCATGAAATTTTGCACGCCCGCACGTCTCGACCCCGAAAGCGTCCTAGGCTATGTTTTGAATTGAAATTTTAACCCCGCGCGTTCCAAATCGCCAAACAATTTTGGCCCTATCTACATAATGGGGAGAAAGCTGAATGCTTGTGTGTATGTCCGGCATAGGAATCTGCATTTACGGGCATGAAATTTTGCACACCCGCACGTCTCGACCCCGGGAGCGTCATAGGCTAGGTTTTGAGTCGAAATTTTAACTCCGCGCATTCCAAATCGGCAAATAATTTTGGCCCGGGATAGGAATCTGCACCGTTGTACTTACGGGCATGAAATTTTGCATGCCCGCACATCTCAACCCCAGGAGCATTATAGGCTATGTGTTGAATGGAAATTTTAACCCCCGCACGTTCCAAATCGCCAAACAATTTTGGCCCTATCTACATAATGGGGAGAAAGCTGAATGCTTGTGTGTATGTCCGGCATAGGAATCTGCATTTACGGGCATGAAATTTTGCACACCCGCACGTCTCGACCCCGGGAGCATCATAGGCTAGGTTTTGAGTCGAAATTTTAACCCCGCGCATTCCAAATCGGAAAATAATTTTGGCCCGGGATAGGAATCTGCACCGTTGTACTTACGGGCATGAAATTTTGCATGCCCGCACATCTCAACCCCAGGAGCATCATAGGCTATGTGTTGAATGGAAATTTTAACCCCGCACGTTTTGGTGTGTGATTTTTATGTGCAGAATAAATTTTTGTTAACATAGTCTATTTTGTTACAGCTAACAGCAGTTATTAATTAACCCGGGCGAAGCCGGGTACTACAGCTAGTATAGAATAAAGGGCCCCATATAATGCTCCATAAAGAATAATGGTCCCAATATAATCTAATTTTAATTACCAATAAACTCTGTCACAACTTCCGGAGCTTGTGTCACTTCCACAATGCACCGCGACCGGAACTACACTGACCATCATATTGGAACACCCAAGTTATGGGTATTCCGATATGGCGCCGGAGATTCATATTCCCCGCCAAAGCCACGCGGCACCGCTCATTGGCTGAGCCGCCCGCCGGCTGAGCCAATGAGCGGCGCGGGATTCAAATCCCCCGCCGGCTGAGCCAATGAGCGGTGCCGCGTGGGATTCAAATCCCCCGCCAAAGCCAGGGGCACCGCTCATTGGCTGAGCGCCCCTGGCTACAGTTCGGGAGGAGTGAAGTGTGTGGGCGGTGACTGTGTACGTATGTGTGTATGTGGGGGGTCTGCGGGGCTGTGTGGGGGTCTGCGGGCCTGCATGTGTATGTGTGTGTGTGTGTATGTGTATGCAGGCATCGTCCAATGGGACTACAAGTCCCATATGCCTGCTACACTGACAGTGACACATTAGCCAATGATGGGACGTAGTAGTCCTATCATCCGGCTAATGTGTTGAATGTAAAAATAAAACATACATTGCATACACACAACATACAACATATAACAAAAATTACATATAACATACAGAACATACATATAACATACAATACATAACATAGAGTTCATACTTACCAATCACGTAATTCCCCGAAGCCATCGATCTCCTGTAATAAAAATACAATAAAAAACCAACCTATACATTACCTTTCCGCCGTAGTCCAGTGATTAACAAGTATCTCATGACGATCTCCGGTGTAGAACACTGACATCGGGTGATGTCAGTGCTCTACACCGCCACCGCGATACACTGACAGCGGAGGTAATCCTCCGCTGTGTGTACCGCTCCGCTGCTGCCGGGAGAGAATGACATCACTTCCATTCATTCCCTCACTGGCAATGCTGGGTGAGAAAATTCCCACGCAGCATTGCCATAAATTGAGAGAATGAACTCAGGTAACCTCAGTGATGCACTGCAGGAGCCATTGCCCTATAGAGCAGTGACATCACCTGACGTCACCTGACAGGAAGTATACGGTTGATTTATTTTTTACTTTTTATTACAAGAGACCGAGGGCGTAGCTTGGATCTGGGCGTGCAATAAAAATATGAAAACTCATGGCCTACGCTGTCCCACGCTATGACCTACCCAGTCGGCACTTCTTTTCTAGAAAAGCCATCCATGCCCTCCACCTGCATGTGAAAAACCGCATTGTCCATGCACTCAAACAATCAGTGAGTGGAAAGTTGCACCTCACAACAGATGCATGGGCCAGTAGGCATGGCCAGGGCCGTTACGTGTCCATCACTGTGAACTGGGTTAATGTGGTGGATGCAGGGTCCACAGGGGACAGCGGCGGTGGGACAATGCTGCCTAGCCCACGGTATAGGCAACAGTTGGCTGTAGGCGTTCAAACCTCCTCCTCCTCCCGAAGTGAAAGATTGTGGTATGTGTTAAAGGGGCCCACTGACACTCTTTGGCCCGGGGCCCACGAAAACCTGGAGCCAGCCCTGCCCCCCCCCACAACTTTAGCCAAATAACCCCCAGTTTTCAATGCGTTACTATTATTATAAAGTAAATTAAGGTTGACAAGCTTAAGTAATAAGAATTGATGTCGTTGGCGTTGAAATGGGCACTGTAGTTGTGTTTACTGTTCTCCACTCCCTGCCGACTTTTCTTCCCCATTGACTTGCATTGGGGTCGGTTCGAGTTTCAGTCGGACCTTCGACTTTTTCCGATTGTCGGTTGATTTCGTTTGACTCGACTTTTGTGAAAGTCGGGTGGTCCGAAACCCAACTCGACCGTCCCGGAGGCAAAGTCGCTCATCTCTAACTGTGACTGATGAGAACTATATAGTGAGACTGATGAGCACTATATACGGTGACTGATGAGCACTATATAGTGAGACTGATGAGCACTATATAGGTGACTGATGAGCACTATATAGTGAGACTGATGAGCACTATATACGGTGACTGATGAGCACTATATGCAGTGACTGATGAGCACTATATGCAGTGACTGATGAGCACTATGTACAGTGACTGATGAGCACTATATACAGACTGATGAGCACTATATACAGTGACTGGTGAGCACTATATACACTGATGAGCACTATATATATTGACTGATGAGCACTATATACAGTGACTGGTGAGCACTATATACACTGATGAGCACTATATATATTGACTGATGAGCACTATATACAGTGACTGATGAGCATTATATACGGTGACTGATGAGCACTATATATAGTGACTGATGAGCACTATATACCATGACTGATGAGCACTATATACAGTGACTGATTAACACTATAGTAACTGATGAGCACTATATACAGTGACTAGTCTAATATATAAAGCTGAATGTATGTATGTGTGTATGTATTTGGGTATGTTTGTCCGGGATTGGAATCCGCACCGTCGCACTTACGGGCATGAAATTTTGCACGCCCGCACGTCTCGACCCCGAAAGCGTCCTAGGCTATGTTTTGAATTGAAATTTTAACCCCGCGCGTTCCAAATCGCCAAACAATTTTGGCCCTATCTACATAATGGGGAGAAAGCTGAATGCTTGTGTGTATGTCCCGCATAGGAATCTGCATTTACGGGCATGAAATTTTGCACACCCGCACGTCTCGACCCCGGGAGCCTCATAGGCTAGGTTTTTAGTCGAAATTTTAACCCCGCGCATTCCAAATCGGCAAATAATTTTGGCCCGGGATAGGAATCTGCACCGTTGTACTTACGGGCATGAAATTTTGTATGCCCGCACATCTCAACCCCAGGAGCATCATAGGCTATGTGTTGAATGGAAATTTTAACCCCCGCACGTTCCAAATCGCCAAACAATTTTGGCCCTATCTACATAATGGGGAGAAAGCTGAATGCTTGTGTGTATGTCCGGCATAGGAATCTGCATTTACGGGCATGAAATTTTGCACACCCGCACGTCTCGACCCCGGGAGCGTCATAGGCTAGGTTTTGAGTCGAAATTTTAACCCCGCGCATTCCAAATCGGCAAATAATTTTGGCCCGGGATAGGAATCTGCACCGTTGTACTTACGGGCATGAAATTTTGCATGCCCGCACATCTCAACCCGAGGAGCATCATAGGCTATGTGTTGAATGGAAATTTTAACCCCCGCACGTTCCAAATCGCCAAACAATTTTGGCCCTATCTACATAATGGGGAGAAAGCTGAATGCTTGTGTGTATGTCCGGCATAGGAATCTGCATTTACGGGCATGAAATTTTGCACACCCGCACGTCTCGACCCCGGGAGCGTCATAGGTTAGGTTTTGAGTCGAAATTTTAACCCCGCGCATTCCAAATCGGCAAATAATTTTGGCCCGGGATAGGAATCTGCACCGTTGTACTTACGGGCATGAAATTTTGCATGCCCGCACATCTCAACCCCAGGAGCATCATAGGCTATGTGTTGAATGGAAATTTTAACCCCCGCACGTTTTGGTGTGTGATTTTTATGTGCAGAATAAATTTTTGTTAACATAGTCTATTTTGTTACAGCTAACAGCAGTTATTAATTAACCCGGGCGAAGCCGGGTACTACAGCTAGTATAGAATAAAGGGCCCCATATAATGCTCCATAAAGAATAATGGTCCCAATATAATCTAATATATAATTACCAATAAACTCTGTCACAACTTCCGGAGCTTGTGTCACTTCCACAATGCACCGCGACCGGAACTACACTGACCATCATATTGGAACACCCAAGTTATGGGTATTCCGATATGGCGCCGGAGATTCATATTCCCCGCCAAAGCCACGCGGCACCGCTCATTGGCTGAGCCGCCCGCCGGCTGAGCCAATGAGCGGCGCGGGATTCAAATCCCCCCGCCGGCTGAGCCAATGAGCGGTGCCGCGTGGGATTCAAATCCCCCGCCAAAGCCATGGGGCACCGCTCATTGGCTGAGCGCCCCTGGCTGCAGTTCGGGAGGAGTGAAGTGTGTGGGCGGTGACTGTGTACGTATGTGTGTATGTGGGGGGTCTGCGGGGCTGTGTGGGGGTCTGCGGGCCTGCATGTGTATGTGTGTGTGTGTGTATGTGTATGCAGGCATCGTCCAATGGGACTACAAGTCCCATATGCCTGCTACACTGACAGTGACACATTAGCCAATGATGGGACGTAGTAGTCCTATCATCCGGCTAATGTGTTGAATGTAAAAATAAAACATACATTGCATACACACAACATACAACATATAACAAAAATTACATATAACATACAGAACATACATATAACATACAATACATAACATAGAGTTCATACTTACCAATCACGTAATTCCCCGAAGCCATCGATCTCCTGTAATAAAAATACAATAAAAAACCAACCTATACATTACCTTTCCGCCGTAGTCCAGTGATTAACAAGTATCTCATGACGATCTCCGGTGTAGAACACTGACATCGGGTGATGTCAGTGCTCTACACCGCCACCGCGATACACTGACAGCGGAGGTAATCCTCCGCTGTGTGTACCGCTCCGCCGCTGCCGGGAGAGAATGACATCACTTCCATTCATTCCCTCACTGGCAATGCTGGGTGAGAAAATTCCCACGCAGCATTGCCATAAATTGAGAGAATGAACTCAGGTAACCTCAGTGATGCACTGCAGGAGCCATTGCCCTATAGAGCAGTGACATCACCTGACGTCACCTGACAGGAAGTATACGGTTGATTTATTTTTTACTTTTTATTACAAGAGACCGAGGGCGTAGCTTGGATCTGGCGTGCAATAAAAATATGAAAACTCATGGCCTACGCTGTCCCACGCTATGACCTACCCAGTCGGCACTTCTTTTCTAGAAAAGCCATCCATGCCCTCCACCTGCATGTGAAAAACCCATTGTCCATGCACTCAAACAATCAGTGAGTGGAAAGTTGCACCTCACAACAGATGCATGGGCCAGTAGGCATGGCCAGGGCCGTTACGTGTCCATCACTGTGAACTGGGTTAATGTGGTGGATGCAGGGTCCACAGGGGACAGCGGCGGTGGGACAATGCTGCCTAGCCCACGGTATAGGCAACAGTTGGCTGTAGGCGTTCAAACCTCCTCCTCCTCCCGAAGTGAAAGATTGTGGTATGTGTTAAAGGGGCCCACTGACACTCTTTGGCCCGGGGCCCACGAAAACCTGGAGCCAGCCCTGCCCCCCCCCCACAACTTTAGCCAAATAACCCCCAGTTTTCAATGCGTTACTATTATTATAAAGTAAATTAAGGTTGACAAGCTTAAGTAATAAGAATTGATGTCGTTGGCGTTGAAATGGGCACTGTAGTTGTGTTTACTGTTCTCCACTCCCTGCCGACTTTTCTTCCCCATTGACTTGCATTGGGGTCGGTTCGAGTTTCAGTCGGACCTTCGACTTTTTCCGATTGTCGGTTGATTTCGTTTGACTCGACTTTTGTGAAAGTCGGGTGGTCCGAAACCCAACTCGACCGTCCCGGAGGCAAAGTCGCTCATCTCTAACTGTGACTGATGAGAACTATATAGTGAGACTGATGAGCACTATATACGGTGACTGATGAGCACTATATAGTGAGACTGATGAGCACTATATACGGTGACTGATGAGCACTATATAGTGAGACTGATGAGCACTATATACGGTGACTGATGAGCACTATATGCAGTGACTGATGAGCACTATATGCAGTGACTGATGAGCACTATGTACAGTGACTGATGAGCACTATATACAGACTGATGAGCACTATATACAGTGACTGGTGAGCACTATATACACTGATGAGCACTATATATATTGACTGATGAGCACTATATACAGTGACTGGTGAGCACTATATACACTGATGAGCACTATATATATTGACTGATGAGCACTATATACAGTGACTGATGAGCATTATATACGGTGACTGATGAGCACTATATATAGTGACTGATGAGCACTATATACCATGACTGATGAGCACTATATACAGTGACTGATTAACACTATAGTAACTGATGAGCACTATATACAGTGACTAGTCTAATATATAAAGCTGAATGTATGTATGTGTGTATGTATTTGGGTATGTTTGTCCGGGATTGGAATCCGCACCGTCGCACTTATGGGCATGAAATTTTGCACGCCCGCACGTCTCGACCCCGAAAGAGTCCTAGGCTATGTTTTGAATCGAAATTTTAACTCCGCGCGTTCCAAATCGCCAAACAATTTTGGCCCTATCTACATAATGGGGAGAAAGCTGAATGCTTGTGTGTATGTCCCGCATAGGAATCTGCATTTACGGGCATGAAATTTTGCACACCCGCACGTCTCGACCCCGGGAGCGTCATAGGCTAGGTTTTTAGTCGAAATTTTAACCCCGCGCATTCCAAATCGGCAAATAATTTTGGCCCGGGATAGGAATCTGCACCGTTGTACTTACGGGCATGAAATTTTGTATGCCCGCACATCTCAACCCCAGGAGCATCATAGGCTATGTGTTGAATGGAAATTTTAACCCCCGCACGTTCCAAATCGCCAAACAATTTTGGCCCTATCTACATAATGGGGAGAAAGCTGAATGCTTGTGTGTATGTCCGGCATAGGAATCTGCATTTACGGGCATGAAATTTTGCACACCCGCACGTCTCGACCCCGGGAGCGTCATAGGCTAGGTTTTGAGTCGAAATTTTAACCCCGCGCATTCCAAATCGGCAAATAATTTTGGCCCGGGATTGGAATCTGCACCGTTGTACTTACGGGCATGAAATTTTGCATGCCCACACATCTCAACCCCAGGAGCATCATAGGCTATGTGTTGAATGGAAATTTTAACCCCCGCACGTTCCAAATCGCCAAACAATTTTGGCCCTATCTACATAATGGGGAGAAAGCTGAATGCTTGTGTGTATGTCCGGCATAGGAATCTGCATTTACGGGCATGAAATTTTGCACACCCGCACGTCTCGACCCCGGGAGCGTCATAGGTTAGGTTTTGAGTCGAAATTTTAACCCCGCGCATTCCAAATCGGCAAATAATTTTGGCCCGGGATAGGAATCTGCACCGTTGTACTTACGGGCATGAAATTTTGCATGCCCGCACATCTCAACCCCAGGAGCATCATAGGCTATGTGTTGAATGGAAATTTTAACCCCCGCACGTTTTGGTGTGTGATTTTTATGTGCAGAATAAATTTTTGTTAACATAGTCTATTTTGTTACAGCTAACAGCAGTTATTAATTAACCCGGGCGAAGCCGGGTACTACAGCTAGTATAGAATAAAGGGCCCCATATAATGCTCCATAAAGAATAATGGTCCAATATAATCTAATATATAATTACCAATAAACTCTGTCACAACTTCCGGAGCTTGTGTCACTTCCACAATGCACCGCGACCGGAACTACACTGACCATCATATTGGAACACCCAAGTTATGGGTATTCCGATATGGCGCCGGAGATTCATATTCCCCGCCAAAGCCACGCGGCACCGCTCATTGGCTGAGCCGCCCGCCGGCTGAGCCAATGAGCGGCGCGGGATTCAAATCCCCCGCCGGCTGAGCCAATGAGCGGTGCCGCGTGGGATTCAAATCCCCCACCAAAGCCATGGGAAAACCGCTCATTGGCTGAGCGCCCCTGGCTGCAGTTCGGGAGGAGTGAAGTGTGTGGGCGGTGACTGTGTACGTATGTGTGTATGCGGGGGGTCTGCGGGCTGTGTGGGGGTCTGCGGGCCTGCATGTGTATGTGTGTGTGTTTATGTGTATGCAGGCATCGTCCAATGGGACTACAAGTCCCATATGCCTGCTACACTGACAGTGACACATTAGCCAATGATGGGACGTAGTAGTCCTATCATCCGGCTAATGTGTTGAATGTAAAAATAAAACATACATTGCATACACACAACATACAACATATAACAAAAATTACATATAACATACAGAACATACATATAACATACAATACATAACATAGAGTTCATACTTACCAATCACGTAATTCCCCGAAGCCATCGATCTCCTGTAATAAAAATACAATAAAAAACCAACCTATACATTACCTTTCCGCCGTAGTCCAGTGATTAACAAGTATCTCACGACGATCTCCGGTGTAGAAAACTGACATCGGGTGATGTCAGTGCTCTACACCGCCACCGCGATACACTGACAGCGGAGGTAATCCTCCGCTGTGTGTACCGCTCCGCCGCTGCCGGGAGAGAATGACATCACTTCCATTCATTCCCTCACTGGCAATGCTGGGTGAGAAAATTCCCACGCAGCATTGCCATAAATTGAGAGAATGAACTCAGGTAACCTCAGTGATGCACTGCAGGAGCCATTGCCCTATAGAGCAGTGACATCACCTGACGTCACCTGACAGGAAGTATACGGTTGATTTATTTTTTACTTTTTATTACAAGAGACCGAGGGCGTAGCTTGGATCTGGGCGTGCAATAAAAATATGAAAACTCATGGCCTACGCTGTCCCACGCTATGACCTACCCAGTCGGCACTTCTTTTCTAGAAAAGCCATCCATGCCCTCCACCTGCATGTGAAAAACCGCATTGTCCATGCACTCAAACAATCAGTGAGTGGAAAGTTGCACCTCACAACAGATGCATGGGCCAGTAGGCATGGCCAGGGCCGTTACGTGTCCATCACTGTGAACTGGGTTAATGTGGTGGATGCAGGGTCCACAGGGGACAGCGGCGGTGGGACAATGCTGCCTAGCCCACGGTATAGGCAACAGTTGGCTGTAGGCGTTCAAACCTCCTACTCCTCCAGAAGTGAAAGATTGTGGTATGTGTTAAAGGGGCCCACTGACACTCTTTGGCCCGGGGCCCACGAAAACCTGGAGCCAGCCCTGCCCCCCTCACAACTTTAGCCAAATAACCCCCAGTTTTCAATGCGTTACTATTATTATAAAGTAAATTAAGGTTGACAAGCTTAAGTAATAAGAATTGATGTCGTTGGCGTTGAAATGGGCACTGTAGTTGTGTTTACTGTTCTCCACTCCCTGCCGACTTTTCTTCCCCATTGACTTGCATTGGGGTCGGTTCGAGTTTCAGTCGGACCTTCGACTTTTTCCGATTGTCGGTTGATTTCGTTTGACTCGACTTTTGTGAAAGTCGGGTGGTCCGAAACCAAACTCGACCGTCCCGGAGGCAAAGTCGCTCATCTCTAACTGTGACTGATGAGAACTATATAGTGAGACTGATGAGCACTATATACGGTGACTGATGAGCACTATATAGTGAGACTGATGAGCACTATATACGGTGACTGATGAGCACTATATAGTGAGACTGATGAGCACTATATATGGTGACTGATGAGCACTATATGCAGTGACTGATGAGCACTATATGCAGTGACTGATGAGCACTATGTACAGTGACTGATGAGCACTATGTACAGTGACTGATGAGCACTATATACAGTGACTGATGAGCACTATATACAGTGACTGGTGAGCACTATATACACTGATGAGCACTATATATATTGACTGATGAGCACTATATACAGTGACTGGTGAGCACTATATACACTGATGAGCACTATATATATTGACTGATGAGCACTATATACAGTGACTGATGAGCATTATATACGGTGACTGATGAGCACTATATATAGTGACTGATGAGCACTATATACCATGACTGATGAGCACTATATACAGTGACTGATTAACACTATAGTAACTGATGAGCACTATATACAGTGACTAGTCTAATATATAAAGCTGAATGTATGTATGTGTGTATGTATTTGGTATGTTTGTCTGGGATTGGAATCCGCACCGTCGCACTTATGGGCATGAAATTTTGCACGCCCGCACGTCTCGACCCCGAAAGAGTCCTAGGCTATGTTTTGAATCGAAATTTTAACCCCGCGCGTTCCAAATCGCCAAACAATTTTGGCCCTATCTACATAATGGGGAGAAAGCTGAATGCTTGTGTGTATGTCCCGCATAGGAATCTGCATTTACGGGCATGAAATTTTGCACACCCGCACGTCTCGACCCCGGGAGCGTCATAGGCTAGGTTTTTAGTCGAAATTTTAACCCCGCGCATTCCAAATCGGCAAATAATTTTGGCCCGGGATAGGAATCTGCACCGTTGTACTTACGGGCATGAAATTTTGTATGCCCGCACATCTCAACCCCAGGAGCATCATAGGCTATGTGTTGAATGGAAATTTTAACCCCCGCACGTTCCAAATCGCCAAACAATTTTGGCCCTATCTACATAATGGGGAGAAAGCTGATTGCTTGTGTGTATGTCCGGCATAGGAATCTGCATTTACGGGCATGAAATTTTGCACACCCGCACGTCTCGACCCCGGGAGCGTCATAGGCTAGGTTTTGAGTCGAAATTTTAACCCCGCGCATTCCAAATCGGCAAATAATTTTGGTCCGAGATAGGAATCTGCACCGTTGTACTTACGGGCATGAAATTTTGCATGCCCGCACATCTCAACCCCAGGAGCATCATAGGCTATGTGTTGAATGGAAATTTTAAACCCCCGCACGTTCCAAATCGCCAAACTATTTTGGCCCTATCTACATAATGGGGAGAAAGCTGAATACTTGTGTCTATGTCCGGCATAGGAATCTGCATTTACGGGCATGAAATTTTGTACACCCGCACGTTTCGACCCCGGGAGCATCATAGGCTGTGTTTTGAGTCGACATTTTAACCCCACGTGTTCAAAATTGCGCGCAATAAAAACACACACACGTCTGGTATTTTTATCTTTTAAAAATAAATATCTGATTAATAACCAGCTAAACTACAAGACCAATTTGTTATAAATTTGCCATATAGGGAAATAAGACAGATGTCAGTCACATGAGCTGTATATTATTTGTATGTGTGAGGTAATATATACTGCCAGAGGGGAATGTTTTCTGTTGGCTGGAGAATTATCAGGCTGCCTATAGCAGCCAATCACAGCTCAGCTTCTATTTTGCGACAGGACATTAATATGACCATATAGGGAAATAAGCCACATGTCAGTCACATGAGCTGTATATTATTTGTATGTGTGAGGTAATATATACTGCCAGAGGGGAATGCTTTTTGTTGGCTGGGGATTTATCAGGCTGCCTATAGCAACCAATCACAGCTCAGCTTCTATTTTGCCATAGGTCATTAATATGAGCTCTCTTTGGTTACTATAGGCAACAGAGGACATATAGAGACATAATCATTATAATTTGTTATAACTAACCGTAGTTAGTTACTATGCCCGGGCAGCGCCGGGCTCTTCAGCTAGTATTTAATATATTTATGGAGATTACTTTGGTAACAAAAGATTAATAGAACGAGCCTTGATTTTACAAAGAGAATAAAATATTACACGCTTTAGCACAACTGTTGCTTTTCTCAAATTAAAGGGAACCTGTGACCAAAATCATGTTACCTTAACCCCTTACCGAGATATGATTTACAGTTACGCCTAAAGAACGGGAGGGGAGAACAAAGTGCAATTTACCAACAGAAGGGAAGGAGTGCTGAAATAGAAAGAGTTTATAAAGTGAGTTAAAACAAACCACGAAATACAAAATGAAAAGATAAGGTACAAACTGCTAGAGAGTATGCCGCCTACTTCCTAAAAAAGAAGCAAAAGATAGGAGCATGGTGAAAAGTATAATCAGCAGAGAGATAAACCCTAGCTGGTCTTTCACTGACTGGCAAAAACAACAGAAGTATTGCTGGACATCCAAATGATAATATCCCCAGCAGGAAATACCAGCAGGGGGAAGTATAAAAGTATATGTATCGGTAATCAAAAGATGATCGGGCAGACAAATGAATAAATTAAAACACCTGTTAATCTAAAAACACTAAAGCAAGGATAACAGATATGATGTAACAAAACATCTTAAAGGGAACCTGTCAGCTTGTTTTCCCGCAATAAGCTGCAGCCACTGCCTTTCGGGGCTTATCTACAGCATTCTATAATGCTGTAGATAAGCCCCCGATCTAACCTGAAAGAGAAGAAAAACAAGTTATATTATACTCACCAGAGGGAGGTCCGGTACTATGGGCGTCACTGGTCCGGGTCCGGCACCTCCCATCTTCATGTGATGACGTCCTCCTCCTTGCTTCATGTCGCGGCTATTGCACAGGTGCACTGATCTGCCCTGTTGAGGGCAAAGTACTGCAGTGCGAAGGCGCTGGACCTCCCTGACCTTTTGCTGCGCCTGCACACTGCAGTACTTTGCTCTGCCCTTAACAGGGCAGATCAGTACGCCTGCGCAGGAGACGCGACATGAAGCAAGCAGGATGACGACATCACATGAAGATGGGAGGCGCCAGTCCGGGACCTGCGACGCCCATCGGACCGGACCGCCCCCGGTGAGTATAATATACAGTAACTTGTTTTTCTTCTCTTTCAGGTTAGATCGGGGGCTTATCTACAGCATTATAGAATGCTGTAGATAAGCTCCGAAAGGTAGTGGCCGCAGCTTATTGTGGAAAAATGAGCTGACAGGTTCCCTTTAATATTGTTTTAATTCTTAGTTCATTCTCTCCATCTGACCATTAGTCTCAGGATGATAACCTGAAGAGAACAAAAGCATAATTCCTAATCTGGAGTAAAAGCTAAGCCAAAATCTAGCCATAAACTGAACCCCTCTATTAGAAATAATGTTTTTAGGAACACTGTGTAACTTAACGACGTGAGAAATAAACAATGTATCTAAACTCTTAGCCGTAGAAAATATTAGTGGAGGAACCAATGAATCATCTTGCTGAAACGGTCCACCACCACACATACTACAGTATTACCACCAGAATTGGGCAAATCTGTGACAAGATCTGGAACCTCGTAATTCAAAAGAAACCCTGACGAGACATGGAGAGAGATTTTAGACCTGTCGCAAAATCTGCAAATACGGACATACTCATCAATGTCCTTTCAAGCACTCTGCCACCAAAAGTACCTTTAAACAACTCTCCTGGTGGCAGGGGAACCAGCATCTCCGGCCAGCACAGAGCCATGAACTTTGTTAAGAAGATTCGTACATCAACAATGACAGTATTGCTGGATATCCAAATGAGAATATCACCAGCAGGAAATACCTGCAAGTGGAAAGTATAGCCGCACCTGAAAGGTGATTGGGCAGACAAATTAATAAATGAAGACAACTGTTAAGCTATAAGGACTAAAGCAAGTATAACAGAAAATACTCAGAGTAAAAGTATAACTACTGTGGCTCAGCAGAGGTAGAAGCCGACCACAAAGCACAGGCTTAAGAGTTTGAACCCAGACTCATAACATGATGGCTGTGTTGCTCAGTCATCATCTACCTCTAACAGCCACAAGTTGAGCTAAGCTCTATTCTTGGTAGTTAACCTGTAAAAGGCAAACCGTCAGGTAAACATTGAAGTGGATCTTGTCTCGGAAAATGGTGACATAGTCAAATTTTTTTTTACAAAATGACATAATTGTTTTTACCACTTACATAAAAAACTATGAACGTTTGACAGCTCCGTTATCAAGCTGGCCTGGAGAATCATATTACTGGGCAATTTTACAACAAAGTGAACAAATAAAATAAAACAAAGTTGCAGAATTGCATTTGTTTTGCCGTACTTGGAATTTTTTCCTGCTTTTCAGTACATCTTTTGATAAAATGAAGTCATTCACCTCACAATAACAGAGGGTCTCACCCACCAAATACCTCACAATAACAGAGGGGCTCACCCACAAAACACTGATAATAACAGAATGGGCATCTGACAAACTACCTGTAAAGGGCTCACAAAACCTGACATAACAGAGAGGTCCGCCATCCAAATACTGAAATAACAATGCTCACCCACCAAAAACCTGAAATAACAGAGGGCGCTCCACCCAGCAAACACCTGAAATAAGAAGCTCACCACAAACATGACATAGTAGGGCTCACAACAAACACTGACAATAACAAGGGCTCAACCAAACACCTGAAATAAGGGCACACCACATAAACTGAAACAAGAAGGCTCCACAAACACTGAAATAACAGAGGGGCTCACCACAAACACGTACAATACTGAGCAGAGGGTAACCACCAAACACCTGCAATAACAGGGCTCTCCACCAAACTCTGAAATAACAGAGGGGCTCACCCATCAAACACCTGACAAAAGGAGGAGCTCACCACCAAATACAACCTGAAAATACAGGGGCTCACCCACAAATACATGCAAATATACAAAGGATCACACAAACACTGACAATAACAGAGGGCTCACCCACAAACTGCCGGGAAATATATCGAGGGCTCACCAACCAAACTGACAATAAAAGCTCCCCCAAACACTGAAAATTGAGGGCCTCACCACCAAACACCTTTGATAATAAAGAGGGTCACCCACCAAACACGACTAGAGGGCTCACCACCAAAACCTACAATAACAGAGGGGCTCACCACCAAACACCTGACAATAACAGAGGGGCTCACCACCAAACACCTGACAATAACAGGGGGCTCACCACCAAACACCTGACAATAACAGAGGGGCTCACCCACCAAAACCTGACAATAACAGAGGGCTCACCCACCAAACACTCTACAATAACAGAGGGGCTCACCACCAAACACCTGATAATAACAAAAGGGCTCACCCACCAAACACCTGACAATAACAGAGGCTCACCACCAAACACCTGAAATAACAGAGGGGCTCACCCACAAACACTGACAATAACAGAGGGCTCACCCACAAACACCTGACAATAACAGAGGGGCTCACCACCAAACACCTGACAATAACAGAGGGGCTCACCCACCAAACACCTGATAATAAAAGGCTCACCATAAACACTGAATAACAGAGGCTCACACCACCAAAACACCTGATAATATACAAAAGGGCTCACCAACCAAAACCTGACAATAACAGAGGGCTCACCACCAAACACCTGAAAAAGAGAGTGCTCACACAAAACCTGAAAATAAAGAGGGGCTCACCACCAAACACCTGATAATAACAGAGGCTCACCACCAAATACCTGACAATAACAGGGGGCTCACCACAAACACCTGAAATAACAGAGGGCTCACCACAAACACTGACAATAACAGAGGGGCTCACCACCAAACACTGACAATAACAGAGGGCTCACCACCAAACACCTGAAATAACAGAGGGCTCACCCACCAACACCTGAAATAACAGGGGCTCACCACCAAACCTGACAATAACAGAGGGGCTCACCCACCAAACACTGAAATAACAGAGGGGCTCACCCACCAAAACTGACAATAACGAGGGGCTCACCACAAACCACTGAAATAACAGGGCTCACACCAAACCGACTACAATACCACCAAATGACCGACATAACAGAGGGGCTCACACCAAACCTAACAATCACCCACAATGAATAAAGAGGGCTACCACCAAACACTGACAATAACAGAGGGCTCAAACCCCAAACACTAATAAAGGGGTCTCACCACAAACCTGACAATAACAAATTTTCACAAAATGACATAAGTGTCACCCACCAAACACTAAATAACAGAGGGGTCACCCATCAAACACTGACAATACAGAAGCATACCATCAAACACTGAAATAACAAGGCTCACCACAAAACATAATTCAGAAGCTCACCCAATACCGACAATACAGTGCTCACCATCAATCTGAATAACAGAGGCTCACCACAAAATAAATAACAGAGGGGCTCACCCACAAACTACCTGACAATAACAGAGGGCTCACCACCAAACACCTGACATACAGAGGCTCACCCACAAACACTGAATAACAGAGGGCTCACCCACAAACACCTGAAATAACAGAGGCTCACCCACCAAACACCTGACAATAACAGAGGGGCTCACCCACCAAAACCTGACAATAACAGAGGGGCTCACCCACCAAACACCTGACAATAACAGAGGGCTCACCCACCAAACACCTGACAATAACAGAGGGGCTCACCACCAAACACCTGATAATAACAGAGGGCTCACCCACCAAACACCTGACAATAACAGAGGGGCTCACCACCAAACACCTGACAATAACAGAGGGCTCACCCACAAACACCTGACAATAACAGAGGGCTCACCCACCAAACACTGAAATAACAGAGGGCTCACCACCAAACACCTGATAATAACAGAGGGGCTCACCCACCAAACACTGATAATAACAGAGGGGCTCACCCACCAAACACCTGACAATAACAGAGGGCTCACCCACCAAACACTGCAATAACAGAGGGGCTCACCCACCAAACACCTGATAATAACAGAGGGCTCACCCACCAAAACACTGACAATAACAGAGGGGCTCACCCACCAAACACCTGACAATAACAGAGGGCTCACCACAAACACCTGACAATAACAGAGGGCTCACCCACCAAACACCTGAAATAACAGAGGGGCTCACCCACCAAACACCTGACAATAACAGAGGGCTCACCCACCAAACACCTGACAATAACAGAGGGGCTCACCCACCAAACACCTGAAATAACAGAGGGCTCACCCACCAAAACCTGACAATAACAGAGGGGCTCACCCACCAAACACCTGACAATAACAGAGGGGCTCACCCACCAAACACCTGACAATAACAGAGGGCTCACCCACCAAACACCTGACAATAACAGAGGGGCTCACCCACAAACACCTGAAATAACAGGGGGCTCACCCACCAAACACCTGACAATAACAGAGGGGCTCACCCACCAAACACCTGACAATAACAGAGGGCTCACCCACCAAAACCTGATAACAGAGGGGCTCACCCACCAAACACCTGAAATAACAGAGGGCTCACCCACCAAACACCTGACAATAACAGAGGGGCTCACCCACCAAAACCTGACAATAACAGAGGGGCTCACCCACCAAACACTGACAATAAAGAGGGGCTCACCCACCAAACACCTGACAATAACAGAGGGCTCACCCACCAAACACCTGACAATAACAGAGGGGCTCACCCACCAAACACTGACAATAACAGAGGGGCTCACCCACCAAACACCTGACAATAACAGAGGGGCTCACCCACAAACACTGACAATAACAGAGGGCTCACCCACAAACACCTGATAATAACAGAGGGCTCACCCACCAAACACCTGACAATAACAGAGGGGCTCACCCACCAAACACCTGACAATACAGAGGGGCTCACCCACCAAAACCTGAAATAACAGAGGGGCTCACCCACCAAACACCTGCATAACAGAGGGGCTCACCACCAAACACCTGATAATAACAGAGGGGCTCACCCACCAAACCTGATAATAACAGAGGGCTCACCACCAAACACCTGACAATAACAGAGGGGCTCACCACCAAACACCTGAAATAACAGAGGGGCTCACCCACAAACACCTGACAATAACAGAGGGGCTCACCCACCAAACACCTGACAATAACAGAGGGGCTCACCCACCAAACACCTGAAATAACAGAGGGCTCACCCACCAAACACCTGAAATAACAGAGGGGCTCACCCACCAAAACCTGAATAACAGAGGGGCTCACCACCAAACACTGATAATAACAGAGGGGCTCACCCACCAAAACCTGAAATACAGAGGGGCTCACCCACCAAACACCTGACAATAACAGAGGGGCTCACCCACCAAACACCTGACAATAACAGAGGGGCTCACCCACCAAACACCTGAAATAACAGAGGGGCTCACCCACCAAACACCTGAAATAACAGAGGGCTCACCCACACAAATAGGCACCCACCAAACACTGAAATACAGAGGGGCTCACCCACCAAACACCTGACAATAACAGAGGGGCTCACCACCAAACACCTGATCAATAACAGAGGGGCTCACCCACCAAAACTGAAATACAGAGGGGCTCACCCACCAAACACCTGATAATAACAGAGGGCTCACCCACCAAACACCTGACAATAACAGAGGGGCTCACCACCAAACACCTGAAATAACAGAGGGGCTCACCACCAAACACCTGAAATAAAGGGGCTCACCACCAAACACCTGACAATAACAGAGGGGCTCACCCACCAAACACCTGAAATAACAGAGGGCTCACCCACCAAACACTGACAATAACAGAGGGGCTCACCACCAAACACTGATAATAACAGAGGGGCTCACCCACCAAACACCTGACAATAACAGAGGGGCTCACCCACCAAACACTGAAATAACAGAGGGGCTCACCCCAAACACCTGACAATAACAGAGGGGCTCACCACCAAACACCTGACAATAACAGAGGGGCTCACCACCAAACACTGACAATAACAGAGGGGCTCACCACCAAACACCTGATAATAACAGAGGGGCTCACCACCAAACACCTGACAATAACAGAGGGGCTCACCACCAAACACCTGACAATAACAGAGGGGCTCACCCACCAAACACCTGACAATAACAGAGGGGCTCACCCACCAAAACCTGACAATAACAGAGGGGCTCACCACCAAACACCTGACAATAACAGAGGGCTCACCACCAAACACCTGATAATAACAGAGGGGCTCACCACCAAACACCTGACAATAACAGAGGGGCTCACCCACAAACACCTGACAATAACAGAGGGGCTCACCACCAAACACCTGAAATAACAGAGGGGCTCACCCACCAAACACCTGACAATAACAGAGGGGCTCACCCACCAAACACCTGACAATAACGAGGGGCTCACCACCAAACACCTGAAATAACAGAGGGCTCACCCACCAAACACCTGACAATAACAGAGGGGCTCACCACCAAACACCTGACAATAACAGAGGGCTCACCCACCAAACACCTGACAATAACAGAGGGGCTCACCCTCCAAACACCTACAATAACAGAGGGGCTCACCCACCAAACACCTGACAATAACAGAGGGGCTCACCCACCAAACACCTGACAATAACAGAGGGCTCACCCACCAAACACCTGACAATAACAGAGGGCTCACCACCAAACACCTGACAATAACAGAAGGGCTCACCACCAAACACCTGACAATAACAGAGGGGTCACCACCAAACACCTGAAATAACAGAGGGGCTCACCCACCAAAACCTGACAATAACAGAGGGCTCACCACAACACTAAACCTGAAATAACAGAGGGGCTCACCCACCAAACCCAATAACAGAGGGTCACCCCAAACACCTACAGCACAAAACAGCTCACACAAACACCTAAATAACAGAGCCACACAAACACCTGACACAAACATGAGGCTAACCAGACACCACTAAAACGAGGGCTCACCCACCAAACACCTGAAATAACAGAGGGGCCACCCACCAAACACTGAATAATAAAGAGGGGCTCACCCACAAACACCTGAAATAACAAGGGCCACCCACAACACTGAATACAGAGGGCCACCCCACAAACCCTGAAATAACAGAGGGCTACCCCCACCAAAAGACACCACAAACAGAGGGCTCACCCCACCAAACAAATAACAGAGGGCCACCCACCAAAACCTGCAATAACAGAGGGGCTCACCCACCAAACACCTGAAAACAGGCCACCAAAACACCTAAAAACAGAGGGCTCACCACCAAACACCTGACAAAAGAGGGCTCACCCAAACACCTGATAATAACAGAGGGGCTCACCACCAAAACATGATAATACAAGGGGCTACCCACCAAACACCTGACAATACAGAGGGCCACCACCAAACACCTAAAACAGAGGGGCTCACCCACAAACTGAAAAACAGAGGGTCACCCACAAACACTGCAAAACAGGCTACCCACAAACACTACCAAAACAGAAACGAGGGGCTCACCCCAAAACCTAAATAACAGAGGGGCTCACCCACCAACACTACAATAACAGAGGGGCTCACCCACCAAACCTGATAAAACAAGGGCTCACCACCAAACCTGAACAATACAGAGCTCACCCACCAAAACCTGACAATAAAGGGGCTCACCCACCAACACACAATAACAGAGGGGCTCACCCACAAACACTGACAAACAGAGGGGCTACCCACAAACACCGACAAACAAGGGGCCACCAACACCTGATAATAACAAAGCTCACCACAACACACAACTCAAAAAGGGTACACAACCCTAAACAAGGGTCACACAACACAATAACAGAGGGGCTCACCACAACAAAAAAGCACAAACAATACAACCAAACAGGGCCAACACACACAAACGACACAACTACAAACACAAAAGAGGCTCACACCAACACATAAGGTCACCCAAACGAATAAAGAGGGACACCAAACCAAAAAGGCTCACCCACAAACCTAAATAACAGGGGCCCACCAAACCCATAAAAGGGGCCACCAAACACCAAAAACAAGGGCTCACCACAAACACTGACAATAACAGAGGGGCTCCCCCAAACACCTGAAAAACAGAGGGGCTACACACCAAACACCTGAAATAACAGAGGGGCCACCCACCAAAACCAATAAACGGCCACCCACCAAAACATGAAATAACAGAGGGCCCCACCAAACACCTGTATAACAAAGGCTACACCAAAAGCCAAAACAAAGGGGAACACAAACACCTAAACAAAAGGCAACCACAACACTGACAATAAAAGGGGTCACCACCAAAACCAATAACAGGGGGTCCACCAAAAACCTGATAAAACAGGGGGCTCACCCACCAAACCGAAATAACAGAGGGGCTCACCCACAAACACCTACAATAACAGGGGCACCACCAACACCTGATAAACAAGGGGCTCACCCAAACACCTAAATAAAGAGGGCTCACCACCAACACTGACAATAACAGGGGGCTCCACCAACACCTGACAATAACAGGGGGTCACCCCAAAACACCTGACAATAACAGAGGGGTCACCCACAAAACCTGACAATAACAGAGGGTCACCCACAAAACAACCATAACAAAGAAGGGGCTCACCCACAAACACCTGCAATAAGAGGGGCTCACCCACCAAACACTGACAATAACAGAGGGGCCACCCACAAAACCTGAAACAGGGGCTCACCCACCAAACACCTGATAATAACAGAGGGCTCCCACCAAACACCTGCAATAACAGAGGGGCTCACCCACAAACACCATAATAACAAGGGGTCACCCCAAAACACCTGAAAAAAAAGGGGCACCACCAAACACTGAATAACAGAGGGCCACCCAAAAACCTGAATAACAGAGGGGCTCACCACAAAACCAAATAACAGGGGCTACACCCACCAAACCACAATAACAGAGGGGCTCACCACCAAACCTGATAATAAAAGGGCCCACTACGCCACAACAGAGGGCAAAACAGAGACACGAGCCACCACAAAACGACAACAAAGGAGCACACAAACGAAAAACAAGGGGCCCACCAAAACCTGAAAAAGAGAGGCTCACCCCCAAACACCTGCAAAAACAGGGGGCCACCACAAACACTGAATAACAGAGGGGCACCACCAAACACCTGAAATAACAAGGGACACCCCAAAACCTGAAAAACGGGGGCTACCCACCAACCAACACAAGCTACCAACAAAACGGTAACACCACACCAAAACAAATAAGGGGCACCCACCAAACAGGCAAACAGAGGGG
>JARQOD010000005.1:75390763-75512601 GCA_033576555.1 Oophaga sylvatica
TTTTTAGGCAAGACTGTGAGAGAGCCGATTCCCTTGGCTGAGAAGCAACCCCACACATGAATGGTTTCAGGATGCTTAACAGTTGGCATGAGACAAGACTGGTGGTAGCGCTCACCTTGTCTTCTCCGAATGAGGCGTTTTCCTGATGTCCCAAACAATCGAAAAGGGGATTCATCAGAGAAAATAACTTTACCCCAGTCCTCAGCAGTCCACTGCCTGTACCTTTTGCAGAATATCAGTCTGTCCATGATGTTTTTTCTGGAGAGAAGTGGCTTTTTTTGCTGCCCTCCTTGAGACCAGGCCTTGCTCCAAGAGTCTCCGCCTCACAGTGCGTGCAGATGCACTCACACCTGCCTGCTGCCATTCCTGAGCAAGCTCTGCACTGCTGGTAGCCCGATCCCGTAGCTGAAACACTTTTAAGAGACGGTCCTGGCGCTTGCTGGTCTTTCTTGGGCATCCTGAAGCCTTTTTGGCAACAATGGAACCTCTCTCCTTGAAGTTCTTGATGATGCGATAGATTGTTGACTGAGGTGCAATCTTTCTAGTTGAGATACTCTTCCCTGTTAGGCCATTTTTGTGCATTGCAATGATGACTGCACGTGTTTCTTTAGAGATAACCATGGTTAACAGAAGAGAAACAATGATGCCAAGCACCAGTCTCCTTTTAAAGTGTCCAGTGGTGTCATTCTTACTTAATCATGACAGATTGATCTCCAGCCATGTCCTCATCAACACCCACACCTGTGTTAATGGAGCAATCACTGAAAAGAGGTTAGCTGGTCTTTTTAAGGCAGGGCTGCAATGATGTTGAAATGTGTTTTGGGGGATAAAGTTCATTTTCTAGCCAAATATTGACTTTGCAAGTAATTGCTGTTAAGCTGATCACTCTTTATAACATTCTGGAGTATATGCAAATTGCCATTAGAAAAAGTGAAGCAGTAGACTTTGTAAAAATTAATATTTGTGTCATTCTCAAAACTTTTGGCCATGAGTGTATTATTCCTTCAAGGGGCTGTCCAGGATTAAAAAAAACAAAACAATTGTCTGAATGAAGGGAAATTGATAAAAAAAAATCATTACTCACCTGTTTAGAACTCCTGCAGCTCCAGTGTCACCGCTTCGGTGGACCCCACCGGACACCAAAATTTTACCATATTTTTTATTATCAGAAAGCCTGACACATAATAATATTACTATCAGGGAAAAGATGCTAATGTGGGAAGAGGAAATATGTTTCCATAACAGCACAAAGAAAATATTTCTGCTGTGTCCTTTGATTCAATTTTAAGTTTGATCCAACTTATTTTTAAAATAATGTATTAACAGCAGTGAAGAGACCAAAAATGTGTCAAACTGAATCTGTCACCAGTAGTGTTGAGCGATACTGCTCGATATCTAAAAATATCGGATCGGAATGGTATCGCCGATATCACTAAATATCGCCGATATCCGATTCCGATACCGGAAGTCCCATGTAAGTCTATGGGAACAAAATATCGCAACTAAAAAAACCTTTATTTCCTTGTAAACACTAAATATACACACATAGAATACATATATATATATATATATATACATGTCATTGTGACATATATATATATACATATATGTATAGTTTATACACTTCTACATAGTAAAATATCCTCTGATTCAATTGCCGGGTAAAGCCGGCTTCTGTGAAAAGACAGAAGCACCCGACATGAAATGACACTTGGTGTACATAGGGTTAACCATGTCTTTTCATGTCGTTTGCAATCTGATTTGCACAAACAATTACATCAGTCTATGTGTGCAAAATTTCACACCTGTAGGGGTTAATTAAAGGTGTAAATTCGTTGTAAAAAAAACGGACTTTTTTGCTACGAATTTACACCTTTAATTAACCCCTACAGGTGTGAAATTTTGCACACTTACACTCATGTAATTGTTTGTGCAAATCAGATATCAAACTACATGAAAAGACATGGTTAACTCTATGTAAACCAAGTGTCATTTCATGTCGGGTTCTGCATTTTCACAAAAGCCGGCAATTGAATTAGCGGCTATTATACTATGTAGAAGTGTATGAACTATAAATATAAATATATATATATATATGTGTCACAAATTTAATGACATGTATATATATATATGAGGTGTAAAATTGCTGAAAAAAAATGCGTGGGCTCCCGCCCTATTTTCACAACCAGACAGACAAAGCCAGTGAGTGGGGGCAGATAATAATAGCCCAGAGAGGGACCATTATTTTTGGCCCCCCCCCCCGGCTACTAACATCTGCCCCCAGACACCCCAGAAAGGGCAAATCTCTAATTAGATTTGCCCTTTCTGGCACTTTGCCCGTCTATTCCCATTGCCCTGTAGCGGTGGCGAATGGGTTAATAAGGGGTTAAAATGACCTTGCAATTGAAAGGTCACTTTAAGCCAGGTTAATAATTGAGAGCTGTCAATTAGACAACTATCAATTATTAATCCTATTGTATGAAAGAAAAATCAAACACACACACTTTAATAAAAAAGAAGTTTAATTAAATAATCACACAGTTTTTGACCATATTTTATTTACCTGCTAAAACCATTTCCTGTAATAAAAATAAAATAATAAAGCAAAATTATTCTTACCAATCCGATGTACAGTCAGGTCCCACGGTGTAATCCTTCAGAAAGGGTTAATGTTTACTGCAGGGACCGCAGCTAATGCTGCAGCCTCACAGTAAACCCCCAAATGAATGAGTTCCTCTCCTGGCTGACAGGAGAGGAAGTGGAAAGCTTAATTGATTGCTTTCCACTTTCACTTCAGGTCAGCCAGGGACACAATCAGTGACGTCAGAGGGAACTGGTTAACAAAAATAGGGGATCCCCTCGAAAAAAATTGGCGTGGGGTCCCCCCTATTTTTGTTAACCAGCCAGATGAAGCAGACCGCTGAGGCCTGGATTTTCAGGCTGTTAAGGAGCCAAGATCCATGGACCTTGCCAGCCTGATAATACCAGGCCACAGCAGTCTGCATATCTTGGCTGATTAACAAAAATAGGGGATCCCCTCGAAAAAAATTGGCGTGGGGTCCCCCCTATTTTTGTTAACCAGCCAGATGAAGCAGACCGCTGAGGCCTGGATTTTCAGGCTGTTAAGGAGCCAAGATCCATGGACCTTGCCAGCCTGATAATACCAGGCCACAGCAGTCTGCATATCTTGGCTGATTAACAAAAATAGGGGATCCCCTCGAAAAAAATTGGCGTGGGGTCCCCCCTATTTTTGTTAACCAGCCAGATGAAGCAGACCGCTGAGGCCTGGTTTTTCAGGCTGGTAAGGATCCAATATCCATGGACCTTGCAAGCCTGATAATACCAGGCCACAGCAGTCTGCTTAGCTTGGCTGGTTAACAAAAATAGGGGATCCCCTCGAAAAAAAAACGGCGTAGGGGTCCCCCTATTTTTGTTAACCAGCCAAGTAAAATGCAGACTGCTGCGGCCTGGTATTAAAAGACTGTCAAGGCCCATGGATTTTGGCCCTCAACAGCCTGATAATACCAGGCTACAGCAGCCCCACATTTGGCGCATCAAAAGATGTGCCATTTGTGGCACTTTACCCGGCTCTTCCCACTTGCCCTGTAGCGGTGGCAAGCGGGGTAATAAGGGGTTAATGTCACCGTTGATTGCACGGTGACAATAAGCCCGGTTAATAATGGAGAGGCGTCAATAAGACACCGATCCATTATTAATCCCAAAGTTATTAAATGCATAAAAAAAAGACAAAGCAAGAAAAAAGTATTTTAATGAAATAAAAGAGACAACACAGTTTTCATTTCTTTTATTGTACTCTCATTCCTGCGACGCCATCGATCTCTGTAAAAAAATAAAAAAAACAAACCAACAGTATACCACCTGTCCGACCCAGTCCATAGTAACGACTGTCCCACGACGATCCAGCTCTGCTACATCGCAATGACAGGCAGAGCCTGACATCGCAACGCAGCACAGCTGATTACCTGCTTCCCCGGCGGTGACGTCATCGGACTGACTGCTTTACGGCCGCGATTACCCAGCAGTCACTGCAGTTATCGCGAGAAAACTGCATGTGACCGCGGGGAAAGATGATGGCGGCCATGAAGCAGTCCAGGCCGTGACCGCCGGAGATCTTCTGCCAGGTAAGTGCCGCTGACTCCTGACAGACCCGACCGACGGACACTGACAGTGACAGACCCGACCGACGGACACAGACAGTGACAGTGACAATCCCGATTCCGGTATCCGATATGACGAAAATATCGGTATTCGGAATCGAAAGCCCGATACAGCTAATATCGGCCGATACCCGATATTTGCAGTATCGTATCGCTCAACACTAGTCACCAGGTTTTGGCTACCCTATCTGAGAGCAGAATGATGTAGAGGCATAGACCCTGATTCCAGGGATGTGTCACTTTCTGGGCTGCTTTTTGTCATTTTGATAAAATCTCTGTTGCAGATCCAGAAGTTCTCTGAATGCTGAGCTCTGTATAATGCTATCCACACCACTGATTGGCAGCTTTCTATGTATGCTGTGCATAGGCAGCAAGTTGGCAATCGATGGTGGTGGTGGGGTTATACAAAGCTCACGACTATGGATGACTGCCTGGCAGCAGATTTACTAGTCCTCTAGTGATAATCTCCTGCTGATAAAACAGTGATTTTATTAAAACTACAGAAAGAAGCCCAGTAAGTGACACATCGCTGGAACCAAGTTCTATCTGTACATTATGCAGCTCGCAGATGAGGTGGAAAGAACCTGGTGACAGATTCATTTTAATGCAATTCATATGGTAATAAAATGCATGATTAAAATAATTTACATTTATATACAAGGGTGTAACGACAGTGGTCGCAGAAGTCGTGACCGTAACCAGGCCAGCATGGTGGGGAGCCCACCAAAGCTAGCACAAACTTCAAATGGATGTGCGTCCTCAGACGCACAATCAGCTGAAGTGTATTGCGGCGCAGAGATCTGTCAGGTCCTTGTGCGGCAACACACAGTACCATCCAATCAGAAGCCAGAATATGACATTGGCATGCACGTGACTGGGGGCACATGGCAGTGACTTCATATGCTCCCATTTCTTGCACTGTGACGTCAGTTGCCGGCTTCAGAAGAGGACGCCGCACAGCTGAGGAGCGGATGGTAGGTGAGTATAGTAGTTTATTTGTTTCTATTAAAGAACAGCAGCAGAACAGGGAACATATACCAGGATGGGGGGATATACATACCAGGATGGGGCCCAGGATAAGGGACATATATACCAGCATGGAGGATACAGTGGGGGAAATAAGTATTCGATCCCTTGCAGATTTTCTAAGTTTGCCCACTGACAAAGACATGGACAGTCTATAATTTTAAGGGTAGGTTAATTTTAACATTGAGAGATAGAATATCAAAAATAAAATCCAGAAATCACATTGCATAAATTATATAAATTTATTTGCATTTTGCAGTGAGAAATAAGTATTTGATCCCCTACCAAACATTAAGAGTTCTGGCTCCTACAGACCAGTTAGACGCTCCTAATCAACTCATTACCTGCAATAAAGACGGCTGTCTTACATAGTCACCTTTATAAAAGACTCCTGTCCACAGACTCAGTAAATCAGTCAGACTCTAACCTCTACAACATGGGCAAGACCAAAAAGCTTTCTAAGGATGTCAGGGACAAGATCATAGACCTGCACTAAGCTGGAATGGGCTACAAAACCATAAGTAAGACGCTGGGTGAGAAGGAGACAACTGTTGGTGCAATAGTAAGAAAATGGAAGAAATACAAAATGACTGTAAATCGACATTGATCTGAGGCACCATGCAAAATCTCACCTCGTGGGGTATCCTTGATAATGAGGAAGGTGAGAGATCAGCCTAAAACTACATGGAGAGAACTTTTTAATGATCTGTTAGCAGCGGATTAACCAGCGTAACATCCGGAGTCAGCAACAGAGAATGTAGATTTATTCACATCCAGTATAGACAGCTTACAACACAGCATGAAATGTGATCAGCCTGATATCTGCTATGGCTGCAGCATGAAAAACATTACAACAACACAGGAAGAGAAGGAGGAGGCATCCTGTCTGTGAGTGAGGGTTTTTTTTTTTACAAAACTTTGTTAACAACCTCACAATATGCACAACATATCAAACAGTACAGTAGTAGTTGTTGCAATACATACAAATCAATATGCATTATTCCAACATTATCTCAAGGCAGCTGGGCCCACAGTCATCAAGAAAACCATTGGTAACACATTACGCCCTAAAGGTTTAAAATCCTGCAGTGCCCGCAAGGTCCCCCTGCTCAAGAAGGCACATGTGCAGGCCCATCTGAAGTTTGCCAATGAACACTGGGTGATTCTGTGAGTGATTGGGAGAAGGAGCTGTGGTCAGATGAAACAAAAATTGAGCTCTTTGGCATTAACTCAACTCGCCTGTTTTAGGAAGAGAAATGCTGCCTATGACCCAAAGAACACTGTCCCCACTGTCAAGCATGGAGGTGGAAACATTATGTTTTGGGGTTTTTTCTCTGCTAAGGGCACAGGACAACTTCACCACATCAATGGGAGAATGGATGGAGCCATGTACCGTAAAATCCTGAGTGACAACCTCCTTCCCTCCGCCAGGACATTAAAAATGGGTCGTCTTCCAACAAGAGAATGACTCAAAACATACAGTGGGTACGGAAAGTATTCAGACCCCTTTAAGTTTTTCACTCTTTGTTTCATTGCAGCCAATTCAAAAAGTTCATTTTTTCTCATTAATGTACACTCTGCACCTCATCTTGCCTGAAAAAAAACCCAGAAATGTAGAAATTTTTGCAAATTTATTAAAAAAGGAACACTGAAATATCACATGGTCATAAGTATTCAGACCCTTTGCTCAGACACTCATATTTAAGTCACATGCTGTCCATTTCCTTGAGATGGTTCTACTCCTTCATTGGAGTCCAGCTGTGTTTAATTAAACTGATAGGACTTAATTTGTAAAGGCACACACCTGTCTAGATAAGACCTCACAGCTCACAGTGCATGTCAGACCAAATGAGAATCATGAGGTCAAAGGAACTAGTCAAGGAGCTTAGAGACAGAACTGTGGCAAGGCACAGATCTGGCCAAGGTTACAAAAGAATTTCTGCAGTACTCAAGGTTCCTAAGAGCACAGTGGCCTCCATAATGGAAGATATTTGGGACCACCAGAAGTCTTCCTAGACCTGGCCGTCCAGCCAAACTGAGCAATTGTAGGAGAAGAGCCTTGGTGAGAGAGGTAAAGAAGAACCCTAAGTTCACTGTGGCTGAGCTCCACAGATGCAGTAGGGAGATGGGAGAAAGCTCCACAAAGTATACTATCACTGCAGCCCTCCACCAGTCAGGCCTTATGGCAGAGTGGCCCAATGGAAGCCTCTCCTCAGTGCAAGACATATGAAAGCCCGCATAGAGTTTGCTAAAAAAAAAAACACATGAAGGACTCCCAGACTATGAGAAATAAGATTCTCTGGTCTGATGAGGCGAAGATAGAACTTTTTGGTGATAATAATCCTAAGCGGTATGTGTGGAGAAAACCAGGCCTGCTTATCACTTGCCCAACACAATCCCAACAGTGAAACATGGTGGTGCCAGCATCATGCTATGGGGGGGTTTCAGCTGCAGGGATAGGATGACTGGTTGCAATTGAAGGAAACATGAATGCGGCCAAGTACAGAGATATCCTGGATGAAAACCTCTTCCAGAGTGCTCTGGACATCAGACTTGGACGAAGGTTCACCTTCCAACAAGACAATGACCCTAAGCACACAGCTAAAATAACAAAGGAGTGACTTCAGAACAACTCTGTGACCATTCTTGACTGACCCAGCCAGAGCCCTGACCTAAACCCAATTGAGCATCTCTGGAGAGACCTGAAAATGGCTGTCCACCAACGTTCACCATCCAACCTAATGGAACTGGCGAGGATCTGCAAGGAAGAATGGCGGAAGATCCCCAAATCCAGGTGTGAAAAACTTGTTGCATCATTCCCAAGAAGACTCATGGCTGTACTAGCTCAAAGTGCTTCTACTTAATACTGAGCAAAGGGTCTGAAAACTTATGACCATGTGATATTTAAGTTTTTATTTTTAAATAAAATTTCTACATTTCTGTTTTCTTTTCAGTCAAGATGTGGTGCAGGGTGTACATAAATGAGAAAGAAAATGAACTTTTTTTAATTTACCAAATGGCTGCAATGAAACAAAGAGTGAAAAATTTAAAGGGGTCTGAATACTTTCCGTACCCACTGTACAGCCAAGGCAACAAAGGAGTGGCTCAAAAAGAAGCACATCAAGGTCATGGAGTGACCTAGCCAGTCTCCAGACCTTAATCCCATAGAAAACTTATGGAGGAGTTGAAGCTCCGAGTTGCCAAGCGACAGCCTCAAAATCCTAATGATTTAGAGATGATCTGCAAAGAGGAGTGGACCAAAATTCCTCCTGACATGTACGCAAACCTCATCATTAACTACAAAAAGCATCTGACTGCTGTGCTTGCCAACAAGGGTTTTGCCACCAAGTATTAATTCTTGTTTGCCAGAGGGATCAAATACTTATTTCTCACTGCAAAATGCAAATAAATTTATATAATTTATACAATGTGATTTTCTGGATTTTATTTTTGATATTCTATCTCTCAATGTTAAAATTAACCTACCCTTAAAATTATAGACTGTTCATGTCTCTGACAGTGGGCAAACTTACAAAATCAGCAAGGGACAGTAGCATAGCTACTGGGGGGCAGAGGCGGCGGGGGGCCCACCCGGAGCTACGCTACTGTAACTGTATCGGCGTACACAGCGCACCTATACAGTTACATTCTGCGGCAGAGCAGGGGGATCTCCCTGCTCTGCCGCCCGGCCACTATGGGCCCCTCAGCAGGCGGAGGGCCCGGTGCCAGTGTGTAGCCCAGCTGCGCTTGAGGCCACATGTTACCCTGGAGGATGCACAGAAGGTAAACCCACACAAACACCTGATATTTATTCACACCTTCATTTTTCCCTGAAGCCACCAGAGGGAGCCCTTAGAGAGTATGCATATATATAAGGGTTGTGGAGACGACGGCAGTGAGATGAAGGCAGTCTAGCTGGGAGTTGGCTAGTTGTTGGTGTTACCTCAGATGAGCAGAAAGGAAAGTTATCTTAGAACGTGCAGACTGATAGTTCCCTAGGAAAGTGGAAAGTGACTCTCGGAGTGAGCATAGATCAGTCTGACGGAAGGTCCTGATAGCTACTTCGGACAGAGCCTCAGAAGGAAGTGAAGGAAAGGGAACTGCAGTGTTGTAAGACTGAGTCAACTGAGGTATTTAGAGTGAGCGTGCGGACGCTTTGAGAGTGGTGAAGAGAAGGAAAAACTGCCATCTACTGCTAGTGTGTGCTTATGTTAAAGGTGAGAGTAGGACGAAAGGCGAGTGGAAAAGGAAGAAGAGAGTGACAGAGGTTGAAACAGCATTGATCGCTTACCTCTACTCTGCACCACCGGACGCTGGGTCCGAGCTTGCTAGCATCTACACGACTAGTGGGAGATACCGGAGACCCTGTGGGACTTCAAGTCGCAGGGGCCCAGCAGTGCTGATATGTAACCGAGGTCAGGAAGACGGGGGTCTAGCAGGACGCTGCATACAGAGACACTGTTCTATCCACAAGAAGGATTCACCACAAAGTCAGCTGGGCGTATATGAAAAAGACAGAGTTAGACTTTGTTTCACACAGGTCAGAAACTCACACACATAAAGGAGTACGGAGGCCCTACACCTACTCAGTGGGATTACTGGAAGTGCATCCTCCACCCTGACAGCTTCCCGGGACGTGCCTGCATCTACCATCAGTAAAGGTACGGAAAGAGACTTTCTTGTGTGTGTCTGCCTTATTGATCCTGCACCCTACACCGCCATATACCCTGAGGGATCAGTCTTGCCTGTGGGAGACTTAACACCTTGCTGCCCAGTAACAACCCCTCAGAGGATCTACCCTGCAGCGCTGGTCATCCTGACCAGGAACCACAGGTGGCGTCACGAACATTTCTGCAAACCTACAATCCCCTGTAAATATCCCCTTTTTAGTGAGCGCCCAGGGCCACGGACCGAGCCGTGCTACCCGTGACATCCGCCATTGAAGTGAACGGGCTCGGTGCCGAGTACCCCACAAGCCCTGGCCGAGCGACTCACCAGCAGTTGGCCCCCACCTGTCATCGATCACACTTTCAGCTGTATCGGCATCTAGACGATACAGCTGACCGCAGTGATCCTCCCATCATCCCCCTCTCGCTGACAGTGGGCGCGATGATGTCACTGCCCGGCGCCCGCTGTCAGGAGATGAGTGGGAGCAGTGAGCAACGCAGGATGCTGGAGCAAGAGAGGTGAGTATTGGATTTATTTATTTTTTTTATGGGCGTGCATTATACTACAGCCTGCCTATACGGGGGTGCTGCCTTATACTACAATCTGCCTATAGGGTGGGGGTGCTGCCTTATACTACAGTCTGCCTATAGGGGATGGGAGGTGCTGCATTATACTACAGTCTGCCTATAGGGGATGGGACCTTCTGCCTTATACAACAGTCTGCCTATAGGGGATGGGACGCGCTGCCTTATACTACAGTCTGCCTATAGGGGGTGGAAGTGCTGCCTTACACTACAGTCTGCCTATAGCATACCTCCCAACTGTCCCGGATTGAGCGGAACAGTCCCGATTTAGACCCTCCCACCCGCTGTCCCGGCAGGGATGGTATGTGTCCTGCAGTGAGATAAGCTGCCACGCCCCCCATGCACCCATTCCTCACCCTCCCTGTCTCTACACCTCAGCCTCTCACAGCAGAGCAATGACGCTGCTTTGCTGTACTCTTCTGTGCCCATAGGACCTGTGATGAGGTCACAGGAGGGGAGAAGTCAGGGGGTCACATGATCAGGGTCCTCGGACTCTGTGTGCTGGTTGTCATGGTGCTGGATGAGGTGAAGTTTACAATGTGTGGGGTCAGGAGGGGTTTACAGGGTGGTTGTAGCAGAGCTGTGTGTGTATGAGGTGTACGGAGTGGAGCCGTGTGTGCGAGATGTACGGAGAGGAGCCATGTGTGTACGAGGTGTACGGAGCAGAGCCGTGTGTGTACGAGGTGTACGGAGTGGAGCCTTGTGTGTACGATGTGTACGGAGCGGAGCCTTGTGTGTACGAGGTGGATGTAGCAGTGCTGTAGTATGTACCATGTGTACGGAGCGGAGTCTTGTGTGTACGAGTTGGATGTAGCAGAGCCGTGTGTGTACGAGGTGTACAGAGCGGAGCCATGTGTACGAGGTGTACGGAGCGGAGCCGTGTGTGTACGAGGTGTACGGAGCGGAGCCGTGTGTGTACGAGGTGTACGGAGCGGAGCCGTGTGTACGAGGTGTATGTAGCAGTGCTGTAGTGTGTATGAGGTGTACGGAGCGGAGCCTTGTGTGTACGAGTTGGATGTAGCACAGCCGTGTGTGTACGGGGTGTACGGAGCGGAGCCGTGTGTGTGCACGAGGTGTACGGAGTGGAGCCGTGTGTGTACGAGTTGGATGGAGCGGAGCCGTGTGTGTACGAGTTGGATGTAGCAGAGTCTTGTGTGTACGAGTTGGATGTAGTGGAGCCGTGTGTGTACGAGTTGGATGGAGCGGAGCCATGTGTGTACGAGGTGTATGGAGCGGAGCCTTGTGTGTACGAGTTGGATGGAGCGGAGCCATGTGTGTACGAGGTGTATGGAGCGGAGCCTTGTGTGTACGAGTTGGATGTAGCAGAACTTTATATGTACGAGTTGGATGTAGCGGAGCCGTGTGTGTACGAGTTGGATGGAGCGGAGCTGTGTGTACGAGTTGGATGGAGCGGAGCCATGTGTCTGTACGAGGTACACGGAGCTGAGCTACGCGTGTACGAGGTGCACGGAGCCGAGACGCGCGTGTACGAGGTTTATGGAGCAGAGCCGTGTGTACGAGGTGGATGTAGCAGTGCTGTGTGTGTACGGAGCTGAGCCGTGGCCAGGGCTCCATGCTTGAGCCGTGTGTGTACAAAGCGGAGCAGAGTCATGTGTGTACGGAGTGGAGCCTTGTGTGTATGTAGCGGAGCCGCGTGTGTACGAGGTGTACAGAGCAGAACTGTGTGTGTGTGAGGTGTATGCTGCAAAGCCCCATGTGAACAAGGTTTACGGAGTGGAGTCGTGTGTGTTCAAGGTGTACAAAGCATGGCTGCGTGTGTACAAAGTGTACGGAGTGGAGCCATGTGTATACTGAGTGGAGCCTTGTGTGTGCGAGGTGGACAGAGCGAAGCCGTGTGTGTACGAGGCATACAAAGTGGAAACGTGTGTGTATGAGGTGTGCAGAGCCGTGCATGTACAAGGTGTATGATGGGGAACATTCATACCTCCCAACCGTCCCGAATTCAGCGGGACACTCCCGATTTTGAGAGTCTGCCCTGCTGTCCCGGCCGAGAGCTTTTCCCGTGGACACAGGAGTACATGCCGGAGCCCGGAGGAGCACTTTAAAACTCGCACATTATGTTCCACCAGAAGTGACGTGCTGGAAGATGACCAGAAATGAGGTAATTTCGGGAGAGATTGTGACGGAACCATGAGGCACTTCAGGGAATGCTTCAGATCCATCACTGATCACTGTGTCCTCCTCCGAGAGTGCGGACAGCGGGGATGTCTGTCATGTGAGCAGATCATGATATGTCCTGCATCGGGAGGCTCAGGTGGGCACTACAATGGGAGTCGGGCTGCTATAGTATCATTATAGAATCTTTATTTCTTTCTCTCTGTTTCTTTCTCCCTCTGTTCTTTCTTTCTTTCTCTCTGTTCTTTCTTTCCCATCTTTCTTTCTTTCCCATCTTTCTCTCTGTTCTTTTTCTTTCTTTATCTCTGTTCTTTCTTTCCCCTCTTTCTTTCTATCTCTCTGTTCTTTCTGTTCTTTCTTTCCTTTCTTTCTCTCTGTTCTTTCTCTCTGTTCTTTCTTTCCCCTCTTTCTTTCTCTCTGTTCTTTCTTTCAGATCTTTCTTTCTTTCCCATCTTTCTTTCTCTGTTCTTTTTCTTTCTTTCTTTCTTTCTTTCTTTCTTTCTTTCTTTTCTTTCTTTCTTTCTTTCTTTCTTTCTCTCTGTTCTTTCTTTCCTCTTTCTTTCTTTCCTTCTCTTTCTTTCTCTCTCTGTTCTTTCTTTCCCGTCTTTCTTTCTCTCTGTTCTTTCTTTCCCCTTTCTTTCTCTTTCTCTCTGTTCTTTCTTTCTCTCCCCTCTCTTTCTCTCTGTTCTTTCTTTCTTTCCCATCTTTTTTTCTCTCTGTTCTTTTTCTTTCTTTCTTTCTGTTCCTTCTTTCTCCTCTTTCTTTCTTTCTTTCTCTCTGTTCTTTCTTTCTCTTTCTCTCTGTTCTTTCTTTCCCCTCTTTCTTTCTCTTTCTCTCTGTTCTTTCTTTCCCCTTTCTTTCTTTCTATCTATCTGTTCTTTCTCTCTCTCTGTTCTTTCTCTCTCTCTGTTCTTTCTCTGTTCTTTCTTTGTCTTTCTTTCTCTCTCTCTGTTCTTTCTTTCCCATCTTTCTTTCTCTCTATCTCTCTGTTCTTGTCACGGGTGTGTCGCCACGAAGATCGTCACGATTACACAGCCTGACTTCTCGCAGCTGAGTTTTTGGTGCTTTTTGTTTTTCGGCAGTGAGGGAGTTAATTCTCTCTCTCTGTGCTAGATGAGGCCCAGCCTCGCCCAGCTGCGGTCAATGTTGCAGTAGTGGGACTCCTTCAAATACCTGCCGGTCTGTTAGGGAAGTTGTCGGTGAAAGCATTCCTTGCAGACAAACAGAGCGGCTCGTGGTATTTTGGAGTTTGGAGTGAAGTGTACTTGGTGTGGTTTTTTCCCTTCCTCGCTTTATCATTTATCTCCTTACCCGTTGGTGTTCCCTCTGTTGTTGTGGTGTGAGTTTTTTTGTATGCAAGGTGGTTTTTGGTTTTCCCCTTGTACTGTCTCGTTCGTCTAGTACTGTGTGTTGGCTTATATTATCCTGTCCCCTGTTGTTGTGATCGGGGTCCTTCTCAGGACTAGATTACTGAGGTTCAGGGATCCTCAGGAGGTAGGGGTTACGCTGGCGGCCTGGACCTCTGTACCTTTAACAGTACCTCCAGGTAGAGGGATTAGTCAGGGCCCCAGCTTAGGGTCAGCTTAGGCCCCTGACCTCCTGTATGCAGAGAAAGCGTGACATTTTCACCGACCGACAAAAGATTCTCTCCAGCTGCCATGGATCCAGTAGCCAGTCTAGCTCGGCAGTTGCAGAGTTTGTCCATGGAGCTGGCGGACGTTAAGTCCAAGGTTTTGTATCCCCCGGAGCAAGCCGGACCAGAACCTAAAGTAGCTCTCCCTGACAGGTTCACTGGGGGGCGGGACAAGTTTTTTGTTTTCCGGGAGGCATGTAAATTTTACTTTCTGCTGCGGCCTCAGTCATCGGGGAGTGAAGAACAAAGGGTGGGAATTGTCATCTCGCTCCTACAAGGGGACCCACAATCATGGGCGTTCTCTCTTCCCCCGGGCTCCCCGGCTCTCCAGTCAGTGGATAGGTTTTTTGTTGCTCTGGGTCTCGTATATGATGACCCGGATCGGATCTCCCTTGCTGAATCTAAGTTACGTAGGATCCAGCAGGGAGATCGTCCGGCGGAGGATCTTCTGTTCGGAGTTCCGTAGGTGGGCCACGGACACCCAGTGGAATGACCCGGCTCTTAGGAGCCAGTTTTGTCAAGGTTTATCTGACAAATTAAATGATGTGTTGGCACAGTATGACCCTCCCGCGTCACTGGAAGCCGCTATGGCCCTTGCTATTCGCATTGACAGACGGCTTCGGGAGAGGTGCGGGGTAACTCCGCCCCCTGTGATGACTCCACCTTCTTCAAGGCTCCCTTATATGGAGGTTCCCCTGGTCAGTCCAGAGGAGCCTATGCAATTAGGAGGGACATCATTTTGGGGGAGGGGACCGGCGGTGCGCCACAAGACAGGAAGGTGTTTCTTCTGCGGGAGAAAGGGACATTTTATTGGGGGGTGTCCATCCCGTCCTTTGCAGAGTAAAGGGTCGTCGGAAAACTATTGATCCCAGGTTGTGTGGTGGACGGCAATCTGGGAGTAGGTATTTCGTCCCTAGGTTCGTCTCAGTTTCTCGTACCGGCGGAGGTGGTGGTGGGTACGAGAACTGAGAGGATATCTGTTCTTCTGGATAGTGGGGCTGGGGCTAATCTGGTGGACGCTCGGTTTGCCTGGGTTCAAGGTATGCGATTGAGTGTGTTGGCTAAACCCATCCCCATATTCTCGATCGACGCCAGGCCTCTCGGTCAGGGAAGTTTTTTGCAAGCTGTGCATAACGTAAAACTTCAAGTGGGGGCGATACATAAAGAACTGTTGTCTTGTTACATGTTGGAGGGTTTTCCCACTCTTATAGTGTTGGGCCTTCCTTGGTTAACTAAGCATAACCCAGTTATTAATTGGCAATCCAGAGAGATAAGCCAATGGAGTGAATTCTGTAATAAAAACTGCATGAATACGGTCATCGGTGCGGTCACTCCTAGGGTCTTACCTCCATTTCTGGCGGACTTTGAGGATGTATTCTCGGAGAAAGGGTGTCAGGAACTACCTCCTCATCGCGTGTATGACTATTCTGTAAAACTGCTCCCTGAGGCCAAGTTACCTAAATCTAGGTTGTATAACCTATCTGGTCCTGAGAGGCAGGCCATGAAGGATTATATTTCTGAAAGTCTGGCTAAGGGGCATATTAGACCTTCATCTTCCCCGGTGGCCGCGGGGTTCTTCTTTGTGAAGAAGAAAGATGGAGGCCTACGCCCTTGCCTGGATTTCCGTGAACTTAATCGGATTACGGTCCGAGATCCGTATCCGCTCCCACTTATTCCCGATCTCTTCAATCAGATCGTGGGCGCCAAATGGTTCTCTAAGTTGGATCTAAGGGGGGCGTACAATCTGATTAGGATGAAGGAGGGGGATGAGTGGAAGACGGCGTTTAACACTCCGGAGGGTCATTATGAGAACCTTGTCATGCCATTCGGTCTGACTAATGCCCCGGCGGTGTTCCAACACTTTGTAAATGACATTTTTCGCCGCCTGGTGGGACAGTTTGTTGTCATATATCTGGATGATATCTTAATTTACTCGCTGGATCTTGTGTCTCATCAGGAGCATGTTAGGCAGGTGTTACAGATCTTGCGGGATAATAAACTGTACGCCAAATGGGAAAAGTGTGTGTTCGCCGTACAGGAACTCCAGTTTTTAGGCTTCCTGGTTTCAGCGTCCGGTTTTCGTATGGACCCTGGGAAAGTGAGGGCAGTTCTTGAGTGGGATCTGCCAGAGAATCTTAAGGCTCTACAACGTTTCCTGGGGTTTGCTAATTATTACCGGAAATTTATTCGTAATTTCTCGTCCATGGTTAAACCTCTCACAGACATGACAAAAAAGGGGACGGATTTTTCTAGGTGGTCTGACAAGGCTTGTCAAGCATTCTCCTCCTTGAAAAAATGTTTTGCCTCGGCACCCATACTCATTCAACCAGATGCGTCACAGCCGTTCATTGTAGAGGTAGACGCTTCCGAGGTAGGAGTGAGAGCAGTATTGTCACAAGGTTCGTCCCCTGGTAAGTGGCATCCGTGCGCCTTTTTCTCTAAAAAATTGTCGTCCGCTGAGAGGAATTACGATGTCAGCAATAGGGAACTCTTGGCCATTAAGTTAGCTTTTGAGGAGTGGCGCCATTTTTTGGAGGGGGCAGTCCATCCGGTCACCGTCATCACCGATCACAAGAACCTGCTATATCTGGAGTCCGCAAAACGTCTGAATCCCAGACAAGCTAGGTGGTCGTTGTTTTTTACCAGGTTTAATTTTGTCGTCACATATCGTCCTGGGTCAAAAAATGTAAAGGCGGATGCCTTATCTCGTAGTTTCCCTGGGGCCGGGAGTACGGATGACCCGGTTCCTATCCTTCAGGAGGGGGTGGTGGTGTCGGCAGTATGCTCTGAGCTTGAGGAGGAGGTATTGGAGGCTCAGGGGGACGCCCCTGTTGGACCTCCAGGGAGACTGTTTGTTCCAGATCAGTTGCGACAAAAGGTGATCGAGGCACACCATAACTCAGCTTTGGCAAGACACCCAGGGAGTAAAGCAACTGTGGATCTCCTCTCGCGTCGGTTTTGGTGGCCTAACTTACATAGGGAGGTGGTAACTTTTGTCGCGTCCTGTGGGGTTTGTGCGCGCTCTAAGACCCCACATACCCGTCCGTCTGGGGCCCTCTTACCTTTGAAGATCCCGGAGCGTCCTTGGACTCATCTGTCCATGGACTTTATTACGGACCTCCCGCCGTCTTCGGGTTAAAACGGTCATACTCGTTGTAGTGGACAGGTTCAGCAAGATGGCACATTTTATCGCTCTTCCTGCTCTTCCTAATGCTAAAACTCTTGCGCAGGTGTTCATTGGGGAGATTGTGAGGCTTCACGGGGTACCCTCCGATGTGGTGTCTGATCGGGAATCTCAGATTGTGTCCAAATTCTGGAAGGCATTTTGTACACGGCGGGGGATGCATTTATCATTTTCATCGGCTTTTCATCCTCAGACCAATGGTCAGACTGAACGTCTGAACCAGAGCTTGGAGACATATCTCCGGTGTTTTGTATCAGAGAACCAGGAGGACTGGGCTTCTTTCTTACCTCTGGCAGAGTTTGCTCTTAATAGTAGGTGGAGCGAGTCCACTGGTAAGTCCCCGTTTTTTGAGGCATATGGTTTTCACCCCCAGTTTTGTACTTTCAGTAGGGGGGGCTCTTCGGGGGTTCCTGAGGAGGAACGATTTTCGTCATCACTTGCTTCAGTATGGAGAGGGGTGCTGAATAATCTGAATACTATGGGGAACCGATACAAACGTATGGCTGATAGGAGGAGAGTGTCTGGTCCGGACCTAAGTGTGAACGATCGGGTATGGTTGTCTACCAAGAATATAAAATTTAAGGTTCCCTCCTGGAAACTGGGTCCCAGGTTCATCGGGCCGTACAGGATCAGTTCTATAATTAATCCGGTGGCATTCCGTCTTGACCTCCCCCCTACGTTTAAAATTCACAACGTGTTCCACAGATCGTTGCTTAAGAGGTATGTGGCGCCAGGGATACCGTCACCTTTACCTCCTCCTCCAGTGGTGGTCAATGGTAACTTGGAGTTTCAGGTATCGAAAGTCATCGATTCACGCTTTAATCGCCGGTCCCTTCAGTACCTGGTTCATTGGAAGGGGTATGGTCCTGAGGAGAGGATGTGGGTTCCTGCGTCAGATATTAACGCAGACCGATTAATTCGGGCCTTCCACATGAATAACCCAGATAAACCTGGTCCTGAGGGTCACTGTGTTTTTCGGCAGTAAGGGAGTTAATTCTCTCTCTGTGTTAGATGAGGCCCAGCCTCGCCCAGCTGCAGTCAATGCTGCAGTAGTGGGACTCCTTCAAATACCTGCCGGTCTGTTAGGGAAGTTGTCGGTGAAAGCATTCCTTGCAGACAAACAGAGCGGCTCGTGGTATTTTGGAGTTTGGAGTGAAGTGTACTTGGTGTGGTTTTTTCCCTTCCTCGCTTTATCATTTATCTCCTTACCCGTTGGTGTTCCCTCTGTTGTTGTGGTGTAAGTTTTTGTATGCAAGGTGGTATTTGGTTTTCCCCTTGTACAGTCATGGCCAAAAGTTTTGAGAATGACACAAATATTCTATTTTCACATGATCTGCTGCCCTCTGGTTTTTATGTGTTTGACAGATGTTTTTATCACAGACAGAAATATAATAATTGCAAACATATGAGTAACAAAAGCTTATATTGACAGTTAGAATGAGTTAATGCAGCAAGTCAATATTTGCAGTGTTGACCCTTCTTCTTCAGGACCTCTGCAATTCTCCCTGGCATGCTCTCAATCAACTTCTGGACCAAATCCTGACTGATAGCAGTCCATTCTTGCACAATCAATGCTTTCATTTTGTCAGAATTTTTAGGTTTTTGTTTGTCCACCCGTCTCTTGATGATTGACCACAAGTTCTCAATTGGATTAAGATCTGGGGAGTTTCCAGGCCATGGACCCAAAATCTCTATGTTTTGTTCCCTGAGCCATTTAGTTATCACCTTTGCTTTATGGCAAGGTGCTCCATCATGCTGGAAAAGGCATTGCTGATCGCCAAACTGCTCTTGGAGGGTTGGGAGAAGTTGCTCTTGGAGGACATTCTGGTACCATTCTTTATTCATGGCTGTGTTTTTAGGCAAGACTGTGAGAGAGCCGATTCCCTTGGCTGAGAAGCAACCCCACACATGAATGGTTTCAGGATGCTTAACAGTTGGCATGAGACAAGACTGGTGGTAGCGCTCACCTTGTCTTCTCCGAATGAGGCATTTTCCTGATGTCCCAAACAATTGAAAAGGGGATTCATCAGAGAAAATAACTTTACCCCAGTCCTCAGCAGTCCACTGCCTGTACCTTTTGCAGAATATCAGTCTGTCCATGATGTTTTTTCTGGAGAGAAGTGGCTTCTTTGCTGCCCTCCTTGAGACCAGGCCTTGCTCCAAGAGTCTCCGCCTCACAGTGCGTGCAGATGCACTCACACCTGCCTGCTGCCATTCCTGAGCAAGCTCTGCACTGCTGGTAGCCCGATCCCGCAGCTGAAACACTTTTAAGAGACGGTCCTGGCGCTTGCTGGTCTTTCTTGGGCGCCCTGAAGCCATTTTGGCAACAATGGAACTCTCTCCCTTGAAGTTCTTGATGATGCGATAGATTGTTGACTGAGGTGCAATCTTTCTAGCTGCGATACTCCTCCCTGTTAGGCCATTTTTGTGCATTGCAATGATGACTGCACGTGTTTCTTTAGAGATAACCATGGTAACAGAAGAGAAACAATGATGCCAAGCACCAGCCTTCTTTTAAAGTGTCCAGTGGTGTCATTCTTACTTAATCATGACAGATTGATCTCCAGCCATGTCCTCATCAACACCCACACCTGTGTTAATGGAGCAATCACTGAAAAGAGGTTAGCTGGTCCTTTTAAGGCAGGGCTGCAATGATGTTGAAATGTGTTTTGGGGGATAAAGTTCATTTTCTAACCAAATATTGACTTTGCAAGTAATTGCTGTTAAGCTGATCACTCTTTATAACATTCTGGAGTATATGCAAATTGCCATTAGAAAAAGTGAAGCAGTAGACTTTGTAAAAATTAATATTTGTGTCATTCTCAAAACTTTTGGCCATGACTGTACTGTCTCATTCGTCTAGTACTGTGTGTTGGCTTATATTATCCTGTCCCTGTTGTTGTGATCGGGGTCCTTCTCAGGACTAGATTACTGAGGTTCAGGGATCCTCAGGAGGTAGGGGTTACGCTGGCGGCCTGGACCTCTGTACCTTTAACAGTACCTCCAGGTAGAGGGATTAGTCAGGGCCCCAGCTTAGGGTCAGCTTAGGCCCCTGACCTCCTGTACGCAGAGGCAGCGTGACATTTCTTTCTCTTTCTCTCTTTGTTCTTTCTTTCCCTTCTTTTTCTCTCTTTACCCTCTTACTTTTTTCTCTCTGTTCTTTTTTTCTGTCCCCTCTTTCTTTCTCTCTGTTTTTTTCTCTCTGTTTCTTTCTCTCTATCTCTCTGTTCTTTCTTTCCCCTTTATTTTTCTCTCTCTCTGTTCTTTCTTTCTCTCTCTGTTCTTCTTTCTTTCCCCTTTCTTTCTTTCTCTCTCTCTGTTCTTTCTTTCTTTCCCCTTTCTTTCTCTTTCTTTGTCTCTGTTCTTTCTTTCCCCTCTTTCTTTCTCTCTCTTTTCTTTCTTCTCTCTCTGTTCTTTCTTTCTCTCTCTGTCTTTCTTTCTCTGTTCTTTATTTCCCCTCTTTCTCTCTCCCTCTCTGTTCTTTCTTTCCCCTTTCTTTCTTTCTTGCTTTCTTTCTTTCTCTCTCTGTTCTTTCTTTCCCCCTCTGTCTTTCTTTCTCTCTGTTCTTTCTTTCCCCTCTTTCTTTCTCACCCTGGCTCTGTTCTTTCTTTCCCCTCTTTCTTTTTTTCTCTCTGTTCTTTTTTTCTGTCCCCTTTTTCTTTCTCTCTGTTCTTTCTTTCTCTGTTCTTTCTTTCCCATCTTTCTTTCCCGTCTTTCTTTCGCTGTTCTTTCTTTCCCATCTTTCTTTCTTTCTCTCTCTTCTTTCTTTCCCCTCTTTCTTTCTCCCTCCCTCTCTGTTCTTTCTTTCTTTCCTTCCCATCTTTCTTTCTCTCTGTTCTTTCTTTCTTTTCTGTCTTTCTTTTTTCTCTCTCTGTTCTTTCTTTCCCGTCTTTCTTTCTTTCTCTCTTTGTTCTTTCTTTCCCGTCTTTCTTTCTTTCTCTCTGTTCTTTCTTTCCCCTCTTTCTTTCTTCCTCCCTCTCTGTTCTTTCTTTCCCCTCTTTCTTTCTCCGTCTCTGTTCTTTCTTTCCCCTCTTTCTTTTTTCTCTCTCTGTTCTTTCTTTTCCCTTTCTTTGTTTATTTCTTTCTCTCTCTACTCTCTCTCTGTTCTTTCTTGCTTTCCCTCTTTCTTTCTCTCTCTCCTTTCTTTCTCTGTTTTCTTTTTTCTCTCTGTTCTTTCTATCTTTTACTCAGTACCAGTGTGCCCACAGTACCAGTCACTGTGCCCTCAGTACCAGTCAGTGTGATCACCAGTGCTAAATGGGTGTGGCTGGGGGATGGGAATGGGTGTGACTAGTTTGTGAAATGGGTTGTGGTGCAGGCGTGGCCTAAAATTTGCTTTGTCCCTCTTTCTCGTCTTCAAAGTTGGGAGGTATGCTATAGGGGGGTGCTGCCTTATACTACAGTCTGCCTATAGGGGATGGGAAGTGCTGCCTTATACTACAGTCTGCCTATAGGGGATGGGGGGCTTCCTTATACTACAGTCTGCCTATAGTGGATGGGAAGTGCTGCCTTATACTACAGTCTGCCTATAGGGATGGGGGCTGCCTTATACTACAGTCTGCCTATACGGGATGGGACGCGCTGCCTTATACTACAGTCTGCCTATAGGGGATGGGAAGTGCTGCCCTATACTACAGTCTGACTATAGGGGATGGGGGGCTGCCTTATACTACAGTCTGCCTATAGAGGATGGGGGGCTGCCTTATACTACAGTCTGCCTATAGGGTGGGGATGCTGCCTTATACTACAGTCTGCCTATAGGGGATGAGATGTGCTGCCTTGTACTACAGTCTGCCTATAGGAGATGGGAAGTGCTGCCTTATACTACAGTCTGCCTATAGGGATGGGATGTGCTGCCTTGTACTACAGTCTGCCTATTGGGGGGGACCTGCCTTATACTACAGTCTGCCTATAGGGGATGGGATGTGCTGCCTTATACTACAGTCTGCCTATAGGGGGAATGCTGCCTTATACTACAGTCTGCCTATAGGGGATGGGAGGTGCTGCCTTATACTACAGTCTGCCTATAGAGGATGGGAGATGCTGCCTTATACTACAGTCTGACTATAGGGGGGGTACTGCCTTATACTACAGTCTGCCTATAGGGATGGGGGGCTGCCTTATACTACAGTCTGATTAAGGGGGATACTGCCTTATACTACAGTCTGCCTATAGGGGATGGGGGGCTTCCTTATACTACAGTCTGCCTATAGTGGATGGGAAGTGCTGCCTTATACTACAGTCTGCCTATAGGGGATGGGGGGCTGCCTTATACTACAGTCTGCCTATACGGGATGGGACGCGCTGCCTTATACTACAGTCTGCCTATAGGGATGGGAAGTGCTGCCCTATACTACAGTCTGACTATAGGGGATGGGGGCTGCCTTATACTACAGTCTGCCTATAGAGGATGGGGGGCTGCCTTATACTACAGTCTGCCTATAGGGTGGGATGCTGCCTTATACTACAGTCTGCCTATAGGGATGAGATGTGCTGCCTTGTACTACAGTCTGCCTATAGGAGATGGGAAGTGCTGCCTTATACTACAGTCTGCCTATAGGGGATGGGATGTGCTGCCTTGTACTACAGTCTGCCTATTGGGGGGGACCTGCCTTATACTACAGTCTGCCTATAGGGGATGGGATGTGCTGCCTTATACTACAGTCTGCCTATAGGGGAATGCTGCCTTATACTACAGTCTGCCTATAGGGGATGGGAGGTGCTGCCTTATACTACAGTCTGCCTATAGAGGATGGGAGATGCTGCCTTATACTACAGTCTGACTATAGGGGGGTACTGCCTTATACTACAGTCTGCCTATAGGGGATGGGGGGCTGCCTTATACTACAGTCTGACTATAGGGGGATACTGCCTTATACTACAGTCTGCCTATAGGGGATGGGGGGCTGCCTTATACTACAGTCTGACTATAGGGGGATACTGCCTTATACTACAGTCTGCCTATAGGGGATGGGAGGTGCTGCCTTATACTACAGTCTGCCTATAGGGTGGGTGTGCTGTCTTATACTACAGTCTGCCTATAGGGAATGGGGGGCTGCCTTATACTACAGTCTGACTATAGGGGGGTGCTGCCTTATACTACAGTCTGCCTATAGGGGATGGGAGGTTCTGCCTTATTCTACAGTCTGCCTATAGGGGATGGGAGGTGCTGCCTTATGCTACAGTCTGCCTATAGGGGATGGGAAGTGCTGCATTATACTACAGTCTGACTATAAGGGATGGGAGGTGCTGCCTTATACTACAGTCTGCCTATAGGGGATGGGAAGTGCTGCATTATACTACAGTCTGCCTATAAGGGATGGGGGGCTGCCTTATACTACTGTCTGCCTATAAGGTGGGGGTGCTGCTGTGTAGCCCTGGTGTGAAGGCACACGCAGTACCCTGGAGAATGTGTGGAGAGATAGCAGTTTAATGCTCTATACCCATTCACTCAATATACACTAGACACACCCTTAGGGTAGTGTAGTGACTCGTAGGGAGTGGTCAGTGTAGATTCGTTGAGTGATTTAGTAGTCAGTTTCCTGTCTTCGGACAGAGCAGACGTGTGGAGTCTAGCTGGGACTTGGAGGGAGGAAGCAGTCCAGCTTGGTTCTATCAGCAGTTCAGCAAGTGGAGGCCAGTAAGGGCGAGATATAGATCACCTCAGCCTGGTCAGAGCTGTACCTCACTTGAAGACATTGATAAAGGAAGAAGAGTTTAGTACAGAAATACTTCAGTCTCCTGTCTCAAGGACAGTGAAGGTTCAGAGACGTGCTCCTGCCTAGAAGATTACTGAGAGTCTGGTAACTAACTCTGAAGGAAGAAAAGAAGGGAGTGATTATATGACTTTTTGCAAGTGTGAGTGTTTATGCTACAAGCGCGGACAAGGCGAAAGGCACAGTGGAAGGAATATTTAAAAGTGCTTTTGGATTGGAGAAGTCCTGCACGTTGTTACCGGTCACTGGGGACCGAAGGATCACTATAGTTTCAAGCTTAGTGGTAAGAAAACCAGAGGCTTATCGGACCTTAGGTAACAGCAAGCAGCCCTTGGAGTGTCGGTACGTAACTGGGGTCAGGGGGAGTGAGGACCTAGACTCTGCAGGACAAGATAGGAATTCAGCTCTCTCACAGGAAGGCTCCGACCACAAAACTGACTGGGCAGTACAGCTTTGGAATAGCTGGAGTTATAGAGGGAACTACGCTTCATGCTGGTTGTACTCATCATCGTTGTGAAAGTAAAGGAGGCCCCTAACTTGTCCAGCTGCTATCTCGAAATACATTCTCCTTGGATCAGCCTCCTTGGGACCTGCCTTACCATCTTACAAGTAAAGGTATGGAAAGACGCTGACCGTGTGAGACTGAGTTATTTACTTGCATGCCTGCACAACCCTGCTTTAACTATCGACCTGAGGGAAGAGTCCCACCTGTAGGGGACCCAACATCTAGCTGCCTCACCATCCCCTCAGAGATCTACAGCAGCGCTGGTACAAATTACCAGAAGACTACAGGTGGCGTCACGAACTGTAAATATATCTATCCCCTGTAAATACCCCCCCATCATACGCCTGACCGCCAGGGCCACAGACCGAGCCACCGCTACTTGTGACATCCCCATAGACTTCCATGGGCTCGGCTCTGAGTACCCCATTGCCCTGGTAATCCACAATTGTGGTGCGTGGTCGAGACAAATTGGCGTCACGAACAGGATGCGAAACTCGCAAAATTGCGAGCCCTGTGTGCCTATGGAGTTGTTTTTGTGAAAAGGACTGTTTGCACTTTTGGCGCCAAAAATCGCCATCTTTGTCGCCATATTCGCGCCCTCAGGCGCTGGAGAAGAAGGTGGGCGTACCTTCGTGGGCGTGTACCCCCCTGTGGCGCGAAGAAAATGCCTGCCCTCTCAAAGTGCTATTACAATATGCGATCCTGCCCTACAGCAAAGGAGGTCCGCCTCCTCTTCACCTTTCCTGCAAAGAGGAGGAGACGCAAACCCCGCCTCCACGGAAGAGACCGGACGTCTCTGGTGGAAGATGAGAAAACGCTCTGGAACATCATGGAAGCAGGACGTGTGCAGCCGAGCAGGGAAGCGGAGGAAGGCAGGCCCCGTTCCCCAGCCAAGCTGCCACCAGCACCGGAATCATCCGTGGTCCTGCACCTGCAGCAAGCATTGCTGGAAATTAAAGAGGAGAATGCACGACTGAAAAAGATGATTTTGCCACAACCTGGATTTGAAGAGATCGAGAGACGCCGGCGTACCCTGGAGCAGTGGCGGCTGTGGGACGCGGTGATCTCTCCCTTCGATGACCCCCTACGTCTGGAGTTACCGAAAATTCTGCTGCCCAAGGCAAAGGAGCAACCGGAGGCTGCCCCCGAAAGTACCGATCCTGATCCCACCGGTGAAGCGGTGGAGGCGAAGGAGGTTGAGGAGGTACCGCCAGTTCCGGAACGCCCGCCCGGCCAGGAGGCCGCAGCAGATGATCGATCCCCGATAGGGACACCGGAGGAAACCCAGCCGTCTGTGATGGAGCAGCAACAGCAGCAGGTTAGTGCGTCCCCAACTGAGCCATTGCGCACACCTGCTTCCTGCTCTGCATCACACCAGCATTGTGCATCGGCATCGCCCCTGCAGGTATCTCGCAAATAGAAGCAACACCTGTATACTCTCCACTAACTCGTTATTCTTCTACATCGCAACTTGCGACCCAGTCTCCATCGCAATCTATGACACGATCAATATCGCTAACTGTAACGCAAATTGAAACGCAATCGGTGTCTTGCAAGGAGAAAGTACCCGTTGCGCCCCTAGAGGTTCGCACGAGAACTGTGGCGACCCAGACCCTAATAGCAGCGCACGACTTGTTAGTAATGGGATCTAGGGACCATCGCATTGTTCCAGCCCCCGGGATGGAAAGTGTAATTGAAGTCAAGAGAATGTGAAGAACGGTAGGACCCAGACAGGGTTTACCGCAACTAAGAAGATGTACATAAGTTTTTATAAAAGTGAAGATAGTTTGCACAGTTTCTATGAGTATATAATGTTTATATATATTGCCAAAAGTAGAATGCCCGGCTGGGTAATCAGATAAAAAGTTTTGCACTTTATTGTGATGTGATTTGATATAATGTGTCTTTTTCTTACAATGGACTCAGAGGCTGAGGACTGTGCCAGCCCAGAACTTATCTGTAAATAGTTGCACCTAGTGCATTATCTTGGTTTTACATAAAACCACCACAACTACCTCTGAATACAAAACCCGTGTGGTGTGGCACTGAGTGAGGTCTGCATTCCTAAGTCCTGCAGCCCACCCAGGACCCACGTTGAAGGTTTGGTGCGGGTCCTTCACAAGAATTTTGCTGTGTATTAAATGAAAATGTATATTTAATATTTTGCACTTTTCTACATTTAATGTTTTGTTAGCAACGTTCAAGACATCCTTACCTCCCGGATGGGACGAATTAATGTTTAATGTTGATGTTAAATGCATAAACAAAATTGTCTCTTTGTATTTTACAGCCCGGGAGTGCTGTCTTTTACCATGGGGGAATGTGTAGCCCTGGTGTGAAGGCACACGCAGTACCCTGGAGAATGTGTGGAGAGATAGCAGTTTAATGCTCTATACCCATTCACTCAATATACACTAGACACACCCTTAGGGTAGTGTAGTGACTCGTAGGGAGTGGTCAGTGTAGATTCGTTGAGTGATTTAGTAGTCAGTTTCCTGTCTTTGGACAGAGCAGACGTGTGGAGTCTAGCTGGGACTTGGAGGGAGGAAGCAGTCCAGCTTGGTTCTATCAGCAGTTCAGCAAGTGGAGGCCAGTAAGGGCGAGATATAGATCACCTCAGCCTGGTCAGAGCTGTACCTCACTTGAAGACATTGATAAAGGAAGAAGAGTTTAGTACAGAAATACTTCAGTCTCCTGTCTCAAGGACAGTGAAGGTTCAGAGACGTGCTCCTGCCTAGAAGATTACTGAGAGTCTGGTAACTAACTCTGAAGGAAGAAAAGAAGGGAGTGATTATATGACTTTTTGCAAGTGTGAGTGTTTATGCTACAAGCGCGGACAAGGCGAAAGGCACAGTGGAAGGAATATTTAAAAGTGCTTTTGGATTGGAGAAGTCCTGCACGTTGTTACCGGTCACTGGGGACCGAAGGATCACTATAGTTTCAAGCTTAGTGGTAAGAAAACCAGAGGCTTATCGGACCTTAGGTAACAGCAAGCAGCCCTTGGAGTGTCGGTACGTAACTGGGGTCAGGGGGAGTGAGGACCTTGAGTCTCTGCAGGACAAGATAGGAATTCAGCTCTCTCACAGGAAGGCTCCGACCACAAAACTGACTGGGCAGTACAGCTTTGGAATAGCTGGAGTTATAGAGGGAACTACGCTTCATGCTGGTTGTACTCATCATCGTTGTGAAAGTAAAGGAGGCCCCTAACTTGTCCAGCTGCTATCTCGAAATACATTCTCCTTGGATCAGCCTCCCTGGGACCTGCCTTACCATCTTACAAGTAAAGGTATGGAAAGACGCTGACCGTGTGAGACTGAGTTATTTACTTGCATGCCTGCACAACCCTGCTTTAACTATCGACCTGAGGGAAGAGTCCCACCTGTAGGGGACCCGACATCTAGCTGCCTCACCATCCCCTCAGAGATCTACAGCAGCGCTGGTACAAATTACCAGAAGACTACAGGTGGCGTCACGAACTGTAAATATATCTATCCCCTGTAAATACCCCCCCATCATACGCCTGACCGCCAGGGCCACAGACCGAGCCACCGCTACTTGTGACATCCCCATAGACTTCCATGGGCTCGGCTCTGAGTACCCCATTGCCCTGGTAATCCACAATTGTGGTGCGTGGTCGAGACACTGCCTTATACTACAGTCTGCCTATAGGGGATGGGAGGTGCTGCCTTATACTACTGACGGGGTCGTCTCGTCAAACACTCGTCCTCCAGTCACTCCAGATTAGATTAAGAGCATGGGTCGACCAATCAAAGTATGAGTCAGACACAAGGCTGGTTCAAACTTAGAGCACGCTCAGGAATGGTACTAGTGGCACCGATCTCAGCAATGTCCTGTCTTTATTAGCATACACGGGATTATATAGACATAACAAACAGGAGTACCCACGTGGGGTAAGCTATATTCATCTAATATCCGGCCAGCCCTGATTGGCCCATGTCTCCAGACAGATGTTGATGTCGTCTTCAATGGTTAAATGTCATTGTGGTCGTCATCAATGGCTTGATCCAACTTCGTCTCTCAGAAGTAGGTGTTGATCTGGGTCAATGTCTCAGGAGCAGATGTTGGCGGACACTGGTGCTATCTTTGAACTAAGTTTCGATATGAATCATGCGAGGTGAGGAAAATACTTGTCTTCAGAGCACACAAGCATATATATATATATATATATATATATATATATATGAAAATATAAGAATATAGAAATGGACATATGACATTAGACATTGGGCATATTATAATTGTCCTTTGCAATTGCAATCATGGGCAAACTGTTTATGTTTAGCACCTACCATCTCTGATCAATTATGTCTTGTTCTAACAGGCTGTATCTGCAGGGAAATATAGCTGCGTGGGCTCAGTTCTACATCTATGTAACACTCAAAAGGTGTGACATTTCATATTAAGGTTCAGCCTTGTAACACTCCTTGATGTGGTCTGGCCCAGACGTCTTGACATTTCCTCAGAGGAAACAGATGTGGGTGTAGGTCGATGCTGGTGCAATCTTAGCTGAAGCATTGTTATATTTGATATATCTGGTTTCACTCGACAAGGAAAATTTATGTTTCAAAATGGATGCAGAACACAAAATGGTGGCAAAGCACATGTAAGCATATATATATGTGTGTATAAAGTAGGAAAGTATATTTTACCTTGACAATCCCCCCTAAACACTAAATTTTCCCTTGACGAGGTGACCTTTGAGACTGTCCATGTGTGGGGAGAGGGAGGTGGATTTCTTCACCCAGCTACCTCAGAGACTGCCCCCTTATGGGACGCCCCCAGACAGCTGGGTCCCTATGTTGGTTAACACATGGAGTTCTCCCATCTGTCCCTAAACTAACTCTTTTGATTGTATCGCGTCATAGAGGGTTTTGCCAAGAGGATCAGGCGGGGTATATTGTTCCATATCCCCTACATTCATATACATCTCTTCCTGAAAAATGAAGGTACCTGAGGGGTCGGTTACATTGGTTACAGCTTTCCTATATATGGGTACCACACAACACAGAGCTGAATACTGTAATACTAATCGGTGTGCCAAATCTATAAACTTTGAAATATTACTCATCATGCACCATCCACTAAAGCTAAGTGATGTCTAATGAACCTGTTATCATCACATCTACACGGCTAAGTCTGTTCCAAGCATCCGTTACTGCAAGGATGCAAGCAAATGTCATTAGTAGCATCATTCCTCTTCTGGAGGCTCTCCAAGGATCTTCTTACAAGGCGATGCGTGGATCCAAGTTTCCTTGCCTTGTAGCTTGACTGCGGTATTTGTCGTCAGTAGAACTTGGAAAGGTCTGTCAAATCTCGGATCCAGACTCTCTCTCACGTGTCTTTTAATGACTACCCAGTCTCTGGGCTGCAGGCTGTGACTCCCAGGATCCTGGTTTGGATCTGGAAGAGAACTGAAGACATTATCATGTACTTTCTTGAGTCTTTTATGCAAATCCCTTACATATGAGCTTAATACATGGTTACTCATTTCCAGTGCTTGGGGAAAGAAACATCCTAAACTAGGCACTTTGCCAAATAGTACTTCATACGGAGAAAGTCCAGTTTTCCTATTTGGAGTGTACCTTACTGAATATAGGGCTAATGGTAAACATTCAGGCCAAGATTTCCCTGTTTCAGCCATGGCCTTTTGGATTTTTTTTTTTTTTTTTTTTAACTTTAATGTCCCATTTAGTCCTTCTACTTTTCCACTGCTTTGTGGATGATATGGGGTGTGGAAAGCTTGTTGAATTCCCAGAGCTGTCAAAACTTCATTCATTATTTCACCTGTGAAATGTGTACCTCTGTCACTTTCGATCACCTCTGGTACTCCATACCTGCACACCACCTCCGCAAGCAGCTTCTTTGCGGTCGCCGCAGCCGTAGCCTTGGCAATCGGGAAAGCCTCCGGCCAACCTGAGAATAAATCAAAACACACCAACACGTACTCCCATGATCCTGATTTTGGCAGCTGAATATAATCAATCTGCAGTCTCTGGAAAGGATAGAGGGGCTGAGGGGCGTGTTTGGGTGGTGTCTTGACTACCCTTCCCTGATTATGTGTAGCACATACCATGCATCCCTGGATCAAACCTTCTATACAGGTGGAAAAGCCTGGTGCCACCCAATGCTTCTGCATCACGCTCATTACAACAGTTTTGGACTGGTGGGTTGGCCCATGTAACATCTGGGCGACCGCAGGGTACAACGCCCTTGGAAGGCATCGACGCATCCCTCTTCCCCATACCCCAGTTGCTGCATTCAGACATGCACCTTCTTTTTCCCACTTTTCTACTTCCTCCTGGCGCACCTGAGCCTGCATCTGGGATAAGGCATCCTCCGACACAAAGGGATTTTTGGGAGCGCTTACCTGGTGCATCGTTACCCCTTGGAGTGGTCTACTGTTTTTGCTGCTGCATCGGTCATTGCGTTTCCTTTACTCACCTGATCAGTGTATCTGGTATGTGCTTTAACTTTTATGACAGCTACTTCTTTTGGTAATTGTAATGCATCAATTAACTGCTGGACTGCGTCAGCATTTTTAATGGGATGTCCTGCTGCCGTCAGGAATCCTCTAGACTTCCAAATTGGACCAAAATCATGAGCTATACCGAATGCGTATCTAGAATCTGTGTAGATGTTAACAATTCTACCTTCAGCTATCTTACAGGCCTCGGTCAGAGCCTTAAATTCAGCCTCCTGGGCCGACTGATATGGGAGCATTGGTTCTGCTTTGATTACTGCATTCAGGGAGACGATGGCATACCTGGTGTGGAAGGTACCTGAGTCATCTTGGTGGCGAGATCCATCTACAAAAGATTCAAAATCAACATTAAGCTTTCAGTTTCAAACACTGTGGGTAGGCCTGCTGTTTCCTGTGCCATAAGCTGAACACAATCATAAGGAATCTCCTCTCTTGGATCTTCTTTGTACAATACCGTACCTGACCTCCCCCCTAGATCCGAGAGAGGCAACAATGTGGCAGGATTAAGTGTGGTACATCTCTGCAAAGAAACATTTGAAGGCATTAAAAGTGCACATTGCAATCGAAGATGACGTGCAGCTGAAAGGTGTGCCAGTTGCACTTGGTTCAGTATGGTGTATACATCATGAGGTGTAAGTACTGTCAGTGGATGATCAAGCACGATGTCTGACGATTTGTGGAACAATAGCCCTACAGCATGTACTGCCCGTACACAGGACGGGGCACCTCTAGCCACTGCATCTAGTCTTCCACTGAAATAGGCTACTGGCCTTTGATTGTCACCATATAACTGAGTCAATACTCCTGCCGCGTGTCCCTGCTGTTCATGGAGATACAGGGTGAATGGTAGTTCATAGTTGGGGATTCCTAGCGCTGGAGCTGCCACAATCCTGTTTTTGAGGGAAATTTAAAAAAAACAGTCTATACCTTCAGGAGTTAGTTTAAAAGGCACAATGGTGATACAGTCACAGAGAGGCTGCATGAGGATTGACACAGCATGTATCCACTGTCTGCAATAGAAACCAGTCCAAGAAATGTCCTAAGAGCGGCAACATTAACAGGAATAGGAAAATTCTGTGCAGCTTCTTTGCGAGCGCTGGTCAGATGTCGAGCCCCGGTGTAATACAATGTCCCAAAAAGATAACTGAAGATTTACAAAATTGCAGTTTAACCTTTAACGCTTTACAACCAGCTTGGTATAGAAACAACATGAGTAATAGTGTTGCAGTGCGACACTGTTTCCTGGAGGGGGCACAAATCAGTAAGTCATCAACATATTATAAAATAACATTGGCAAAATCAATAACTGTGAACCAAGCAGCATCCTGAGATATCTGGAACAAAAGTGTATATATATATATATACATACATATATTGCACCAGCCAATACACAGAGGGTTAAATCTGGTAGTTGAAGGGGGAAGCTGAAATTGGAATTTTTACTGTCAAGGCTACTGATAAGGAACCTAGCCGCAGAGATGCCGAAGGTGGGGGCTAGGTTTTAACTAAAACACCCCTTGCTACCAGTTTCTACAATCTCTCCTGAAGTGTCCTGGTCTCCTGCACCCGCGGCACAACTTCTGTCCACCTCCTGGCACACGTCTCCCCTCCCTGTTGTTTGCAGGACGAGTACCTACAGCATGTATCCTTGCTCCTCTCTTTGCCTGCACTAAATCATGTTGTGCCCCTTGAAATCATTTCTATCACAGTTGAATAAAGATAACCACAGGGGTTGTAGTATTAACCCAGAAGTTAACCCCGAAGGTGGGCATGCTGGCACTACTGGAGATCAGGATGCAGCCCAAAAGGATATGTATATCAGAAACTTCATGACTGCTAACTAGTCTTATCCTTTTTACAGTGGGAGGCGTGAATCCAGGTGTTCTTGCCCTCAAGCTTCAGGGCAGTAGGAGTGGTCAGGACCACAGTGTAGGGACCCTCGAATCTGGGCTGAAGACAGTCTCTTCTCACAAACTTTTTCACGTACACAAGGCCACCAGGCGAGAAGTTGTGCACCGTGTCACCTGTAGATTCTGGGAGAGAAGCAGACACTGTAGAGTGGGTGTTAGTCAATTCTTTAGACAAAGCAATCACAAATTTTACTACTTTATCATTAATTTCTGACAGCTCCTGATGCCTAATTTCTCCTATCTTGGGAGGGGCACCCACTGGGAACAGAGGTAGTGCAGTAGCTTCCGGATCAGGAACAGAGGCAGGGGCTGAAGGACCAAGCCCTGGGACAGGGGCCTCAGCGACGGGGACTAGAATCTTTTCCGGCTGTCCGGGTGGTTGGTAGTAGGTGCCGGAAGACGTCAGGAGGGGATATAGGCCTGACTGGGTGGTTCCGGGTGTCCCAAGATGGCTGCCAGAGGAAGTGGGGTGTTGGCTGTTTCCGGGTGTCCCAAGATGGCTGCCAGGTGCAGCAAGATGGCCGCTGGAGGAAGGGGAGGGACCATTTACGGGTGTGCCAAAATGGCTGCTAGAGGAAGTGGGTGTCCAAAGATGGCTGCTGGGTGTAGTGGGAGGGGCATTTCCCAGTGGGGGCCAGGGGCGGGGAGCCCCACAAACACGACAGGACTCCGCCCAGGGCGGGTTCTGTTCTCCACACACACGACACACCCACCCTTCCGGTGATTTGGTGTCGACTCCATTATAGGGCGGTGGCTGGGGCGCACTGGGTACAGTGACGGGCATTATGGGGCTGACGGCCATTTTTATTACATCAACAAGGTCACATTCTGAACATTTTATATATCCAAACAAAGGCTCAGCATTTTCTGAACCTCCTGCACCGTCTACTTCTCTCCAGCCTTAAACTTTCAAATCATTTGCTACTCTGAGATGTGCTTGTGCTTGGTGCAGGAGTCCCTGATCACTTAACATTCCTTTTCTCTGGCTTACAAAATCTTTCCACACTGAAGGCTGAAGCCTCCCTGTACTGGGTAGGCCCATCATTTTGTATAAACTCCTCACATTTTTAACAGCCTTCTTGCCATCCCGTGACTGAAACAATCTCACCAACTCCCAAAGCACCACCCTCTAACTTGTGGGGTTTTTCTGATTTAAACATGCGCATCATGATGTTAACAGAGTGCAATGATCTGTCGCGACTCAGACCACCGGCGTCACTTGCAGGTCACCACCCGTCAATACAGAGTCCCCGCTCTATGCACTGACAAGACAAAGAGTCCCTGCTCTATCTGTCTCTTCCCTAACTATGGATGGTGACTTTACAGCACGGTTCGCCGTGACACTCTTCACAGCACAGAGTCCCCGCTCTATGTGCTGACACCTGGGCTTCTCCTAATGAGACTTCCCAGGTTAGACAAAGAGTCCCTGCTCTATTTGTCAGACAAAGAGTCCCCGCTCTATTTGTCACCTCCCAGACGAAGAGCCCTACTCAATTCGTCCTTTTCCCTTGGAGGAATTTGATTATGCGCACCCCTACCACAATTCTCTACAAGATACTAGAAATTTGGACACTTTCAAATTGTCACGTGATGCAGCTATACCCACATCAACACTATACATCTACAGTCACGGGAGACAGCTATCTAGAACAGAGTACAGTGACCGGAGGAGGAGGAAGTGGTGCACACGAGTACGTGCAGGCACGCGACGTCACTCGGTCTGACAGTGCTGGTTCGGGACGTGGCGCGGGGTCGCCCCCAGTCTCACCACTCGACTGGTCACTCACCCAGACCCAGACAGAAAACACGACAGGACCTACAGTGACTGACACACAGGCAAGTGGGACATATAAATATATGCCCCCAACTTACCGTGCTCGACGGAGGGTGATCAGTCCTCAAATTCAGTCACCGTGGGTACCACCGGGAAATCTATGAGACGGGTCTGGCAAGTAGCGAGCCGCTGGCCACGCCCCACGTTGTGGCGCCAATTGACGGGGTCGTCTCGTCAAACACTCGTCCTCCAGTCACTCCAGATTAGATTAAGAGCATGGGTCGACCAATCAAAGTATGAGTCAGACACAAGGCTGGTTCAAACTTAGAGCACGCTCAGGAATGGTACTAGTGGCACCGATCTCAGCAATGTCCTGTCTTTATTAGCATACACGGGATTATATAGACATAACAAACAGGATGACCCACGTGGGGTAAGCTATATTCATCTAATATCCGGCCAGCCCTGATTGGCCCATGTCTCCAGACAGATGTTGATGTCGTCTTCAATGGTTAAATGTCATTGTGGTCGTCATCAATGGCTTGATCCAACTTCGTCTCTCAGAAGTAGGTGTTGATCTGGGTCAATGTCTCAGGAGCAGATGTTGGCGGATACTGGTGCTATCTTTGAACTAAGTTTCGATATGAATCATGCGAGGTGAGGAAAATACTTGTCTTCAGAGCACACAAGCATATATATATATATATATATATATATATATATATATATATATATATGAAAATATAAGAATATAGAAATGGACATATGACATTAGACATTGGGCATATTATAATTGTCCTTTGCAATTGCAATCATGGGCAAACTGTTTATGTTTAGCACCTACCATCTCTGATCAATTATGTCTTGTTCTAACAGGCTGTATCTGCAGGGAAATATAGCTGCGTGGGCTCAGTTCTACATCTATGTAACACTCAAAAGGTGTGACATTTCATATTAAGGTTCAGCCTTGTAACACTCCTTGATGTGGTCTGGCCCAGACGTCTTGACATTTCCTCAGAGGAAACAGATGTGGGTGTAGGTCGATGCTGGTGCAATCTTAGCTGAAGCATTGTTATATTTGATATATCTGGTTTCACTCGACAAGGAAAATTTATGTTTCAAAATGGATGCAGAACACAAAATGGTGGCAAAGCACATGTAAGCATATATATATGTGTGTATAAAGTAGGAAAGTATATTTTACCTTGACACTACAGTCTGCCTATAAGGGATGGGGGGCTGCCTTATACTACAGTCTTACTATAGGGGGGATGCTGCCTTATACTACACTCTGCCTATAGCGGGGTGCTGCGTTATATTACAGTCTGCCTATAGGGGATGGGGGCTGCCTTATACTACAGTCTGCCTATAGGAGGATGCTGCCTTATATTACAGTCTGCCTAAGGCCTCTTTCACATTTCCGGCGGGCGCCTGGCGGCGCCCCCGGCATTTTGCCGCAGCGCCGCATGTGAAAACTTTCACACTTCCGGCGGCCAAAATGCGTTTTTTTGCCGGATGGTTTCTGATGCTTGGAGAGATAAGAAGCCATCCGGCAAAAACAAAAAACGTTACATGCAACGTTTTTTCCGGACGCCGCAATGTACATTTGCGCCGCATCCGGACAAAACCGCATGCAACGCATTGACATGCGGCGCCATCCGGCGCTAATGCATGTCAATGCGAAAAAAGCCGCATGCGGCGCATCAGATTTTCAGATGCGGCGCTGCGGCAAAATGCCGGGGGCGCCGCCAGGCGCCCGCCGGAAATGTGAAAGAGGCCTAAAGGGGGGGCTGCCTTATATTACAATCTGCTTATGGTGGCTGCCTTATATAAAAGTCTGCCCGAGCTGCCTAATTAACGTTGAAGCTAATGCCCAGCCATCCAGGGTGTACACAGAGGAGAACAAGATACAGCAGAACCAGCAGTAGAGGGGAAAAAGAATACAAGGAAGTAGAGGAAGATTGAAAGTCACCGTAAAAGTGTACGGGCAGGTCATTCCAGAATGTGGTGGATAGCTACATGTGCTGCATCTCTGATGTCCGGGGCTATGCTTTACAGGGAGGACACTGAGGGCCGACTGAGGCGCTCCGTCCTGCGGAGACACTTAGTGATGCAAGGAACAGTGAAGGAAAAGATGAAGTGATGTACCCTCTTTACTGTGATGGAAATGCTGGAAACTACATTGATGTGCTGTGTCCTGAAGTAAATAAATTTGTTCAGTTAAGAGTTGCCCTGGACTGTGTCTCTATTCATTGGAATCCAGAAGCAGCATCATGCCAGCGCAGCAAAGGGGACGCTGACAGCACAGTGAGTACTGACCGTACCATGCAAGATAAGAGGTACCGTTTTCCTGTAGAGAGAAGTCAAGGTATACAATGCCCGCAATACTCAGCCACGACTACTGCCCAGGCCTACCTTTACATATATACCAGCATTGAGGATATATATACCAGGATGGGGCCCAGGATAAGGGACATATATATCAGGATGGGGGATATATATAGCATGTTAGAGACAGGGAGAGGAACATATACACCAGGATAAAAGAAACACAGTGGGGAAAATAAGCATTTGATACACTGTCGATTTTGCATGTTTTTCCACCTACAAAGAATGGAGAGATCTATAATTTTTATCCTAGGTACACTTCAACTGTGAGAGACACAATCTAAAAATAAAAACCCAATTTAGTCAAAGAAGGGGAGAGTGAAGCAGCCACTGATCGGCTGCAGTGATCCCCTAATATAACATTGTCACACGAACCCCCAGGAGAACTGGAGTTGACACTGCTGGAACAGGAGATGAGTATAGGTGTTGTTATTTTATAAGGGGAAACATAGGGAGTGAAAAGGGGTTGTCAGAGTAGTTGATAACTCCTTTAACATCTATGAGCCAGACACAGATCTACACAAGAATCTGTCTCCAGAGCTTGCTTTAAATGAAAGGGGTGTTACCAGTGAGAAATGTAATCACTGACACTTTGCTGTCATAATTATACACTGATCTGAAATTAGGTAAAAACAAACACAGTACAGCAGAGCTAATACAGTACAGCAGAAGTGAAGTTCATCTCATTACAAACACATTTGCACATACAATTGTTCTCTCATAGTGTATCAGCTTTCATCTCACAGGTAGCCAATATGGGGAAAGGCAGTACAGCAGAGCTGCTTGTTGTGTTTGTAATGAGACAAGGTTTACCTCTGCTGCACTGTGTAGGTTGTAATCATTCAGAGCTCTACAACAGAGTTACCAGCATTATGAGAGAACAAGACCTGCTGAAAATCTTTGTAATGACACAAAATTTGCTTCTGCTGTGCTGTGTTGATCATAATCAGGCACAGCTGTGCAGCAGAGATGTCCGCACTATGAAAGGACAACTGTAGAAATGTGTGTAATGAGACAAAGTTCGTTTCTGCTGTGCTGTATTAGCTCTGATCGCACTTCAGAGCTATGTGTGATTTTGAGAGCAGACTGTCAGCTATTACATGTCTCACACTGGTAATGCCGCCTTTCATTTATAATAATCTCTAGAGGCAGATTCTCAGGAAGATCTATGTCCTGCCATAGATCTTAACAACTAAATAGCATATAAGAAAAATGCAGATTTCTCTGGATCACAATATTAAGGTATCATTTTATTCACCTTCCTATGCCCTACATGCCCATGTTGATGTGTAGCCCAGCTGCGCTTGGTGCCACATGTTACCCTGGAGGATGCACAGAAGGTAAACCCACAAATAAACCCGATATTCATTCACACCTTCACATTTCCCTGGAGCCACCAGAGGGAGCCCTTGGAGAGTATGCATATATATCAGGGTTGTGAAGACGACAGCAGTAGAGTAGTGTGAGAGAGACAACAGTGAGATCTTGTCAGGCAGTCTAGCTGTGAGTTAGCTAGTGATTCGTGTTACCTCAGAACTTGCAGATTGTTAGTTACCCTAGAAAAGTGGAAAGTAGCTCTCGAAGTGAGCGAAGATCAGTCTGACAGAAGGTCCTGATAGCTACTTCGGACAGAGCCTCAGAAGGAAGTGAAGGAAAGGGAACTGCAGTATTTGTAAGACTGAGTCAACTGAGGTATTGTTAGTGAGTAAGAGTGCCAACGCTTTGAGAGCGGTGAAGAGAAGGAGAAACTGCCATCTACTGCTAGTGTGTGCTTATGTTAAAGGTTAGAGTAGGACGAAAGGCGAGTGGAAGAAAGAAGAGAGTGACAGAGGTTGAAACAGCATTGATCGCTTACCTCTACTCTGCACTAGTAGGAGATACCGGAGACCCTGCTGGACTTCAGGTCGCAGGGGCCCAGCAGTGCTGATACGTAACCGGGGTCAGGAAGAACAGGAGTCTGGTCAGCGCAACCATTAGAGACTTAGTTCTATCCAAGAGAAGGCTCCACCACAAAGTCAGCCGGGCGTTTATGAGAAGACAGAGTTAGACTTCGTTCTATACAGGTCAGAAACTCACACAAAACAGGAGTAAGGAGGCCCTACACCTACTCAGTGGGATTACTGGAAGTGCATCCTCCACCCTGACAGCTTCCCGGGACGTGCCTGCATCTCTACCATCAGTAAAAAAAAAGAAAGAGATTTTCTTGTGTGTATCTGCCTTATTGATCCTGCACCCTTACACCGCCATATACCCTGAGGGATCAGTCTTGCCTGTGGAAGACTTAACACCTTGCTGCCCAGTAACAACCCCTCAGAGGATCTACCCTGCAGCGCTGGTCATCCTGACCAGGAACCACAGGTGGCATCACGAACATTTCTACAAACCTATAATCCCCTGTAAATATTCCCTTTTTAGTGAGCGCCCAGGGCCACGGACCGAGCCGTGCTACCCGTGACATCCCTCATTGAAGTGAACGGGCTCGGTGCCGAGTACCCCACAAGCCCTGGCCGAGCGACTCATTGACAGCTTAGAAGGGTTGATCCAACTAACAGATCCTTTTTAAAGTGCAAGAGTTTAGATTGAGAAAATTGCTGTGATGATCAGGATAGTTACTTTAGCTGTGCCACTTCCAATGTTCCCCTTCTCCCCTTTAGTCAACAACATTGGAGAGGGCCCTACAGACCCTGATCTTGCCCTGTCATGGTAGAGCCCCATAATGCTCCATGTGACTACAGGGAAACTTTGATTTTGACAATTGCTAGACTTCTATGATATGATACAGGTCCTACAAAAAGCTTACAGCATGTTTCCCCTGATTATAAATGACAACCAAACATGTATGCAAGAAATGTGATGAGAACTGGTAAATGACACAATGGATAGGCGCAACAGAAAAAGATATATGTAAATGCACATTAATGTGGCATAAACTGTATTAATCATGCATAAAGGCTATATGAATGTATCACAATAGCAGGAGCAAGGAGTGGGGAAGGGGTGCTATACATATGACATGGCAGTAGCTACTCTAGCAGAATATCACCCCTAATCCTCAAAATAGAGGAATATGCTCCCTCACCTATTGCACACCGCCCAAGTAACATGGTAGGCATAAGCCAATGTAAAGTGCTACAAATAGTGCTTACTGCTTACCCATGTGGGATCTGCCGTGCGCATCCACAGCAACATATGATACAACTATAACGCTTGGACTCATGAAGGCTTTTTTTAATCTAGTATTAATGCAAATCTGTTTCACTTTGGTTGTCATTGGGAGTTGCTTTCATGCCCTTGTAGAGGTTTCTTGCAAAATCATAGCTCATATTTTTTTACCAGTTCTACTAGCAAAATTGTATGTCACATCCATAGTGGTAGCATGCTTTATAATCTAACCTCACTTGTAAAACCACATTTCTATTATGTAATGAGAAGGATAATATACCTTGCAAGCTTCTGCAGCACACCTTTCACTAGAATCCTCCTTTCTGTATTTTTTGGTGAGACTTTTTGCAATTGCTGTGATCCTCACATCAGGGACACTTTCAGGACCTACATTTGAAGCCCTGGAAAACAGCGTATGCACTAACAGGGCCATTGACTATAATGATGCAGACAAAGACTGTTCTTTGTTGAACATCATTATCCACCACTTCCACCTACCATATTTGTCGGACTATAGGAAGCACTTTTTTCCTCCAAAAATGTCAAGGAAAATGGGAGGTACGCCTTATAGTCTGGATGTACCTGCTGTGGATGTGGTGGAGAGGTGCTGGTGCGGCATGGGCGGAGCAGCGGGTCACAGGAGGCAGGAGCCGGCGGCTGCACCTAACTCCTGTGCCTGAGCTAAAGAGAAATTAATATTCACTGCATTCCACGCCCCCAGAAGAAACTGGCAGCGAAATGCGCATCGGGGTGAGGGACGCCTGTAACACCTCTTCCACAGGTAAATTACTCATCCACAAGGTTCTCCTTTGTGTTCAGGTTAGGGACATTACTATGATCTTCCCTATAGTTAACCTGGGTCAGGCTGGTCATTAACTAATATTGTTAATTCCTGATTTACCATAACCTTGAGCATTATATTTTGATATGCAAGTTTATATAGCTGTATTGTTATTTTGACCTTACGTTTCCATATTGTGCACCCTTGTATTTAATTCCCTTTGCTGTGGGGGAGTTATTTCTACTTGTCTATATTGTTTTGAAGAGTTTTCTGCCAGGGGTTGGTAATATAGCTTTAGTCACCATCAAGGTATCTATTTACTATAGGCAGTTATTTAAGCTATACATGTGGGACACCTATTTGAACTGCAGTGTTTTGTCTCGACCCTCTTTAACCCCTTTGCCCCCAAGGGTGGTTTGCACGTTAATGGCCGCGCCAATTTTTACAATTCTGACCACTGTCCCTTTATGTCCCTGAGGAAGTGGCGCTTGTGTCGCCACGAAACGCGCGTCGGGGTGCGTACTTTACCCACGGACCTCTCCCCCCTGAGCACCACTGGTAAGCCTGCGGATTTCTTCTCTCTCATGCTGATTTTTCACTGCTGTCCTAGCTTTCCCTATGTTTGCAGGCATCGTACAATGAACATACTGTTACTATATGGGTTGCTTTAGGACATCAGTGTGCATACCTTTCCATATATATACATTCCTATGTGTAGCCCAGCTACGCAGGCACACATAACAGTCCAGGAGAGTGCACTGGAAGGTAACAGCAAAGCTTGATATGCACTTCACTCACACTTCTAGACACACCCACCAGGGGTATAGGAGGTGGTGACACAGAGCAGAGCTCAGTCAAGCTTCCTGTCTTCGGACAGTGCAGTTCAGTACCAGTGGAGTCTGGACTTGGAGAGAGAGAGAGAAGGGAGGACTGGATCCTCGCAGAGCTAACGTAGCTCACCTGACAAGCAAGTGGAGGCTAGTACGGGTGAAGTGGATCATCCTAGCCTAGTCAGAGCTACCCTTAATCAGTACCTCAACAGAAGCTGGAGGGAGGAGGATACTGAGAGCTGCTCGGCGAGCTCTGGATGAAGCTGACATTACCATCGAAGTTACAATTGCTTGTGCTAAGAGCGAGAGCAGGGCGAAGGGCAGTGGAGAAGTTAGAGAAGTGCTTCAGGTATTGGATTGCCTGCACTAAATTGCCGGACACCGGAGTCCGAGGTGTTGCTACAGTTTCAAGCTTAGTAACAAGAACACCGGAGGCATCTGGACTACAGGTCGCAGAGAGCAGCCCTAAGTGTCAATACGTAACCGGAGTCAGGTGGAACAGGGACTTTGAGTCAAGTGCACGACAAAAGTAAGGACTTAGTTTCATCACTTAGAAGGCTCCACCACAACGTTGGCCGGGCAGTACAGCTATTGAGAAAGCTGGAGATTCAGGCTAAGTGCACACGATCAGGAATAATTGCGTTTTTTTCGCGTTTTTTCCGCGGTTTTCCGCGGTAAAAACGCGATAAAAACGCAAGCATTAAGCATCCTATACATGTTAATTGATTCCGCATGTTTTGGCCACATGTTGCGTTTTTTTCCGCGAAAAAAACGCTTTGCGGAAAAAATAGCAACATGTTCATTAATTTAGCGTAATCGCGGTGATTCCGCCGCCATAGGAATGCATTGAACCGCTTACTTTCCGCATGTGGCTATGCCCACTATGCGCAATGTAAGCGGTTCATGTGCGGATGGTACCCAGGGTCTGGAGCAGAGGAGACTCTCCTCCAGGCCCTGGGTACCATATCCCTGGTAAAACAATAATTAAAATAAAAAATAATGATATTCTCACCTTCCGGCGGCCCCCGCAGCCTTCCCGCCTTCAGCGACGCTCCCGGCAACTTCCGGTCCCAAGAGTCCTTTGCGAGAATCACCCAGATGGCGTAGCGGTCTCGCGAGATGCTACGTCATCGGTGTGATTTGTTGCAAAGCACTCCTGGGACCAGAGTTGCCGGGAGCGTCGCTGAGAGGCGGGAAGGCTGCGGGGCCGCCGGAAGGTGAGAATATCATTATTTATTATTTTTTTTATTATTTTTACATTAGATCTTTTTACTATTGATGCGGCATAGGCGGCATCAATAGTAAAAAGTTGGTCACACTTGTCAAACACTATGTTTGACTCGTGTGACCAACCTGTCAATCAGTTTTCCAAGCGATGCTACAGATCGCTAGGAAAACGCTAGCATTCTGCAAGCTAATTACGCTTGCAAAACGCTATTATTCTGGCGGGAATCAGCATAAAAAAACGTGCGTATTTCCTGCGGGAGAAGTGCGGGATTGCCGCGGAAATTTCCGCGGCAATTCCGCAACGTGTGAACTTAGCCTCAGAGTTAACTTCGCTTCAGGCAAGTTGGACTCACATGTACATTGAAGTTAAGGAGGCCTCTAACCTGCTCAGCTGTTACCGGAATGTGCACTCTCCACCCCGACCAGCTCCCCGGGATCTGCTTGAACCACCATCAGTAAAAGGTATGAAAAGGAACTACCTTGTGTGTGACTGAATTATTATCTATACCCTGCATCATCATCACCATAGACTTCCAGGGACACGTCTCACCTGTGGGAGACTTACTACCAAGCTGCCCCATAACATCCCCTGTGAAGACCCTTACAGCAGCGCTGGTTCAATTAACCAGAAACCACAGGTGGCGTCACGAACTATCCTAATAATCCCCTGTAAATATTCCCCTATTGCACGACCGCCAGGGCCACGGACCGAGCCACCGCTACCAGTGACAACTCCCATAGATTTCCATGGGCTCGGCTCCGAGTACCCCATAGCCCTGGTATCCACAATTGTGGTGCGTGGTCGCAACAACTAATTTTGGCGTCACGAACAGGATCCGAAACTTGCAATTGTGAGTCCTGTGTGCCTATATTGACTGTTTGTGCGGAAAAGACTGTTTGCTGTGTTGGCGCCATAATACCGCCATCTTTAGCACAATATTCGCGCCCTCAGGCGCTGGTGAAGAAGGGGGGCGTACCTGTAAAAGCGCGCTGTTGCCTGGCTCCGCCCCCAGCTCTGACGCGGCGGCAGGTCCTGTGAAACAGGAAGTGAACGCTCTGACATCACAGTCCAGCGACGAAGGTCCTGTCTCCACCGCTGTGCCTGCTACGAAGGTCCTGTCTCCACCGCTGTGCCTGCGATGCTGCAGCCTGCAAAAGAGGTAGGCTCAGATTAACCAAGGGGGCACCAATATGTCGCAGCAACCGGCAGACGGAGCGGCCCCCGCCGGAGGCCCCAATAGCCCACCGCTTGGCGTCGTACCGCAGGATGGGGGTGCAGGCCCCTCACCTGGCCCGGTGGTCCCGCTAATGCCGCTAACCCTCCCATACATGCCTGGAGCGAAGTGGCTCCCCCAGTACAGCGGCGAGCCAGGCACCCTGCCAGGATTTAAACGGAAAATATGTAGTATTTTGGATATGTATTCAATGACTGAAAAGCAAAAAGCTGCTGTGGTAATAGGACAGTTAGCTGGTGCGGCTGAGAGAGAAGTAGAGACTTGGCCCATTGCAGCCCAGGAGTCGGTACCTGCGATTCTCTTAAAGCTACAGGCCATCTTCGAGGACCGCACAGAAACGGATCTCCGGATGGCATTTTATCAGTGCTTCCAGGGACCGGGTGACAGTATTAGGGACTACGCCTGCCGACTACAGGGGGCCCTGCGAGCTCTCAAACAGGCTAACCCCACAAGTCCCATTGATGAGAGCCAAATGTTAAAAGAGCAATTCGTGCGGGGACTGAGGTCTCCAGAGGAAAGGAGGACTGTAAACTGGTGGTCCTTGGATCATCCAGATGCCACTTTTGATGCTCTAAAGGACATGGCAATAAAGGGACTGCGACCCCTGGAAAAGCCTGAGGTGGCAAATCGGTATCACCCGGGTGAAGCCATTCTAAAGCCGGCAGTACCCACCTTTTCCCCGCAGGTGGCAGAAGCTACAATGCAGGTGGCGCCCCCTAGTGAATTGGAATGTCTGCGCTCAGAAGTGCGCCAGCTGACTAAGAACTTGGCCACTGTAATGGAGGCCTGCAACTGCGGAAAGAGGAAGGAGGAAAGATCCTACCAGCCGACTGTCCGGAGGATGTCCCTTGGATGAACCGGAGGAAATGGAGGACGTCGCCACACCAGAGGAGGACGCCACCCCCAGGAGCGACTCCGGAGCGACACCATCCTCGCCGGGAGATCGTCTGCTACCGCTGCAACCAAAAAGGTCATATGGCTCAGCAATGTCCTTTAAACGAGCCGATCCTGGGTCAGAGGGCCAACACCCAGGAGTAGATTCATCAGGCCCCTTAGACTGGAACCGCAGGTTCGTGGGTGGACGGCCCTACCTGTCCATGATTCTGGACGGGATTGCAAACCCTGCACTGCTGGACACGGGATCTCAGGTGACCATCATACCTGATGTCCTTTACAATAAATTTTGGTCCATGGACAGCCTCCAGCCCCCGAGCCCTGACTTGACAGTGTACGCTACCAATGGTCTCCCTGTTGAAGTAATTGGAGCCAAAAACGTAAACGTAAAAGTGGGCAGGGTGGAGCTGAAGGATCAGGGACTCCTAGTAGTCAGGACTGTAAATGAGGAAAATGGTCTAAATGTGATACTAGATACTAACATTAGCAGTAACTGTCTGGGAGAAGTTGTGTTTTTGCTCCAACAGCTCGCTGAAGTTGCCAAGCCAAAGCAGAAGGGAGTGATCCAGAGGGAGATCCGGGCCCTGATGTGCCAGCAGCAAGCGAAGCTTACAGATGGTGAAATCGGTAATGTACGGGTCACAGACTCGAACCCCATTGTAATACCCCCAATGAGTGAAATGTTAATATGGTGCAGAGCAGCCATAGGTCTGAGGGGACAGAACTACCAAGCAGTAGTAGAACCCCATCGCTCAGAACACAGACCTACACTCATGATTGCTAGAGGGGTAGTGGAAGTAGTAAATGGGAGAGTACCAGTACGACTTCTCAACTGGGGGGATGATGAAGTAAATTTGCCACGTTATGCTACAGTTGCTAAATTACATGCCGTAGATAACAATTCTATCCTCACAACCGAGTCCTTAGCCTCCCGCCAATCAGCGGAGGATAATGATCCGGCAACCCCGGTAGCGGACTGGTGTCAGCAGCTTCATATTGGGACAGACACCACTTCCGTCCACCAGAAACAGGGGGTACTACGGGTGGTACAAGAGTACGCACAAGTATTTAGCAAGCACCCACTTGATTTTGGGACCATTAAGGGAGTACAGCATCATATCCCTACAGGCAGTCATCCTCCCATCAAAGAGCGGTACAGGCCTATACCTCCAGCCCACTATCAGAAAGCTAAGGAAATGCTGCATGACATGAAGAAAGCCGGGGTGATAAAGGATAGTTGTAGCCCCTGGGCAGCACCTCTGGTTCTAGTGAAGAAAAAGGATGGTAGCATGCGAATGTGTGTAGACTATAGGCAAGTAAATCGTATAACACATAAAGATGCATACCCATTACCACGTATAGAGGAATCCTTAGCTGCTCTGAAAACGGCTAACTACTTTTCTACCCTCGACCTTACTAGTGGGTACTGGCAAGTGGCTGTGGCTGAGGAGGACCGGGAGAAAACTGCTTTCACCACCCCAATGGGACTCTGTGAGTTCGATAGGATGCCGTTTGGTCTCAGCAGTGCCCCAGGAACATTCCAGAGGGTGATGGAGAGCTGTCTGGGACATCTCAACTTCGAAACTGTGCTGCTGTACTTGGACGACGTAATTGTGTACTCTAAGACATATGAAGATCATCTGAAGCACCTGGCGGAGGTATTTGAGTCATTGTCCAAGTTTGGGATGAAACTAAAGCCCTCTAAATGCCACCTGCTCAAACGGAAGGTACAGTACTTGGGACACATTGTCAGTTCCGAAGGAGTAGCGCCGGACCCCGAGAAGGTCACAGCTATTCAGAAATGGCCAGAGCCGAAGAACTTAAAAGAGGTGCGTCAGTTCCTGGGATTAACAGGTTACTACAGGAGGTTTGTAAAAGATTACACTAAGAAAGCGGCACCTTTGCAGGACCTCCTGGTAGGACAACCTCTTAAGAGCAGAAACCTTCCATTCAATTGGGGAAAAGAACAAGCTTCAAAGAGATGAAAGAGATCCTTACCGGCGATGAAATCTTAGCCTACCCAGATTACAGCCAACCGTTCCTGCTATACACAGATGCCAGTAACGAAGGATTAGGAGCGGTCCTCAGTCAGAAGCAGAACGGCCAAGAAAAAGTCATCGCATATGCCAGCAGAAAACTCAGGCCAACTGAGAGGAATCCGGAAAACTATAGCAGCTTCAAACTGGAGTTCCTGGCGCTGGTCTGGGCCATTACCGAAAGATTTAAACATTACCTTGCCTCCAACCGGTTCACTGCGTTTACAGACAACAACCCCTTGACGCATCTGGAAACAGCCAAGCTGGGAGCCATGGAGCAACGTTGGATGGCTCGGTTATCAAACTACCAGTTTACCATCAAATACAGAGCGGGCCGTAAGAATGCTAACGCGGACGCCTTGTCCAGAATGCCGCATGAATCCGACACGGAGGAAGAATCAGACGATCTGGAAGAAATCGAGCTACCTGCGTTCCACCGAAATGGGATGGTCCAAGAGCAACGAGTCTACAGGAAGCGGTGTGGTGAGATGTTGAACCCTTTACCTCATCACAGCTGGAAGGAGACTCAGGACAGCGATCCCGTGGTCAGCCGTATCAAGGAGTTGATAAAACAGGAAGGTTCCTCCTTGGAGAAAGATGCATCCATGCCAGCAAAGCTCCTGTGGAACGAGAGAAGCCGGTTGTTCATATACCGTGAGAAGTTGTGCAGGAGATACGTCGACCCAAGGACCCATGAGATGGTTTGGCAAATAGTGGTCCAGAGAGCAGACATCCAAATGGTGCTGGAAGCATACCACGATCAAGCAGGACACTTTGGCTGGAGAAAGCTGGAGACCCTGTTGAGGTGCCGGTTCTACTGGGTAGGGATGCGCAGCTCCATCGAGAAGTGGTGCCGGAACTGCGGACCCTGTGGCCTCAGGCGAAAAGACTACAGTAGCCAGAAGGCACCCTTGCAGCCTATCCGGACGACTCGTCCCTTGGAGATCGTGGCATTGGATCACGTCAAGTTGTCCCCAAGCAGGTCAGGATACACATATGCCCTGACCATGGTGGATCACTATTCCCGGTTTCTGGTGGTCGCCCCTGTCAAAGATATGACAGCAGAGACAGCAGCAAGAACCTTCCAAGCAAGTTTCTGCAGACCACACGGATATCCGGAGCAGGTACTGACTGATCGAGGTCCAGCCTTTGAAGCTGAACTGTTTCAGGAATTTTGTCAATTGTATGGATGTAAAAAGATCAGAACGACACCATACCACCCTCATACCAACGGCCTTTGTGAAAAAATGAATCACATTGTCATCGACTTACTGAAAACTGTACCACTGGAAGAAAGAAATCGGTGGCCAGACTTGTTACCTGACCTGGTTGACTTGTACAACCATATCCCAGTTAGTTCCACCAACTGCACTCCAGCCTACCTTATGAGAGCAAGGCCGGGAAGGCTGCCAATGGACTTAGAACTCGGTGTGGTAGAACCAGAGGCTGATAATAACGCTGAAGATTGGGACACAAATCGACAAGAACAGTACAAGAGAGTACAAGCCTGCGTAGAAGAGAGTCTCAACAAAGTAAGAGAAAAGCAAGAGATGAATTATAACAAAAATGCTCCCGCTAAGCCTTTAATGCCTGGAGAAATGGTGCTCAAAAGGAAAAGAAGAACACACAAGTTGGATGATCAGTGGGAACAGGAGCCCTATGTCGTGCAAAATTCCAATTTCGATAACAGCAAGGTCTGTACCATCAGCAAGGATGGAGGAAAAACGACGGCAACTGTGTCTAGAGATCATTTGAAGTTGTGTCCTGGCCCATTAAAGCTCCGTGAAGAAAACCCTGTTGTTCATCAAGAAGAGAGTGCTGAAGCGGTCATACACACGGATTTGGGAGATTTACCTGCAGATTGGCCCAGATTAGGAGACGCTGTAATTATTCCTGTGCTGCAGTTTTATCAACCGCAAGAGGAGTCTCTACAACCAGTCATACCAATTGTGCCAGTAGAGCCAGTTCCAGAAGAACCTGTTCCGGCAGACCCTCAACCGTTAGAACTCCAAGAAGCGGACCCGCAGGAAGCAGCGCCACAAGAAGTGGAATCCCTTGGTGAAGCTGGTGAAGCAGTACCGCCTCGTCCAGTCACTAGCACGCTTGCCAGATCCATAGAAAGGTTGAGACAGTATTATAGTTTGCCGTTACGCAGAACAGAAAGGTTAGAGAATACCATACCTGATGCTACCCCACGTAGGTCAGAACGTATCACTAAAGGTAAACTACCTATTCGCTATCAGGAGTAGTCCTAGTAGACTAGTTAGCAAGACTCAGATAGGGTTTATTGCATCTGAAAGATTGTATAAAGTTTGAAAAAGTATTAATGTAATTATTTGAAATGTGTTTTAACCATGCCAATGGACTGTGTGGCTGTGGACTGTGCCGGCCCAAAAACTTTCACTTGTAAATAGTTGCGCTACGGTGCTTTATCTTGGTTTGACACGAAACCATTACTATCAACCTCTGAAGAAAAACCCGTATGGTGGGCCTAGAGTGAGGTCTGCAGTCAAAAGTCTTGCAGCCCACCCAGGACCCACGTGGGAGGTTTTTGGTGCGGGTCCTCCACAAGTATCTTGTATTTATGAACATGTTTGATATTTTGATACTTTTGATACTTTTGTATTCTTCATTGTACAAATTGTAACGTTCAAGAATTCGTACCTCCCGGATGGGAAGAGTTTATAATGTTATTGTTAATGCAAAACAAAATGTTCTTTTTGTCTTTTACAGCCCGGGAGTGCTGTGTTTTACCAAAGGGGGATGTGTAGCCCAGCTACGCAGGCACACATAACAGTCCAGGAGAGTGCACTGGAAGGTAACAGCAAAGCTTGATATGCACTTCACTCACACTTCTAGACACACCCACCAGGGGTATAGGAGGTGGTGACACAGAGCAGAGCTCAGTCAAGCTTCCTGTCTCAGGACAGTGCAGTCAGTTTCCTGTCTTCGGACAGTGCAGTTCAGTACCAGTGGAGTCTGGACTTGGAGAGAGAGAGAGAAGGGAGGACTGGATCCTCGCAGAGCTAACGTAGCTCACCTGACAAGCAAGTGGAGGCTAGTACGGGTGAAGTGGATCATCCTAGCCTAGTCAGAGCTACCCTTAATCAGTACCTCAACAGAAGCTGGAGAGAGGAGGATACTGAGAGCTGCTCGGCGAGCTCTGGATGAAGCTGACATTACCATCGAAGTTACAATTGCTTGTGCTAAGAGCGAGAGCAGGGCGAAGGGCAGTGGAGAAGTTAGAGAAGTGCTTCAGGTATTGGATTGCCTGCACTAAATTGCCGGACACCGGAGTCCGAGGTGTTGCTACAGTTTCAAGCTTAGTAACAAGAACACCGGAGGCATCTGGACTACAGGTCGCAGAGAGCAGCCCTAAGTGTCAATACGTAACCGGAGTCAGGTGGAACAGGGACTTTGAGTCAAGTGCACGACAAAAGTAAGGACTTAGTTTCATCACTTAGAAGGCTCCACCACAACGTTGGCCGGGCAGTACAGCTATTGAGAAAGCTGGAGATTCAGAGTTAACTTCGCTTCAGGCAAGTTGGACTCACATGTACATTGAAGTTAAGGAGGCCTCTAACCTGCTCAGCTGTTACCGGAATGTGCACTCTCCACCCCGACCAGCTCCCCGGGATCTGCTTGAACCACCATCAGTAAAAGGTATGAAAAGGAACTACCTTGTGTGTGACTGAATTATTATCTATACCCTGCATCATCATCACCATAGACTTCCAGGGACACGTCTCACCTGTGGGAGACTTACTACCAAGCTGCCCCATAACATCCCCTGTGAAGACCCTTACAGCAGCGCTGGTTCAATTAACCAGAAACCACAGGTGGCGTCACGAACTATCCTAATAATCCCCTGTAAATATTCCCCTATTGCACGACCGCCAGGGCCACGGACCGAGCCACCGCTACCAGTGACAACTCCCATAGATTTCCATGGGCTCGGCTCCGAGTACCCCATAGCCCTGGAATCCACAATTGTGGTGCGTGGTCGCAACACCTATCCCTCACTATTGCAGTTATCGTGATGACGGGCATTGTGCAATAACTATATTATTACTATTATTACGGGTATTGTGCAGTGACCATACTATCATTGATAGAGGTCTGATGATAATAGGAGTGTTTTTCTATATGGATATGCACACAATTTCTTTATTCACTTCTCTCATGAGGGAGTTATATTAGACATATTTTATGACACATTGAGACTCCTGTCTATTTTTTATGATGTTACTTATCCAGTCCATTTCTGTGGTTGGTCTTTTTGGGGAGGTGGGGATATTACGTATGTTGTATGTATAATTGGTTACATTGTTGTTATATTTCAATTGTACTTTAATAAAGAAATGTATTTTTTTACGCTTTGAACACCATTTAGCTCTTTAGTTTTTCTCCTGTCATTTTTTTCCCTTTATGAGGTAGTAACTCTGGAACGCATCCATGGATCCTCGTGATTCTAACACTGTTTTCTCATGACATATTATACTTCGTGTTAGTGGTAAAATTTCTTTGATATAACTTGCGTATATTTGTGAAAAAAATGGAAATTTGGCAAAAAATTTTGAAAATTTCAAAATTTTTCAACTTTGAATTTTCATGCACTTAAATCACAGAGATATGGCACACAAAATACTTAATAAGTAACATTTCCCACATGTCTACTTTACATCAGCACAATTTTGGAACCAAAATTTTTTTTTGTTACAAAGTTGTAAGGGTTATAGAGGATAAAATATATAGGGTAAAAATTCTCATTTTTACAACACCTCTTTTTTGGGGGGACCACATCACATTTGAAGTCACTTTGAGGGTCTATATGATGGAAAATACCCAAAAATGATACCATTCTAAAAACTGCACCCCTCAGAGTGCTCAAAACCACATTCAAGAAGTTTATTAACCCTTCAGGTGCTTCACAGGAATTTAATTTTTTGAATGTTTAAAAAAAATGAACATATAACTTTTTTTTCACCTCAAAAATTATTTCAGGTCCAATTTTTTTATTTTCCCAAGGGTAACAGGAGAAATTGGACTCCAAAAGTTATTGTGCAATTTGTCCTGAGTACGCTGATACCCCATATGTGGGGGGAACCACTCTTTGGGCGCATGGCAGAGCACGGAAGGGAAGGAGCATCGTTTTACTTTTTCAATGCAAAATTGGCTGGAATCGAGATAGGATGCCATGTCACATTTGGAGAGCCCCTGATGTGCCTAAACAGTGGAAACCCCCCAATTCTAACTCCAACCCTAACCCCAACACACCCCTAACCCTAATCCCAACCCTAACCCTAGCCCTAATGGGAAAATGGAAATGAATACATTTTTTTTCTAATTTTATTTTTCCCTAACTAAGAAGGTGATAAAGGGGGTTTGATTTACTATTTATAGCGGGTTTTTATGATTGGCAGCTGTCACGCTAAAAGACGCTTTTTATTGCAAAAAATAGTTTTTGCATCACCATATTTTGAGAGCTATATTTTTTTCCATATTTTGGCCCACAGAGTCATGTAAGGTCTTATTTTTTGATGGACGAGTTGATGTTTTTATTGGTACCATTTTCGGGCACATGACTTTTTTGATCGCTTTTTATTACGATTTTTGGGAGACAGAATAAACAAAAACCAGCAATTCATGAATTTCTTTTGGGGGGGCTTTTATACTGTTCCACGTGTGGTAAAATTGATATAGCGGTTTTATTCTTCGGGTCAGTACAATGACACCTCATTTATATCTTTTTTTGTGTTTTGGCGCTTTTATACAATAAAAACAATTTTATATAAAAAATAATTATTTTTGCATTGCTTTATTCTGAGAGCAATAACTTTTTTATTTTTTCGCTGATTATGCTGTATGGCGGCTCGTTTTTTGCGGGACAAGATGACGTTTTCAGCTGTATCATGTTTATTTATATCCATTTTTTTGATGGCGTGTTATTCCACTTTTTGTTCGGCGGCATGATGATAAAGCATTGGGGTTTAAGGGTTTCACTAAAGGGGTTAACTAGTGGGACAGGGCGGGTCGTTACGGACGCGGTGATACTAAATATGTGTACTTTTATTGTTTTGTTTTTTTTTATTTACATAAAGAAATGAATTTATTGGAGAATATTTTTTTTCTTTATTTATTATTCTATTATTTTTTTTTATTATTTTTACACATTTTTATTTATTTTTTTTATACTTTTTTACTTTGTCCCAGGGAGGGACATCACTGTATAATGTCAGATCGCTGACATTATCCACATATACCCCAGCAGCAGCCTCCACATATACCCCAGCAGCAGCAGCCTCCACATATACCCCAGCAGCCTCTATATACACCCCAGCAGCCTCTATATACACTGCCAACAACCTCTATATACACCCCAGAAGCCTCTATATACACCCCAGCAGCAGCCTCTATATACACCCCATCAGCCTCTATATACACCCCAGAAGCCTCTATATACACCCCAGCAGCAGCCTCTATATACACCCCATCAGCCTCTATATACACCCCAGAAGCCTTTATATACAGTCCAGCAGCCTCTATATATACCCTAGAAGCCTCTATATACACCCCAGCAGCCTCTATATACACCCCAGCAACCTCTATAAATACTCCAGAAGCCTCTATATACAGCCCAGCAGCCTCTATATACACCCAGAAGCCTCTATATAACCCCCAGCAGCAGCCTCTATATACACCACAGAAGCCTCCATAAACAGCCCAGCAGCCTCTATATACACCCCAGCAGCCTCTATATATACCCCAGAAGCCTCTAGATACACCCCAGCAGCCTCTATATATACCACAGAAGCCTCTATATACAGCCCAGCAGCCTCTGTATACACCCCAGCAGCCTCTATATACACCCCAGCAGCCTCTATATATACCCCAGAAGCCTCTATATACAGCCCAGCAGCCTCTATATACACCCCAGAAGCCTCTATATACACCCCAGCAGCAGCAGCCTCTATATACACCCAGAAGCCTCCATAAACAGCCCAGCAGCCTCTATATACACCCCAGAAGCCTCTATGTATACCCAGAAGCCTCTATATACACCCAGAAGCCTCTATATACACCCCAGCAGTCTCTATATACACCCCAGAAGTTTCTATATACACCCCAGCAGCAGCCTCTATGTATACCCCAGAAGCCTCTATATACACCCCAGAAGCCTCTATATACACCCAGCAGTATCTATATACACTCCAGAAGCCTCTATATACACCCCAGAAGCCTCCATAAACAGCCCAGCAGCCTCTGTATACACCCCAGCAGCCTCTATATACACCCCAGCAGCCTCTATATATACCCCAGAAGCCTCTATATACAGCCCAGCAGCCTCTATATACACCCCAGAAGCCTCTATTCAAATTCAAATTCAAAGAAGCTTTATTGGCAGGACTAAATACACATTAGTTTTGCCAAAGCAAGTGTACAAAAGGGGGATAGGGATGTTGAGTAGGGGCAGATCCAGGGTGGGGGCTATGGAAGTCCATGGCATAGGGAGGGGTGATGGGGGCGCAGGTCCAGGGTGGGGGCTATAAAAGTCCATGGCATAGGGAGGGGTGATGGGGGCAGATCCGGGGTGGGGGCTATAGAAGTCCATGGCATATCATAGTTCTCTTTCTCGCAGTCTATGGCATTCGCTCACATACCGCACTGCTATCTCCGCTGCTCTCTCTTCTTCCCCAGCAAGATATATGTTTTCTCTTCCTCCTTCATGGTGATGAAATCCGGGAAGAGATGTGAGAGTCTCCTGAAGTGAGTGTCCCTCACTGCTGAGTATTTGGAGCAGTGTAGCAGGAAGTGGGTTTCGTCCTCTATGGCCTCCTGGTCACAGTGTTGGCATAGTCTTTCCTCCCTGGGCTTGTAGCTCTGCCTGTGTCGGCCGGATTCGATGGCCAGACTGTGGGCGCTGAGTCTATACCGGCTCAGGATCTGGCGGTCTCTGGGGTCCGGGAGTTTCTCCAGGTATGGGGCCAGACTGTAGTCTCTCTGTAGACTCCAGTACATGGTCAGTTTCTGGGAGCTGATGATGTCGTTCTTCCAGTCACTGACATACCTCTCCTGGCCTTCGTCTACCATCTTCCTGATTTCGGCTTTTGTCAGGTTGTTGTGATTGGTGTTCTGGTCAGGTTGGGTTTGGGTGAGCTGTTCCGAGGGTCCTAGTTTTTCTGTTTCACCTACGTGTGTCAGGGCTTTATGGTGATGGGAGCTTGGATTGCTCCTACGTAGGTGAGCCCGGAATGACAGTGCCCTCTTTAGAACCGTTAGGTGTAGAGGGAATCTGCCCAGCTCGGCCCGGCAGGCACTGTTGGAGGTGCTCCGATGGACTTGGAGAAGGTGCTTGCAGAATTCCAGGTGGAATATTTCTGTTGGGCTGGAATCCCATCTTGACCAGTCTGGGTAGGTGTGAGGACCCCAGACTTCACTGCCATACAGGAGGATTGGGGCGATGACTGAGTCAAAGATTTTTAACCAGACCCTCACTGGTGGCTTCAGATGGTAAAGTTTCCTTCGGATGCCATAGAAGGTTTTACATGCCTTGTCTTTCAGGGTCTCTATGGCTTGTTTGAAGCTTCCTGACCGGTGAATCTCTAGGCCCAGGAAGGTATATTTGTCTGTTCCTGTAAGGGCGCAGTTGTTGAGGACAAATGAAGGGTGCTGGTCTAATTTTCTCTTTCTCCTCTGGAACACCATGATGTTGGTTTTCTTTAGGTTGACCGGTAGTGCCCAGGTGGAGCTGAATTTCTCTAAGATTTTCAGGTTGTCTTGGAGGCCTTTCTCGGTTGGTGACAGAAGCAGCAGGTCATCTGCATACAGCAGGAATTTCACCTGGGTGTCGTGGAGGGTGGGACCTGGTGCTGTGGAAGATTCCAGAGCGGTAGCCAGCTCGTTGATGTAAATGTTGAAGAGCGTTGGACTTAGGCTGCAGCCTTGTCTGACTCCACGGCTCTGCTGGAAATAAGCCGTTCTTTTACCGTTCACACTCACACTGCAGAGGTTCTCGGTGTAGGAGCTTTTGATAACATCGTAGGTCTTTCCTCCTATTCCGCTCTCCAGCAGTTTCAGGAATAAGCCCGGGTGCCACACCGAATCAAAGGCCTTTTTAAAGTTCACGAAACAGGCGTATATCTTCCCGTTCTTTGTATTGTGGACGTGTCTCTGAATGAGGCTGTGCAGGGTATAGATGTGGTCAGTGGTGCGGTGGTTTGGCATGAACCCTGCTTGGCTCTTGCTGAGGACGTTATGTTCGGTGAGGAAACTGAGGATCCTCTTGTTCAGGATGCTGTTGAACAGTTTCCCCAGGTTGCTGCTGACACATATGCCTCTGTAGTTGGCTGGGTCATACCTGTCCCCATTCTTGTGGATGGGTGTGATGAGGCCTTGGTTCCAGGTACGAGGGAAGTAGCCGGCACTTAGCACAATATTGAAGAGTTTAACCATTGCAGCCTGTATTTCTGGTGGGCTGTACTTCAGCATTTCTGGTAGGATTCCATCCAGGCCACCGGCTTTTCTACATCTTATGGAAGAGATTCTCTCTGCTACTTCCTGTAATGTAATAGGTGTATCCACTGGGTTTTGGAAATTTTTTACTTTTTCCTCCATTGCTTTTAGTTTTGCCATTATGTTTTCCTGTTCTTGGTTTAGTTCTTCCTTTGGGATGTCTTTATAGAGGTCTCTGAAGTACTGGAGCCAGATGTTGCCATTTTGGATATGGATGTTGTTTTTCTTGTCTTTTGTGCCCATGTGGTTCCATAGTTCCCAGAAGGAATTGTCTTGAAGAGCATCTTGGAGTTGGTTAAGCTTGGTAGAGATGTAACTCTGCTTCTTCCTCCTGAGGATGGTTTTGTACTGTCTTTGTATGGTTTCATAGGCTTCCCTCAGACCAGGGTGGTTGGGGTCTCTATGTTTCTTGTTTGAGGCTGTTCTCAGGGTCTTCCGTATGGCTTTACATTCTCTGTCAAACCAACCGTTGGTCTGTTTTTCTTTTGGTCTCTTGTAGTCAACTTTTTTAAGGTCGGACAGTCTGGCCATTGCATAGAATATATTGTTGAGGTCTTTTGTAGCTTGACTCACTCCCTTTGGGTTAGGCTGGTACTCGTGGTTGTAGAAGTGGTGGAGCATCCGCTGTATTTCGGGTCTGCTGAGAGCCTCTTTATACTTTAGTGCCGACGTTTTGGACCATTTATATGATCGGGGCCGGTTGAAGAGGCCGCTATGCTGTGGCTTTTGAGTGGGTGGTTTCTCTGTAGATTTCAAGTACAGAAGAAGTTGGCTGTGGTCTGACAGGTGCGTTTGTGGGGTGACTATGAAGGCGCTGATATTTGCCCGGTTCATGTCTGTAATGGCATAATCTACTACACTCCTCCCTACATGGGAGTTTAGTGTATACCTCCCTAAAGAGTCTCCTTTGGTACGTCCATTAAGAATATGAAGTCCTAAACTTCTACATACGTTCAGGAGCTTTTTACCACTTTTGTTGACTGTACTGTCATAGCTGTTTCTCTCTGTGTGTACTGAGTCTTGGCCGTCATTCTCTGCTCCAAATATGTAGATGTTCCCATCCGTGGTCAGGAAGTCGTTTTCTCTCCCTGTTCTTGCGTTGAGGTCCCCAAAGATGAGAACTTTGCCCAGGGCCTGATAGTGGGCGACTTCTCTTTGTAAGATCTAGAAGCTCTCTGGATTGAAGTAGGGGGACTCTGGCGGTGGTATATAGGTGGCGCAGAGGTGGACATCAGACTGAGAGGTGAGGATGGAGCTGCTGATCCTGATCCATATGTGGCTGCCTCCTCTCTTCACCGGTTTGATGTATTGGTGGAGCTCGTCTTTATACCAGATCAGTATTCCTCCTGAGCTCCGGCCCTGTTTGATGTTTTTATTTTTCAGGGCAGGGACAGAGATTTCCCTGTATCCGATGGGCGCCAGGGATTCGTTTTCGGCTCTGGTCCATGTTTCCAGGAGGATCTGGATGTCTATATTTTTCAGTCTTTGTATAAAGTCCGGGTCATTTGTTTTACATCCAAAGGTCGAGGTGTTGAGACCCTGAATGTTCCAGCTGCTGATTGTAAGTGAAGTCATTTTTCTATTTATCTTGTGTGTATATACCTTGTAATTAGTATGGCTGTGTAGGACAAACTGGATTTCTGACTGTTTTGTAGGTGTGCTTGGTTCCATCCAGTCACATTAGTTTCCTGCATAGTGCGCTGAGCAGGGTCTTTACCTCATCCGTACACCCCAGCAGCAGCAGCCTCTATATATACCCCAGAAGCCTCCATAAACAGCCCAGCAGCCTCTATATACACCCCCAGAAGCCTCTATATACACCCCAGAAGCCTCTATATACACCCCAGCAGTCTCTATATACACCCCAGAAGTTTCTATATACACCCCAGCAGCAGCCTCTATGTATACCCCAGAAGCCTCTATATACACCCCAGAAGCCTCTATATACACCCCAACAGTCTCTATATACACTCCAGAAGCCTCTATATACACCCCAGAAGCCTCCATAAACAGCCCAGCAGCCTCTATATACACCCCAGAAGCCTCTATGTATACCCCAGAAGCCTCTATATACACCCCAGAAGCCTCTATATACACCCCAGCAGTCTCTATATACACTCCAGAAGCCTCTATATACACCCCAGAAGCCTCTATATATACCCCAGCAGCCTCTATATACACCCCAGTAGCCTATATATTTTGATGATCTGTTTAATAATTTCGTTCAGTTGTATTAAGTTCTTTGAGCAATAACATTTAATGATAATGTATATATTTTACCCGGAAAATCCTGTGTATTCATTGTATTATTCCTAAATCTTCATAAATAAACTACATACATATTCTAGAATACCTGATGCGTTAGAATCGGGCCACCATCTAGTATTTTATATTCACTGACTTACACACTGAGGCCGGCGTCGCACTAGCGAGTTTGATGCGAGTTAGTCACACGACTTACTCGCATAAACACACGGCACGGCCGCCCGCTCTCGGACCAGAGTGCGCAGCTGCATGTATTTCTATGCCGCCGCGCACTCTGGTCCGAGAGCGGGCGGCCGTGTCGGGTGTTTATGCGAGTAAGTCGTGCGACTAACTCGCATCAAACTCGCTAGTGTGACGCCGGCCTGAAGTGCAAAGTCTGTCTTCAATCTTTCATCCATTTCTTATGGATCTCCATAGACTTTAATGGCTGAGTCTGATCATCAGAACAGATGAGAATAGGACCTGCTCAGAGTCTCACAAACCGGAGACACGGATCCGTTTTTAAAACTGATTTGCGAATGGCTCAATGAAATTCTGCTTGTCTGCTCCTGTATTATTCTAGTGATTATAATTAGTGCACTATAACTGTAGAGTGTGTCCCGACAGGTATTTGTAGTTGTGACATCACTCTCACTTCCAGATACAGAAGTCAGCAAAGCTGGAATAACCTTTTGACATTAATATCTACCAATAATTCCCAATAAACATAACATAATTATTCAATCTGTAAAGGTGGAGAAGATGGCGTAACACCCTCTAAAGACCCCTGCTGTTTTAAATGTATGAAAATCTACTCTATTGTATGTGTTATTCTCCTAGAGTTGAGGGTAAATTGGTGTGCACACTGTCAGTATTACGAGGTGCAGGTGTAGTGGACGGTAGTCCTAGGTATAGTAATGTAGAAGTACACCGCAGCAAGGCGTGGGAGCGCCGCTGCTACTTAACCCTTACTAGGTCCCCATCTAACCTGGACTCTAATGCCATTGATTTATTGCTATGCTTCTTATATAACAGCAATGATTTCCCCCTTTCTCTACCTAGAAATTCATCTAAAATTCTCTCTATTTGCCACAAGGAGATTTACTCTAGTGACTCTTTGAAAAAGACCCGGGAGGGTCGAAACGTCTGTATATTCAGTCGCTTTCACTTCAGTTGCTCCCATACTTTGTTTACATTGTAAAATAAATACTCTTTGCATATAAACCTTAGAGTGTGCGGTGTACTTCTACATTACTATTCTCCTAGAGTTGGCAGTTCCTGTTAGTCAGGGGGACAGGGTTAACTGTAGGGCTGGCCTATATTTGAGGAGAAGTAATAGGGACTTTTGTGTTAGGTCTTGGGATAAATGAGTCATTAGTGAGAAAGAGAGAAGAAAGGACATCCTAAAAAGAAGGATATCATCTTTGGGTGTGTGTGAGAAGAGACAAAAAAAGGGAGTAAGTTTCAGCAACAGATCTTCAGTTGTGGCAGTTCCTCATAGCAGGCAAGTTGGGGGCACTTAGGCACTCGAAAAGCTAAAGGAAGCAGTGGTGTTAGCAGACCTGGATACCAGTCATGAAGGAAGGCAGAGTCAGTAAAGCTGGGGCACGTTAACAAGGTGGTAGCTAGTGAGAGCTCCCTTACAGTTTCACATGAGTGCAGTGACCACAGTGAAACACATTAACCCTTGCGGCCCTAGAGTACAGTTTGGGTCCCATGTGGCCCTGTACCAAGAAGATGCAGTTACCCAATTTGTTCTGTTGATCATCTGCAATGTTCACCAGAAGTAATGTGCAATCGCCCAGAAAGGATAAGAATGTGCCTCTGTAGTGTGCAGAAGAAAACAGCAAGCTTACTTCCTGCTACTCTCTGTACATAAGTTTTATTGTCTGACTTTATTTTTATAAACTTGTCTGGTTTCCTGTAAAGGGACGGCCGCGGGGCTGATACACTGGAAGCTGTGTTGTGTTTGGCATCTGGTGGGCCCTGGTGAGTCGCACAACACCAGGGTTATGGGGTACTCGGCACCGAGCCCGTTGAAGTTTATGGGGAATGTCACAAGTAGCACAGCTCGGTCCGTTGCCCTGGGCGCTCATTCAAAGGGGGATATTTACAGGGGATTGTAGTAATAGTTCGTGACGCCACCTGTGGTTTCTGATCAGGATGACCAGCGCTGCAGGGTAAATCCTCAGAGGGGTTGTTACTGGGCAGCAAGATGTTAAGTCTTCCACAGGTAAGACTAGTCCCTCTAAGTATATGGCGGTGCAGGGTGCAGGTAATAAGTCAGACACACACAAGTCAGTCTCTTTCCATACCTTTACTGGTGGTATTTGCAGGTATGTCCCGGGAAGCTGCTCAGGGTGGAGGATGCACATCCAGGTAATCACTGAGTAGGTTTAAGGCCTCCTTACTTCTTAATGTGTGAGTTTCCAACCTGCATGAAGCTAAGTTTAACTCCTTCTCCTTTCTATGCCCGGCTGATCTTGTGATGAGGTCTTTTTGTGGACAGAACAGTGTCTCCATGGCGGTACCTGCCAGACCCCCGTCTTCCTAACCCCGGTAACGTATCAGCACTGAAGGGCCCCTCTGCGACCTGAAGTCCAGCAAGGATTCCGGTTTTCTCCCACTAGCCGTGAAGGTTCTAGCAAGCTACGGACCCGGTGTCCGGTTGTATAGAGTGGAGGCAGCTAAGGTTGCTATATCACCTCGGTCACTCTTTCCCTTTGGTCACCACTCGCCTGTCGTCCTACGCACACCTTAATATGAGCACAGGCAGCAGTAGACGTCAGCTTCCCCTGAAGTAACTCCGTGCTTCGAGATGTCGTGTCTGCTCTTTCTGAGGTAACACCAACGACTACTCACTTTCAGCTAGATTGTCTTTAACTCACTGCTGTCTCAAGGGCTCCCTCTGGTGGAACCAGGAAAAATGTCAAGTGTTGTGTGCTTATCAGGTATTTGTGAATTACCTTTCCGTGCATCCTCCAGGGAACATGTGGCACCTAGCGCAGCTGGGCTACACATCCCCCTAGTTATATTCAGCACTCCCGGGCTGAAAAAGGAAAAACAATTTTTATCATAACATCAACAACATAACTCTTCCCTGCGGGAGGTAAGGACACTTTAACGTTACATTGTGTACAAATTGCAAATAGAAAAATATCAAATATACTTTCTCAGTGCAAATAAATACAATATTCTTGTGGAGGACCCGCACCAAAAACCTCCCAGGTGGGTCCTGGGTGACCTGCAGGACTTCGTTGCTGCAGACCTCACTCAAGGCCACACCATACGGGTTTTTCTTCTGAGGTAGTATGGCTTTATGTAAAGCCAAGATGGGGCACCGAAGTGCTAACTATTTACAACTAAAGTTCTGTGCTGCAAGAGTCCTCAGCACGCAGTCCTTCAAAACAGCATTTCACATACAACATTCTCAATAAAGTGTAATTCTCCTTAACTTTTTACAGTTGCAGTAAACCCTGTCTGGGTCCTACTGTATTAATTTGTTAGGACTACTCTTGGTACCTAACAGGTAACCTTCCTTTCGTTGTACGTACTGACCTACGTGGTGTGGTGTCAGGTATAGTAGCATCTAGCCTATCTGTGCTGCATGCTGGCAAACTGTAAATCCGCCTCCACCTCTCTAGGGATCTGGCAAGCATACTAGCGACTGGGCGATGCGGTTCTGCTCCGCGAGGGGATTCTTCTACCTGAGGCCCAACATCTGAAGGTTCCACATTTTGAGATTCCATTCTTTGAGATATTACTTCTGGAGATGCTACAGGAGCAGGTTCTTCTTGAACTATTTCTTCTGCTGCGGCAACTGGCTCAACTGGACGTTGAAGCGCTTCTTGTGGTTGGTAAAATTGAAGTACTGGAATAATCACAGCGTCTCCGATACAAGGCCAATCTGCAGGAAAATCTCCTAGGTCCGTGTGTATGACTTCACCTGATTTCTCTTTTTCCATAACAAGTTCTTCCTTGGAAGTTTTAACATGTCTGGACACAGTTTTAGGTGATCTCTGGATACCGTGGTGGTCGTTTTTCCTCCATCTTTACTAATGGTACAGGTTTTCCTGTTGTCAAATTTGGAATTTTGCACGACATATGGCTCTTGTTCCCACTGATCATCCAATTTGTGCATTCTTCGTTTTCTTTTTAGCACAAGTTCTCCAGGCATAAAAGGCTTAGCTGGCGCACTTTTGTTGTAGTTCTCCTCTTGCTTTTCCCTTACTTTATTGAGACTATCTTCCACGCAGGCTTGTACTCTCCTGTACTGTTCTTGTCTGTTTGTGTCCCAATCTTCAGTAGTAACATCAGCCTCTGGTTCTACAACACCAAGTTCCAAATCCATGGGCAGCTTTCCTGGTCTTGCTCGCATAAGGTAGGCTGGAGTGCAGTTGGTGGAACTCACCGGTATGTGATTGTACAAATCTACCAGGTCAGGTAGTAAGTCTGGCCACCTATTCCTCTCCTTAAGTGGTACCGTCTTCAGCAGATCAATGACTATGTGATTCATCTTCTCACAGAGACCATTGGTTTGGGGGTGGTACGGTGTGGTTCTTATCTTCTTACACCCGTACAAGTGACAGAATTCCTTAAACAACTCGGCTTCAAAGGCAGGACCTTGATCAGTTAAACATTGCTCTGGATATCCATGGGGTCTACAGAAACACGCCTGAAACGTCTTTGCTGCTGTTTCAGCTGTCAGATCTTTGACAGGGGCGACCACCAGGAACCTGGAGTAGTGATCCACCATTGTCAGGGCATATGAGTATCCTGTCCTGCTTGGTGACAACTTTACATGGTCCAAGGCCACGATCTCCAAGGGACGAGTCGTCTTGATGGGCTGCAGGGGTGCTTTCTGGCTACTGTAGTCTTTTCTTCGGAGGCTACAGGACGCACAGTTTTTACACCATTTCTCGATGGAACTTCGCATTCCCACCCAGTAGAAACGACACTTCAGCAGGGTTTCCAGCTTCTTCCAGCCAAAGTGCCCCGCTCGATCATGGTAGGCTTCCAACACCATCTGGATGTCTGTTCTTGGCACTACTATCTGCCATACCATCTCATGGGTTCTGGGGTTGACGTACCTTCGGCACAGCTTCTCTCGGTAGATGAACAGCCGGCTTCTCTCATTCCACAGCTGCTTTGCTTGTTGAGACGTATCCTTCTCCAAGGAGGAACCTTCCTGAGTTATCAGTTCCTTGATGTGGCTGACAATCGGGTCACTGTTCTGGGTCTCCTTCCAGCTGTGGTGAGGTAAAGGGTTTAATGTCTTACCACGCTGCCTCCTGTAGGCTCGTTGTTTGTGGATCATCCCATTTCTGTGGAATGCAGGTAGCTCAATCTCTTCTAGGTCATCCGATTCCTCTTCTGTGTCGGATTCATGCGGCATTCTGGACAAGGCGTCAGCGTTGGCGTTCTTACGGCCTGCCCTGTACTTGATTGTGAACTGATAGTTCGATAGCCGAGCCTTCCAACGTTGCTCCATGGCTCCCAGCTTGGCTGTTTCCAGGTGTGTCAAGGGTTATTGTCTGTGTATGCAGTGAACTTGCTGGAGGCTAGGTAATGCTTGAATCTTTCTGTAATGGCCCAGACCAGCGCCAGGAACTCAACTTGAAGCTGCTATAGTTCTCTGGGTTTCTCTCGGTCGGCCGGAGCTTCCTGCTTGCATATGCAATGACTTTTTCTTGGCCATTTTGCTTCTGACTGAGGACAGCTCCCAATCCTTCGTTGCTGGCATCAGTATACAGCAGGAACGGTTGGCTGTAGTCAGGATAGGCTAAGATCTCATCGCCCATCAGGATCTCCTTCATCTCTTTGAACGCCTCAGCTTGTTCTTTTCCCCAGTGAAATGGAGGATTTCTGCTCTTGAGGGGTTGTCCTACCAGTAGGTCCTGCAGAGGCGCTGCTTTCTTGGTGTAGTCTTTTACAAACCTCCGGTAGTAACCTGTCAGTCCCAGGAACTGGCGCACCTCCTTGAGATTCTTCGGCTCCGGCCATTTCTGGATGGCAGTTACCTTCTCGGGGTCTGGCGCTACTCCTTCTGAGCTGACAATATGTCCCAAGTACTGTACCTTTTGTTTGAGCAGATGGCACTTTGAAGGCTTCAGTTTCATCCCATACTTGGACAGTGACTCGAATACCTCTGCCAGGTGCTTCAGATGATCCTCATACGTCTTGGAGTACACAATTACGTCGTCCAGGTACAGCAACACGGTTTCAAAGTTGAGATGTCCCAGGCAACTCTCCATCACTCTCTGGAATGTTCCCGGGGCACTGCTGAGTCCAAACGGCATTCTGTCAAACTCACAGAGTCCCATCGGGGTGGTAAAAGCCGTCTTCTCCCGATCCTCCTCAGCCACAGCTACTTGCCAGTACCCACTAGTGAGGTCGAGGGTGGAAAAGTAATTAGCAGTTTTTAAGGCAGCTAAGGATTCCTCAATGCGTGGTAAAGGGTATGCATCTTTATGTGTTATGCGATTTACTTGTCTGTAATCTACACACATTCTCATGCTTCCATCCTTTTTCTTAACTAGGACTAGAGGTGCTGCCCAGGGACTACAACTATCCCTTATCACCCCTGCTTCCTTCATGTCACGCAACATTTCCTTAGCTTTCTGGTAGTGTGCTGGAGGTATAGGCCTATACCGTTCTTTGATGGGAGGATGGCTGCCTGTAGGGATATGATGTTGTACTCCCTTAATGGTCCCAAAGTCAAGTGGGTGTTTGCTAAATACCTGTGTGTACTCCTGTACCACCCGTAGTACTCCCTGTTTCTGGTGGGCGGGAGTGGTGTCTGTCCCGACATGGAGCTGCTGACACCAATCCTCCACCTGGGTTGCTGGGTCATTATCCTCCGCTGGGTGGCGGGAGGCTAAGGACTCGGTCGTGAGAATGGAGTTGTTATCTACAGTATGTAATTTAGCAACTGTGGCATAGCGTGGTAAATTCACTTAATCTTCTCCCCAGTTGAGAAGACGTACTGGTACTCTCCCATTTCTTACTTCCACTACCCCTCTAGCAGTCAAGAGTGTAGGTCTGTGCTCGGAACAATGGGGCTCTACTACTGCTTGGTAGTTCTGTCCTCTCAGACCTATTGCTGCTGTACACCATATAAGCATTTCACTCATTGGGGGTATCACAATGGGGTTCGGGTCTGTCACCCGTACATTACCAATTTCACCATCTGTCAGCTTCGCTTGCTGCTGGCACATCAGGGCCCGGATCCCCCTCTGGATCACTCCCTTTTGCTTCGGCTTGGCAACTTCAGCGAGCTGTTGGAGCAAAAACACAACTTCTCCCAGACAGTTACTAATAATGTTAGTACCTAAAACCACATTTAAGCCATTTTCCTCATTTACAGTCTTTACTACTAAGAGTCCCTGATCCTTCAGCTCCACTCTGCCCACCTTTACGTCCACGTTTTTGGCTCCTAGTATATCAACAGGGAGACCATTAGAGGCATACACAGCAAAGTCAGGGCTCAGAGCAGGGGCGTACATAGAAATCATGGGGCCCCATAGCAAAAGTCTGAATGGGGCCCCCCCCCAAAAAAAAACAAACAGGTGCTCTTAACTCCACACACACACACACCTGCAGTGCATGCAGGGCCCCCTACACCCTCCACAGTGCGTGCAGCCGGGCCCCCCTCCCTAAGGTGCAAAGTGCAGTCAGAGCCATTGTAAATGTAAAGTGCCAGCACAGTGAGGGGACACATTTAACAAAAAAAATCGACCCCCAGCCAGGCTCACCATCTTGTGTGTGCAGTGGCGTAGCAACTGTTTGTGGGGCCCAGGGCGGCTGAAAAAATTTGCCGCCCCTTTGGTCATTGATAATGCTGAAGCATTCACCATTACAACCAAAAAAAAGGCTCAAAGTAAATACCTTTCACCTGTAAAATCAGCATGGCAAAAATACACACTGCAAAGCAGCAACACACAGTATGGACTTGTGTTTATGATGTGCTTTATCCTCCTTAAACAAAAAGGACTTCTTTAGGCTTGGCTCACATTTATACAGTGCAGTCTGCTGGACAAATATGTCTGAATTGCAAAAAAAAATGGTATTCAGACGTATATGGAGGCATACACAAACCATAATGGGCAACACGTAGTGTAAAAAAAATGTTCTTCTGACTATGTTTTGCCCTGATCACGTTGTATTGTGGGAAAAAACATAATTGACCAAAGGTACGCGTTTTTAATGTGGGGTGAAAAAAAGTTTATTCCTCTGGACACCTCCTCACAGAACTGATGCCAAAATGGAGTGGGATGGGACTGTTGACACTAGTAAAACTAGATGGAAAAAAAATGATTCTTTTTAAGTAAAAAAACATATAGAGACAAAGATGGAAGTACGATATCTATCAAATGTACTTGTTTAAATTTGTAGGTTGATGCATGGCATACGTTTTAATGTATACGTCCAACGCATTAAGTCTGCAGGCGTATAAATGTGAACCTAGCCTGACAGGGAACATGCTGCATAGTGTGCTCCGATGTAAGAAGTGTGGTGCCTAATCTGACAGCAGGTACAAGCAATGCCCATCATTCATGGCATCATATAAGACAGGTAGACGGATGTCATATCTTTGTATATGAAATGATTGGAATATGTAAGCTATGCAAAGTTCCAACATGTGTACAAACTACAAGACACATTTTATCACAGGTAAGCTGACACAGAAATGCCGCACACAATATCTTCCATAACATCTGCAGAACTTCCACTCTCAGGCACCTCATGAGCTCAGCACGCCCCATGTAATTGCTGTCTCCCAGGTGCATGCCTCTGGGGTGAAGGAGCAGAATAAATTAGTAACATTTATTGGCTGCACCATGATTTCCAGGGCATTGCACATTTTTAGTATTGCATGACATGCATTGTTGCACACCTTGACAGTGAAGTTGGTGGTGGGACATAGACTGGACATGGTCTTACCTACAGCTAGGAAGCATCATCCTGCCTGGTGGTGGTACAGGGGTTAAATCACATGAAACCAGCTCTAATGGAGAAGCATTGTGAGTACAGAAGGTGGCTGCAGTGCATGCAGGGCCCCCCTCCTCCACAGTGCATGCAGTCAGGCCCCCTCCCTCCACAGTGCATGCAGGGCCCCCCTCCTCCACAGTGCATGCAGGGCCCCCCTCCTCCTCCACCCTCCACAGTGCCTGCAATCAAGACCCCCTCACTCCCTAAGGTGCAAAGTGCAGCCAGAGGCTAGCCATTGTAAATATAAAGTGCCAGCACAGTGAGGGGACACATTCAACAAAAAAAATCCACCCCATACCTCAGCCAGCAGGACTCACCGTCTTGTGTATCTCTCCCTAAGTGAAACTTATGAATGTTTTCTGCTTCCTGTGATGCACGTGTCTCTGACTGCAGGCTGGCTTTCTTATGCAAATGCAGCCAGAGACTTACCAACTGCTGACCAGGAGACAACAAGGAAAGGGGACCTTCAAGGGGGTTTACAGTGTCTGGCCATCGCTTATATTTAATTAAAGGAGATAGTACTGTGTCAGCACAGCACAGCTGCCAAACCACAGCGGCCGTCGTGGGCCCCCTCACCTGTCTGGGCCCCATAGCAGCTGCTTAGTCTGCTCTATTCACGGAACGCCACTGGCTCGGAGGCTGGAGACTGTCCTTGGACCAAAACTTATTATAAAGGACATCAGGTATGATGGTCACCTGAGATCCAGTGTCCAGCAGGGCAGGGATTGCGATCCCATCCAGGATGATGGACAGGTAGGGTCTTCCTCCCACAAACCTGCGGTTCCAGTCTGAGGGGCCTGATGAGTCTATTCCTGGGTGTTGGCCCTTGGACCCAGGATCTGCTCGTTTAAATGACACTGTCGGGCTAGATGACCTTTTCCGTTGCAACGGTAGCAGATGATCTCTCGGCGAGGATGGTGCTGATCAGGGGTCGCTCCTGGGGGTGGCGTTGTCCTCCTCCGGTGGGGCGACGTCCTTCTTTTCCTCCGGTTCATCCAAGGGACATCCTCTGGGCAGTCGGCTAGCAGGATCTTTCCTCCTTCTTCCTTCCGCAGTTGCAGGGCACTCATTACAGCGGCCAGGTTTTTAGTCAGCTGGCGCACTTCTGAGCGCAGACAGTCCAACTCAGTAGGGGGCGCCACCTGCGTTTTGGCTTCCGCCACCAGCGGGGAAAAGGTGGATGCTGCCGGTTTTAGAGTGGCTTCACCCGTGTGACACTGGGTCGACACCTCGGGCTTCTCCAGGGGTCGCAGTCCTTTTATAGCCATATCTTTTAGGGCATCAAAGGTAGCGTCAGGATGATCCAAGGACCACCAGTGCACAGTCCTGCTTTCAGCTTGAAAAACCCTATATAACAGACGTGGATAAAAGTAAGAGGACCCAGTTGAACCAATTGTGTAAAATAATTGTAAGCAATCCAATGTGTATGACATAAAATATAATCTTTATTGAACAATGTAGTACAAGAAACAAAAAAATATAATAAATGGAATAACATTAAAACATGACTGACAGTGACAACACCCGATTAATGCACTCAGACTGAAAAATGTACCAGGAGCAACAGTGCAATGAGCCAAGTGAACCTGCCACTTATGAATGGCATAAATAATCTAATAACACCGAGCAACTCGTGCTGAGGGTATATATAAATCCTCAGTGTCTAACACCACCAATATGTGCACATGATGTATAAGATGAGAAGTATATAAAAAAAGACACAAGTGCATGAATGACAGTGGATTGAGGTAAACGCTACCTGGAAGCCTGGGGGGTGCTGTCAGCCTGTCAGCCAGAAAGAACGCGCCCCGACGCGCGTTTCGGTATGACTAACCTTCGTCAGGGGGATGTACATAATCGGTGGCATGAGAGTTTAAATAGTTTCCTGGTTGATAAGCCAGTGAATGAGCGGCGCATCTCAGCAAGCGGGAGACCGGAAGTCGCCCTGGCGTCTGACGTCACATGAGCCGGCGAAACCGGAAGTGTCGAGCCGCCAGCCCATGGATAGATGCCGTCGCCATGCAACCCTGTCCCCGTCTTGCCGACATGCGCACATCACTGCTGTGTGTGGTGGCTGCATGCATCGGACAATGCGCTGAAGAAATGCAAAGTGAAAAGTGAGCTAGTGAGTAATATACCGTGAAGGTAAATAAGGTGACAATCAGGATGAACATGTATACTTGATTTGTTCAGGTCCTAATCTCACAGTCTACCTAATAATTCATTCATTGCATAATATAAACATAATCCAAAATTCATAAAGCTAACAATTGCAATAAATGTAAAATGACAGATAATATATACAAATCAAAAATTAATCATAAACTGGTAAACCGATGCACCAAACCACTGTGTCTGAACATGTCAAAAATGCACCAAAACTAATGAAAAAAACAAAACATATATGAAAGTACAAAAAGTAATAAATAATAAATACTAAATAATGAACAATAATATATAATAAAATAAAAAACGTGATTGTTGTCAGATGCATATTTGAATCCACACGAGCAGGTCATCCACAGAAGCATGAAGACCAAGTACTAAAATGAATTGATAAAAAAGATTGATTAATAACCAAAAATATGAAAAATACATAATGTATAAAATATATGACAGGAAAACTAAATAAAAAATGCCAATGATTAAAAACAATGACAAATACCAAAAACATACAATACAGAACAATGAAATCAATCAACGAATGAAATAAAATAAATGCTCATAAAAAATATTATAAAAAGGGTACAAATGAAAGACACTCATTGAGGCCAAGTGGAGACACCGTAAAGCTTATTCCTAGAGGTTTAAGAGTGAGAGTAACACCTGCATTTACAATACAGGACGATGATTTTGTAAGTAATTGGGAAAATATTTGTAATTGTACATCATGGAAACTAATGGAACTCCTCATTGGCCTCAATTCTTCATCTATCACTGAAGTGGATAAAAACCTTGATGAACTGTTTGCACAGGCTAAAAACAACTTAGCTGAAGATCAATTCAAAATTTTGAATGAGAATCTAGACAAAGAGCTTGATTTATTGGTCAAAGACATTCAGAAGAAACAGACCGCTAAATTACATAGAGATCAAAATGACCGTATCCAAGGAAGAATATATAGATGGAGACGAGTCTCTCCAGCCAATATAGTGGTTTCTCCTACCAGGTCTTTGCATCTATCAGTTAGTGATATGTCTGTGACCTCCTCTTCCGTCTCTGTGGCATCTGTGTACACTCCCAAAAGGAAGAGGAATCAGCATTTCCTGTCGAACAGGCGCAATCATTCTCCAGACTCTGGCAATCAGTTGAAGGTAATTAACTTGAGCACGCATGTTTTCTCTGAGGTGGAAATTGAGGTACTTTCCAAAGGGTTGACCTTTTGTCCAACTGCCTCTTTTGATTGTTTCACCGCAGTCAAGGACCTTCACTTATTTGCCGGAAAACTGATTTTTAAACGTATGTTCCACAATGAGAATGTTTGTGAATTTTTCCCCACAGAGACGGAACAGGAGGCGTTAGCCGATCTTGAACAGTTGGCAATGGAACATAATATGGCCAGTGAAGGTGAGGTACCTGATATAATTAAGAAAAGATCTGTTAAATTTCCTCCATTGTCATCCTGTCCAGCTGTGGACATTTTTGTTAAAACTGTTAGTAAGGAACTCAATAAAATTCCGGTATACCCACCATCATATAATCTGAGTGAATCAGAAAAAGAAGGGTTACATAAATTGATGGGTCTACAGAATGTGGTGATAAAACCAGCGGATAAGGGTGGGAATGTTGTGGTTTGGCCTAAAGAACAGTATGAATTAGAAGCCACTCGACAATTGAACAATGCTGAATATTATAAAAAATTAACTTTCAACCCTTTGTCTAAATTTTAGACAGAATTTAATAATCTCCTGCGGGAGGCCAACGATGAGGGAATCATTACAAATGACCTCAAGTTGGCATTGCAGGTCAAAGAACCCAGCATTCCCACCCTATACCTGCTCCCCAAAATTCACAAAAATCAAAGGACACCACCTGGGAGACCCATCATTTCTGGAAGTGGTAATTACCTTGAAAACGTGAATAGGTACATAGACTCGATTTTACAGCCATTTGTATCTACTCTTCCTTCATATACGAGGGACACCAATGAATTTCTAAAGAAAATTGATGGAATGCATGTTGAACATGATAGTGTATTGGTGACTTGTGACGTGGAGTCACTCTACACAAATATTAAGCATACCGATGGCCTTGCAGCTGTTTCTTACTTTTTACAATTTTCTTCATTTTCTAGAGCATTCATCATATTTTTTATTAATTTATTAGAATTTGCTTTATCAAAAAAATTTTTTCTTTTTGGGGGGTCTTTCTTCCTTCAAGTCCAGGGAACAGCGATGGGGGCTTCGTTTGCCCCCTCGTACGCCAACCTGTTCCTTGGACTTTGGGAGAGAGACCTCTTTTCTTCTGATTTTTCTGGATCTATGGAGCTTGTCCCTTTTTGGACACGCTACATAGATGATGTATTTTTTATTTGGCAAGGTTCCATTGAGACATTGGCTGATTTCATCATGGGTTTGAATGACAATCATATCAACATGCATTTCACATATTCCCATCACATGAAGACAATAGAATTTTTGGATGTCCGTATAGTAAAGGATGACAATGGTTGCCTTCAGTCAGACCTCTTTAGGAAAAAGACGGCAGTGAATACTCTAGTTCACGCAACTTCCTCTCATCCGAGGCCTCTGATCAACTCGGTTCCTATAGGCCAATTTTTACGCTTAAGAAGGATTTGTTCCAATGACGAATATTTTTTTCAGCAGGCAGTTTTGTTGAGAGACAGGTTTTTAGAACGTGGGTACAGTAGGAGGTCGATCAAAAGAGCCTTCAATAGGGCTAAGCACTGTACTCGCCACGATGCCCTATATACCAAACAATTGAAAGACGACAAAAATGTGGTACGTTTTATTGCACAATATAGCGGGCAAAGTGATCGGCTGAGGCAAGTTTTGAATCAACATTGGGGCATACTGATGGTAGATCCAATCTTGTCCAAATACATTGGGGATAGGCCACACATGACCTTCAGGAGATCAGCAAATTTAAAAGACAAATTGGTCAGGAGCCATTTTTTGAAGACTCCACTCACTAAATCTCTTGGTAATGGTGTTTGCAAACCCTGTGGGTCATGTGTGGCATGCCCCAATGTTTTGAAAACCAACAGTTTCAGCGATTTTGATAACTCTCGTCGTTTTGGAATACAACATAATATTACCTGTACATCTTCTGCTGTAATATATTTGGCTGAATGCCCTTGTAATTTAAAATATGTCGGTTTAACCACTAGACAACTTAAAACTAGAATACGTGAACATGTTCTGGGCATCAAAGCAGCAGCTGAAATTGAAGATCTGTCGATGCTTAAAACTATCCCCAGACACTTCAAATTATATCACAATTGTGATTATTCCAAATTGAAGGTCTCGGGGATAGACCTATTGGTTGTTAACAATAGAGGAGGTAATATCAGCAAACGTCTAGCTCAACTTGAGGCCAAGTGGATATGGACATTGAATACGGTGTCTCCACTTGGCCTCAATGAGTGTCTTTCATTTGTACCCTTTTTATAATATTTTTTATGAGCATTTATTTTATTTCATTCGTTGATTGATTTCATTGTTCTGTATTGTATGTTTTTGGTATTTGTCATTGTTTTTAATCATTGGCATTTTTTATTTAGTTTTCCTGTCATATATTTTATACATTATGTATTTTTCATATTTTTGGTTATTAATCAATCTTTTTTATCAATTCATTTTAGTACTTGGTCTTCATGCTTCTGTGGATGACCTGCTCGTGTGGATTCAAATATGCATCTGACAACAATCACGTTTTTTATTTTATTATATATTATTGTTCATTATTTAGTATTTATTATTTATTACTTTTTGTACTTTCATATATGTTTTGTTTTTTTCATTAGTTTTGGTGCATTTTTGACATGTTCAGACACAGTGGTTTGGTGCATCGGTTTACCAGTTTATGATTAATTTTTGATTTGTATATATTATCTGTCATTTTACATTTATTGCAATTGTTAGCTTTATGAATTTTGGATTATGTTTATATTATGCAATGAATGAATTATTAGGTAGACTGTGAGATTAGGACCTGAACAAATCAAGTATACATGTTCATCCTGATTGTCACCTTATTTACCTTCACGGTATATTACTCACTAGCTCACTTTTCACTTTGCATTTCTTCAGCGCATTGTCCGATGCATGCAGCCACCACACACAGCAGTGATGTGCGCATGTCGGCAAGACGGGGACAGGGTTGCATGGCGACGGCATCTATCCATGGGCTGGCGGCTCGACACTTCCGGTTTCGCCGGCTCATGTGACGTCAGACGCCAGGGCGACTTCCGGTCTCCCGCTTGCTGAGATGCGCCGCTCATTCACTGGCTTATCAACCAGGAAACTATTTAAACTCTCATGCCACCGATTATGTACATCCCCCTGACGAAGGTTAGTCATACCGAAATGCGCGTCGGGGCGCGTTCTTTCTGGCTGACAGGCTGACAGCACCCCCCAGGCTTCCAGGTAGCGTTTACCTCAATCCACTGTCATTCATGCACTTGTGTCTTTTTTTATATACTTCTCATCTTATACATCATGTGCACATATTGGTGGTGTTAGACACTGAGGATTTATATATACCCTCAGCACGAGTTGCTCGGTGTTATTAGATTATTTATGCCATTCATAAGTGGCAGGTTCACTTGGCTCATTGCACCGTTGCTCCTGGTACATTTTTCAGTCTGAGTGCATTAATCGGGTGTTGTCACTGTCAGTCATGTTTTAATGTTATTCCATTTATTATATTTTTTTGTTTCTTGTACTACATTGTTCAATAAAGATTATATTTTATGTCATACACATTGGATTGCTTACAATTATTTTACACAATTGGTTCAACTGGGTCCTCTTACTTTTATCCACGTCTGTTATATAGGGTTTTTCATCTTTCCGGATGGTCTGCCATCTCATTTCTTCTTGGACTATTGGTATCTTCTTGTTATCTATTCACATTTGTATTAATTTTTAGCATTATATTCTATATAACTATTATTAATTTGGCACAAGTGGCACCAATTTTTCTTGTGTATTTCACTGCTTTCAGCTTGGGACCTCAGTCCCCGTTCAAATTGTTCCTTCAACATTTTGCTTTCATTAATGGCACTTATAGGGTTAACCTGTTTGAGAGCTCGCAGGGCTCCCTGTAGTCAGCAGGCGTAGTCCCTAATGCTGTCATCTGGTCTCTGGGAGCATTGGTAAAACGTCATCCGGAGATCTGTTTCAGTGCGGTCCTCAAAAATAGTCTGTAGCTTTAAGAAAATTGAAAGCACTGATTCCTGGTCTGCAGCGGTCCAAGTCTCTACTTCCCTTTCTGCAGCCCCAGTCAATTGTCCTAATACTACTGCAGCTCTTTGCTTCTCTGTCATAGGGTACATGTCCATTATGCTGCATATTTTGCGTTTAAACCCTGACAGGGTATCCGGCTTACCGCTATACTGAGGGAGCCACTTTGCTCCAGGCAGGTATGGGAGCGTCAACGGTACTATCGGGGCCACCGGACCTGGTGAGGGGCCAGCGATTCCATCCTGCGCTGCAGCGCCGGCGGGTAAGTCATTGGAGTGGTCGCCCTCGGCCGCGCTGTCAGCTTGTGGCTGCGACATGTCTGTGCCCCCCCTAGTTAAGTGTGGCCTACCTTCTCCTGAAGGCTGCAGCTCTGCCAGGCACAGCGGTGGGGAAGGACCTGCGTCGCCGGCACTCTGAAGCTCTCCACAGGACCTGCCGCCGCGTCAGCGTTGGGGGCGTGTCCGGGACTCCGCGCGCTTTCTGCAGATACGCCCTTTCTCTTTGCGCTGTAGCGCTGTACTTTGGCGGGCAATGGCGGACAATTGGCGCCAAAAATCACAAAACAGCAACACAGTCTCTAGCACAAAAACAGTCCAATTAGGCACACGGGACTCACGTATAGCGAGCTTCCTATCCTGTTTGTGACGCCAAAAATGAGTAGCACAACACCAGGGTTATGGGGTACTCGGCACCGAGCCCGTTGAAGTCAATGGGGAATGTCACAAGTAGCACAGCTCGGTCCGTTGCCCTGGGCGCTCATTCAAAGGGGGATATTTACAGGGGATTGTAGTAATAGTTCGTGACGCCACCTGTGGTTTCTGATCAGGATGACCAGCGCTGCAGGGTAAATCCTCAGAGGGGTTGTTACTGGGCAGCAAGATGTTAAGTCTTCCACAGGTAAGACTAGTCCCTCTAAGTATAAGTCAGTCTCTTTCCATACCTTTACTGGTGGTATTTGCAGGTATGTCCCGGGAAGCTGCTCAGGGTGGAGGATGCACATCCAGGTAATCACTGAGTAGGTTTAAGGCCTCCTTACTTCTTAATGTGTGAGTTTCCAACCTGCATGAAGCTAAGTTTAACTCCTTCTCCTTTCTATGCCCGGCTGATCTTGTGATGAGGTCTTTTTGTGGACAGAACAGTGTTTCTATGGCGGTACCTGCCAGACCCCCGTCTTCCTAACCCCGGTAACGTATCAGCACTGAAGGGCCCCTCTGCGACCTGAAATCCAGCAGGGATTCCGGTTTTCTCCCACTAGCCGTGAAGGTTCTAGCAAGCTTCGGACCCGGTGTCCGGTTGTATAGAGTGGAGGCAGCTAAGGTTGCTATATCACCTCGGTCACTCTTTCCCTTTGGTCACCACTCGCCTGTCGTCCTACGCACACCTTAATATGAGCACAGGCAGCAGTAGACGTCAGCTTCCCCTGAAGTAACTCCGTGCTTCGAGATGTCGTGTCTGCTCTTTCTGAGGTAACACCAACGACTACTCACTTTCAGCTAGATTGTCTTTAACTCACTGCTCTTTCAAGGGCTCCCTCTGGTGGAACCAGGAAAAATATCAAGTGTTGGGGCATAATCTGTGGAGCATCTATGGGGGCATAATCTGTGGAGCATCTATGGGGCATAATCTATGGGGGCATAATCTGGAGCATCTATGGGGGCATAATCTATGGGGGCATAATCTGTGGAGCATCTATGGGGGCATAATCTGTGGAGCATCTATGGGGCATAATCTATGGAGCATCTATGGGGGCATAATCTATGGGGGTATAATCTGTGGAGCATCTATGGGGGCATAATCTGTGGAGCATCTATGGGGCATAATCTATGGAGCATCTATGGGGGCATAATCTGTGGAGCTTCTATGGGGGCATAATCTATGGGGGCATAATCTATGGAGCATCTATGGGGCACAATCTATGGAGCTTCTATGGGGGCATAATCTATGGAGCTTCTATGGGGGCATAATCTATGGAGCATCTATGGGGGTTTAATCTATGGAGCATCTATGGGGGCACAATCTATGGAGCATCTATGGGGGCATAATACATGGGGCAGCATATGGGGCATAATCTCATTTTCCACCCTAGGCTTATACTCGAGTCGATAAGTTTTCCCAGTTTTTTTTTTTGCAAAATTAGGGGGGGGTCGGCTTATACTCGGGTCGGCTTATACTCGAGTATATACGGTATCTATTATCTATATCTATATATATAGAATTATCCCCTATGAGGGGGCAGCATTATCCCCTATGAGGGGGCTGCTTTATAATCTATGAGGGTGGCTATCCCAACTCCTGCTACATAATTAAGACGTGTACTACCTTACATTATACCCTGATATTAGTGTGTTTTACTGCACAATTGGTGGTCTTGTATTTATTTCTATGTAGCTACATAGTAGGCCCCAAGAATGATTTTCTCTGGTGGGTCCAAGGTGTTCCAGTCCGACGCTGTCTCCTCCCATGAGGGAGTGTACAGAGCATTTAGAGACAGAGTCCAGAATCACGTCAAACATTTCTGCTTTATTTTCCTCTGGGCATAGCACATCCAAGACATCATAAGTACTTCTTACACGATACCAGCAATACATTCTTCACAACTCTGCTTCTTCTCCGCTGCCACACCAGAATGGACCAATGAGTATTGACGGGACGAGGAGCCTGGTGAAAACGGCACTTCAACTGCTTCCCTGGAGACACTTCAATCCAGCAAAAGAAAGACACATTTACTAGGTCATCCACCCCTCTCTGGTTATCCTGCTGATAGCCCACTCGCTTCTATGTTTCAGCATGACCTCTTCTGCTGAGCGTTCCCACAGTGGTTCTTCCACTGGACTACTGCTACGTAAACTCACTCTCCTTGAGCTCACGTTTCCCACGGTGAATCCTTCACCAGCTTCTTCAGGGGTTGCTGGCCCCCTATTCTTCCTACCCTATACTCAGGGCCCAGGAACGTGGACGTACTCACACTAGCAAGGTCTACCCCCCAACTGACTACCGCTAAGAGGAAGTCTTCCTGACAGATTCCCGCTTGGAGGCAATCTTTCCCTAGGAACAAGTCCCTAACTACTGTACCTATCAGAATGGATGTGCTCAATGCCCCCTCTAGTGACCAACCCTCATAACTGTTTTGACTACTTTTTCTAACGTTCTAACTGGATCTCTAACGTGCCCCCATTAGTGACCCCTCGTAACTACAATTAACCCCTGAATATATACACTACCTTTTACAGTGCCCTCCTCTAATGACCCAGGATGCACTATCTGCCTAACACTCAATCCCCACATATATATACATATAATATATACACAACATTATGCAGAGCACACATATATACAAATTGACACAATTTAAAGGGGATGAAACCTTAAAGGGTTAATACCCTTTCACCTCCTTACATCCTCATCACGGGTCTAAAGGGTTCCAGCGCTGCACAAATTGGGGCAGAGTTAAACCTAAAGGTGTCCACACACAGTAGTAATACAACCACGCACACCCAGTCAGGACTCCCGTTTTCATGTGGAATACCGGGGCATGGAAGAGGAGTACCTCATCCACAGCTATCGCCCCGCACCACATTACAAACATTCCGTCTAGACACCAGGTAATCCAGCTCCCAAAAGTCACCATATAGCCCAGCTCCCCATATCAGGTCATCTACATTCCTTGAATTTGAATTAACTTTTTATCTTACCTACAGGAAAAGAAAAATCAGACCTATGAGGCTATTGTATATTGTGCTTATCGTCACCGGAATTATTTCCATTTTGATTTTATTCCAGAATCTGATAAGGTGAGTAGTTTGAGAAAACTGAATTTAGATAAGAGAATTTAATGATTTCTGTTGCAAAAATCTACTTCTATGTATTGTTTTAACAATTAGTCTATTATCATTGATCTTTCACATCTATATTGTTGTATTATTTATTATTAGTAGTATTATCTAGTGTTATTAAGCACCATTATTGATTGGTGTGGCATCTGATAGCTGGGACCTGCACCAATTGCAGAACAGGATGTTTTATCCTCATTGGCAAACTTGTGTCCCCATTTCAAAATCGACTGGCAGGTCGGATGCCGAAACACTGCTCCATTCATCCTTTATTTGTTTTTTGTAAAAAAAAAAAAAGCACAGTGCTCCGTAGCACCATAGGAAATGATTGGAGCAGCGGTCGAGCACGTACAGTGCTGCTCTAATCTAACTGGGACAAAGTTCCCAGTTCTGACGATTGATGAAGGACCCAGAGTTCAGACCAACATCCATCAGTAAGTTATCACCTATCAACTAGTTTTCACCAGACAACCCCTTTCACTTTCGTGGTGCATCTCTATGGGTGTTAAATATCGCTATGGATAATTTTTGAAAATTATTTATAAAAAATGAAACAAAGATTTTCTATTTTTTGCTGCATGGTCGTAATAATTGCATTGTTCTTTCAAACAAATTCTGATAACATTTTATCAGTTTGAATTTATTGCAAAGTATATTTTCTCACTTTATCTCAATTTGATTTGGAAGCCGCCTTCAGGTATAAAAAGAAACAGGTATAAGTCCTGACAGGGAATTAACCGCTTCACGACCCAGCCCTTTTTCGTTTTTGCGTTTCTATTTTTTGCTCCCCTTCTTCCCAGAGTCATTACTTTTTTATTTTTCCGTCAATATGGCCATGTGAGGGCTTGTTTTTGCAGGACGAGTTGTACTTTTGAACGACACCATTGGTTTTACCATATCGTGTACTCGAAAACGGGAAAAAAATTCCAAGTGCTGTGAAATTGCAAAAAAAAAATGCAACTCCACAACTGTTTTTTGGATTTTTCTTTTACCATGTTCACCAAATGCTAAAACTCACCTGCCATTATGATTCTCCAGGTTATTAAAAGTTCGCATATACCAAACTTGTATAGGTTGTTTTATATTTAAATGGTGAAAAAAAATCCAAAGTTTGCTAAAAAAAATTGCGTCATTTTCCGATACCTGTAGCGTATCCATTTTTCATGATCTCGGGTTGGGTGAGGGCTTATTTTTTGCATGCCGAGCTAACGTTTTTAATGATACCATTTTGGTGTAGATATGATCTTTTGATTGCCCATTATTGCATTTTAATGCAATGTTGCAGCGACCAAAAAAACATAATTCTGGCGTTTTTACTTTTTTCTTTTCAATGCCGTTTGCCGATCAGATTAATTATTTTTATAGCTTGATAGATCAGGCGATTCTGAATGTGTCAATACCAAATATGTGTATGTTTTATTTTTTTGTTTGTTTTATTTTGAATGGGGCAAATGGCAGGTGACATGAACTTTGGTATTTTTTTTAAAACATTTTTTTTTACTTTTTGCATGCTTCAATAGTCTCCATGGGAGACTAGAACATAGCGTGTGTGTAGCAGAAATGCTCACTTGCTATGAGCGCCGACCACTGGGTGGTGCTCATAACAATCCGGCAATAACAACCACTGGGGTCTCCTGTAAAACCAGGTTGTCATGCAAACTCATCGGTAACCCGCGATCATGTGACACAGACGCTAATAGGCAGAATTAGTGACCCACTTCTGGCGCGATCACATTAAATGCTGCTGTCAGAGATTGACAGCGGCATTTAATGGATTAACAGCCACGGCTGGATCACGATTCCATCCACGGCTGTTAGGGGCATATGTCAGCGGTTCAAAACAGCTGACATGTGCCGGGAAAGATGTGGGCTCAGCACCGGAGTCCCCATCAAAGGGAAGGACACGACATGCGCTGTACATGGTTTAATGTGCTGACCTTTGCTTATTGTGAAATGTATTACAGGGGTGTCGCTAGACACGTTGGTCTGGGTCTCTGGAGCCAGATCATTAGTGCACTGCCCCGAATCTCAAGTTCAATTTATTTTTTTTAATAAACTTTATTATCTGTACAGACACTCAGTCTTTGCCTGACACTGGCCTGTCTATGCAGCTGTGTGTTTACCTGGTAGCTCATCCTCCCGCTTACTGCTCCTCCTCTTCAGTGCCAGTTGAATTAAAGGATTTATCCATCAATGTGCAGAGCGACTGCACAGCATCAGTAATTAGGTAGTGGGAGGAGGAGGGCAGGGCTAATACTGTGGGTATAGCAAGGTAGCCGGCCCTGAGGGGAGGGGCGGGAAGTGCAGCCTTCTTCCATCTTTGGCTTCTGTTCACACGCAGGCACTCCCTCCTGTAAGATCACTAGCTGCTCAGCAGTCAGGGTAAGGGAGGAGTCAGTTAATCAGGGACATTGCAGTGCTAACAGGTGGTCTCCTATTCTCTGGCTGTTGATTTCCAACTTCAGGCCTCCCCCACTACTACCACTGGATACATGAGGCTTAAGAAGAGAGTGAGTTATATACTACATATATGTCATATTGATGTGTGTATAATGTGTATGTGTGCAGGTCATGTGCATTATGTGTATTGCGTGTGTTCATGCAGATATCATGTATGTGTGCCTTGGTGTGTGTATGATGTATGTACATTGGGTACAAAAAGTATTCAGACCCCTTTAAATTGTTCACTCTGTTTTATTGCAGCCATTTGGTAAATTCAAAAAAGTTCATTTTTTTCTCATTAATGTACACTCTGCACCCCATCTTAACTGAAAAAAAACCAGAAATGTAGAAATTTTTGCAAATTTATTAAAAAAGAAAAACTTAAATATCACATGGTCATAAGAATACAGACCATTGGCTCAGACACTCATATTTAAGTCACATACTGTCCATTTCCTTGAGATTTTTCTACTCCTTCATTGGAGTCCAGCTGTGTTTGATAGGACTTTGATTTGTAAAGGCACAACCTGTCTATATAAGATCTCACAGCTCACAGTGCATGTCAGACCAAATGAGAATCAAGAGGTCGAAGGAACTGGCCAAGGAGCTCAGAGACAGAATTGTGGCAAGGCACAGATCTGGCCAAGGTTACAAAAGAATTTCTGCAGTACTCAAGGTTCCTAAGAGCACAGTGGCCTCCATAATCCTTAAATGGAAGAAGTTTGGAGCACCAGAAGTCTTCCTAGACCTGGCCGTCCAGCCAAACTGAGCAATTGTGGGAGAAGAGCCTTGGTGAGAGAGGTAAAGAAGAACTCCAAGATCACTGTGGCTGAGCTCTACAGATGCAATAGGGAGATGGGAGAAAGTTCCTCAAAGTCAACTATCACTGCAGCCCTCAACCAGTTGAGCCTTTATGGCAGAGTGGCCCGAAGGAAGCCTGACCTCAGTGCCAGACATATGAAAGCCCGTATAGTTTGCTAAAAAAAAAAAAAAAACACATGAAGGACTCCCAGACTATGAAAAATAAGATTCTCTGGTCTGATGAGACGAAGATAGAACTTTTTGGTGATAATTCTAAGCGGTATGTGTGAAAAAAAAAACAGGCACTGCTCATTACCTGCCCAAAACAATCCCAACAGTAAAATATGGTGGTGGCAGCATCATGCTATGGGGGTGTTTTTCAGCTGCAGGGACAGGGCGACTGGTTGCAATTGAAGTAAACATGAATGCGGCCAACTACAGAGATATCTTGGATGAAAACCTCTTCCAGAGTGCTCTGGGCTTCAGACTCGGCCGAAGGTTCACCTTCCAACAAGACAATGACCCTAAGCACACAGCTAAAATAACAAAGGAGGGGCTTCAGAACAATTCTGTGACCATTCTTGACTGGCCCAGCCAGAGCCCTGACCTAAACCCAATTGAGCATCTCTGGAGAGACCTGAAAATGGCTGTCCACCAACGTTCACCATCCAACCTGACGGAATTGGAGAGGATTTGCAAGGAAGAATGGCAGAGGATCCCCAAATCCAGGTGTGAAAAACTTGTTGCATCATTCCCAAGAAGACTCATGGCTGTACTATCTCAAAAGGTGCTTCTATTCAATACTGAGCAAAGGGTCTGAATACTTATGACTATGTGATATTTCAGTTTTTCTTTTTTAATAAATTTGCAAAAATTTCGACATTTCTGGGGTTTTTTAAGATGGGGTGCAGAGTGTACATTAATGAGAAAAAAATGAACTTTTTTGAATTTACCAAATGGCTTCAATGAAACAAAGAGTGAAAATTTTAAAGGGGTCTGAATACTTTCCATACCCACTGTATGATGTGTTCCTGGGTATGATGCATGTGTGATGTGTGTCTGCATATGAGTATGATGTATGCCTAAGTGTGTGTATGATGTATGTGTGATGTGCGCTTGGGTGCTTATATGCCGAATACCCTCACCGGTGGCTTCCCGCTTTTGGCAGGCCCCCACAGAGAGGAGGTAACGACAAGCTTAGGACGCTAACCGAGAGCAGTGAGGTATTGGGCCAGGTGACCCGATCGTTCCAACCTGGATTCTGTAAGACGTCTCTGGGGTTCAGTGATGCTCAATGAAGCAGTCCTGTGTTCTTCAAGCCGGGGCCATAGTCCCTCCCTAAGCTGATCTGTAGAGTCACACGGACCAGAAGAAGTCTCTTTATATAGTTCATAACTGGTCTTCAACCATCATCCAGAGGTCAGAGAGAGATGTGAATGAGTCCAACCTGCATTGTTCGATTATGTAATCTGTTTGCATAGTTTTTCCTCCTCTGTTTGGAATGCTTTCAAACTGTCTAGCATGGACAATGCATCTAATCAACATATCAGCAAACATCATTTTTCAGTGGCCATGCATTACTGTTTTGCAAACATAACAGAAAATATACTGTAGGAGATAATATGAGGGGTAAATATTCATCCTACAAGAAGAGGCACAATAGGCTCTTCTATCCTAACTCACCCTATCATCACTAACTATGCTATGTCTTCAGGGGTATGAATGTGACCGCACAGTCCACCATCCTCACACTAAAACTGAACATAAAAGGACCCAAATGTCCCCCATTAATACTACATTATCTGTACTCAGAGAGGTTTCACTTTATGGATATAATAAAAAAAAATTCCTCTCCTCTATCAGCTAAAATAAAGAGAGCCGCTAAAAAAAATGTGGCCTCCCATCTGGAAGCCATGGCTTGCCTGCCCATTGATTTGAACAAGGCCATGCACTCAAACTTTTTTCTTATAGTGAATAAAATCAGGTTCGCGCACATAAACATCTCCAAGCTAAAAAAATGGGGGTGAATGATAAGAATTTTAATACTGGACTTTATATATACACCAGGAGAATGAATTGCACAATGCCCAATAAGATGATTGCACTAGGCCCAGAGTATCAATAAGGAAAGCAGGGGTTAGTTCTCCAGGCAGAACCTACACAGGGAAACTTTAGAAAAACAAAGAAAGACCTTAGGGAAAAAATTTTTGGTTGGTTAATGGCAGGAACAGTCAGATAAATATGTTGCCAGTGGATGTCTTTGGGTCCTTTCTGCTATCCGTAATCATCCGAAACAAACAGCCAGCTTCAGTCATGTGCGGTCACATGACTACCCGCGTCACATCAGGTCTTGTTCTAACTACCGCTCACAACGAGGACGCGGCTGAAGACTGCGGCTGCTGGGACTTCTTTCCAGTGACTACTGCATATACCGATGCTCTGGAGGTAACGGGGAACCTTTCCCTCTTCAAACTGTGAAGGTAATGCACCGGTATACCTTAGGCACGTGACTGCCAGTGGTGAGCCAGGTCCTGCTTCAGCCATCACTCACAGCGAGTACAGGGCTGCAGACCGTGGCTGCTGGGACTTTCCTCTATTGAAAGCTGTGCTCATTGAGATTAACATGGAACCTTCCCCTTTTCCAGCTTGGGAAAGTAATTCACCGTTATAACTGAACCCTAAACGGGCCATCTCCAAGTACCCACGGGAACTGCCACCGGCCGGGGAATTTTTTCCTTAATACTTGGGAAAGTGACTTAACCTGATGACATCATTGTGGAAACTCTTCACTATAAGTCTTTATGCTTTGGGACTATTCAGGACTACTATTAAGTCAAGCGCTTATATTGTTCTTTGTCTGCTTAAAAGTCATATTACCCAAGTGGAGTTTCTCCGCTTAGTGTGTGCTTATCATTTACCAATTTTAACCATTTCTTTTCACAGGTGATCGACCATATATTTATCTGAGTGTTCCTGCCATTAACCAACCAAAATTTTTTTCCCTAAGGTTTTTCTAAAGTTTCCCTGTGTAGGTTGACGCGCACCACATTGGTGGTACCAGGGCTATGGGGTACTCGGCACCGAGCCCATGGAAGTCTATGGGAGTTGTCACTGGCAGCAGAGCTCGGTCCGTGGCCCTGGCGGTCATGCAATGGGGGATATTTACAGGGGAATTGTAGTAATAGATAGTTCGTGACGCCATCTGTGGTTTCTGATCAATCTGACCAGCGCTGCTATATGGATCTTCCAAGGGGATGTTATGAGGCAGCTGGATGGTAAGTCTCCCACAGGCGAGACTGGTCCCTGGAAGTCTATGGTGGTGCAGGGTGTAGTAAATGAAACAGTCTCACACAAGGCAATCTCTTTCCATACCTTTACTTGCAGTTGTTTCAGGCAGGTCCCGGGAAGCTGGTCGGGGTGAGAATGCACATTCAGATAAACCGCTGAGCAGGTTAGAGGCCTCCTTTAACCTTGTATATGTGTGAGTACAAACTTGCATGAAGTCAAGTTAACTCTGTCAGTCTCCAGCTCGTTCAATAGCTGCAACGCCCGGCCGACATTGTGGTAGAGCCTTCTAGTTGATGAGAACAGAGTCCCTACTTTTGTAGCGTCCCACTCAAGGTCCTTGTTCTACCTGACTCAGTTTACGTATCAGCGCGTAGGGCTACCTTCTGTGACTTGAAGTCCAGGAAGGCCTCCGGTGTTTCTTATTACTAGGCGTAAAGCACTAGCAACGCTTCGGACCCCGGTGTCCGGTGAATTAGTGCGGGTAATCCGGTACCTGATGCACTTGTCTCTATCTTTCTCCACTGTGCCTCTCGTCCTACTCTTGCTCTTAACATAAGCACTAGTAGCAATGATGTAAAATGTCAGCTTTTCTCCAGAGCTCACTGAACAGTTCTTAGTTCACTCACTGGTGCAGCCCCTGTGATTTCCTTCCTTCTTTCCTTTCTCAGACCCTGTCCAGAGCAGCGCACAGGAACTCTGTCAAACTGTGTACACGCTGTAGCTCCGAGAGTCACCTTCCACTTTCCAAGGAATACAGGTAGCTTGTGCTGAGGTACTGGCTTTGTAGTTCTGACTGGGCTAGAGTGACTCCTTACACTCAAACCAGACTCCACTTCATGAACTTGCTCTGCCAGAATCTAGTCTGCACTCCTCTTCCTCCAAGACTAGACTGAAGTGATACTGAACGGTGTGTCTTGTCCTGAGACAGGAACTAGACTGAACTCTGACTGAACTCCTCTCCCTCCAAGTCCAGACTGACTTGCACTGTCCTAAGACAGGAAGCTTGAATGACTGGGAATGACTCACTCCTGAGTCTCCCAAGGCTTGAATAGCTGACTGCTACGTGTCACTGCCTTTTATACCCTAGTGGGTGTGTTGGGAAATGTGAGTGACGTGAATGAATATCAAGCTTCACGGTTACCTTCTTGTGCATTTTCCTGGAATATGTGTGCCTGGCGCAGCTGGGCCACACATCGTTCTGCCTGGAGAACTAACCCCTTCTTTCCTTATTGATACTCTGGGCCTAGTGCAATCATCTTATTGGGCATTGTGCAATTCATTCTTCTGGTGTATATATAAAGTCCAGTATTAAAATTCTTATCATTCACCCCCATGTTTTAGCTTGGAGAGGTTTATGTGCGCGAACCTGATTTTATTCACTATATTTATACATTTTAACAAATTCGTGTTTTTTTGTTTAGTTTCGTTGCACTTCATACTCTAATGCAGTGTTTCTCAACTCCAGTCCTCAGGACCCACCAACAGGTCATGTTTTCAGGATTTCCTTAGTATTGCACAGGTGATAATTTTATCACTGCTCAAGCATTAATTCCATCACCTTTGCAATACTAAGGAAATCCTGAAAACATGACCTGTTGGTGGGTCCTGAGGACTGGAGTTGAGAAACAGCGCTACTGTATCCTTAAACAATTTTAGATTTTTTCCTTAAACCACTTTCAGTCAGCAGCCGAGTTAACTGTTAAACCTCCCTACTCTTTTCTCTACTGCTACAAAATGGTTGATCTAAGGTCAGACCGCCAGAACCGTATAGAAAATATACTTTTACATAAGTTTTTCAATCTCTCTTGCCAACAAGCTACCGCTAGCAAACAAAATATTACACCCATAAAGGACTCCCTTAGCAAATTGGAACAACTTCTAATCAAAGAAATGAGGGACCTTTGGGAAGTTGCCACTTTAGAACGGTACCTTGTGTATGATTGCATCCCTAAAGGTCTAACAGTTTATAAATCTCTATCCGGAGACATTGGAGATCCAAGTACCCTTTCAGAATGGGACTCCATGTTTAAGGAGTTTTCAAAGCAAGGAGTGGGGTTTATTATTGAAAAAAGGAAACAATTGATAGAAGCTAAACAAAAAATAGCCCTATTATTTGATAACATTAAACCCTACCAAAATCATCCAGAAGTGATTAAAATTTCAATTAATATAAGGAAGAGGATATATAATAAAGAACAAGAAATTATTAATAGAAAAAAGAAAAAATTTGGTAGGGATGCGATTCCAGAATGTGCATTTAGGAATTCATCTCACAACCAACAGACTTTTGAAACTCTAGATGAAACTGGTAGTAATCTTTCTCTTCCCCTCATTTCTGAGGACCAATTTTCTATACATCCTACTTCACCCACTGGAGATTCATTTACCTCTAATTCTCAATCAATAACATGTCCGAATGATCCTTCTGACCCTACTGACCTAAACCCGAATGTGACTGACAACAATGCCCCCATTGTGACATTATCTACACCTCTGACCACATCAAACAGGTTCGACATTTTAGACAGGTATCCTGAGGAAAGAAGGAGGAACTCCGGATCATCAGAACATCCATCCCAAACAGGTCAAAAAATATAAGTAACGTTAAAACCAACAATAACTTACATCCAGTAGTTCGAAAGAAACAATCTACTAAGCCTTTTTTTTCAATTGACTACAAAAAGAAACGTAGGAGGGGCTGTAGAGGGGGGAAATTCACCAAAAAGAAAAAGAAAATAAAACCAAATGGACCTCAAAATCAAAACATTTTCAACTTAGTTGACATGTATTGGACCCTAACGAAGTAACCCTACTAAATAAAGGCCTGAAATATACTCCATCTATTTCATTTGATAAATTTCAGGCCTTCATAGGTATAAAATTATTCATGAGGAAACTAGCCCTAAAGAGACACTTTATGAAATCCGATATCATCATCTCTTCTAATCAGCCTCCTTCAGATTCATATGTTCATACCTCACTGCGTAAAAAATCCTATTTCCATCCATTAAATGAATATTCTGAACCCATGGAGGCATTCCAAAAAAATGTCATTGATGACATAAAAAAAATTTAGCGATAAGAGATGCACAAAATTAAAATACAATCTTTGATTTAATGAAAGAAAAGCCATTAGATCTCTACAAACTAATAAGGAATTGGTAATTTGTCCTGCTGATAAAGGGGGAGGCATTGTGGCCTTGATCCAAGATGATTATGATTGGGAATCCATCCAGTTATTAAGTGACACATGTACTTAAGATTCTGGAAGCAGACCCTACTAAGGAATACACTGCCGCACTAAAGGCCTTAACCACTACCGGACTCAATAAAGGATTCTTATACACCAAAGAATTAGAATTCATTATCAACCCATTCCCTAGACTGGCCACTTTATATTATCTACCCAAGATACCCTCTAATTCTTGTGTGACAGAATATGATGTAGCAGTTGAAGCTTCATAACCTGATGACATCATTGCGGAAACTCTTCACTATCTTTATGCTTTGGGACTATTCAGGACTACTATTAAGTCAAGCGCTTATATTGTTCTTTGTTCTCTTAAAGGTCATATTACCCAAGTGGAGTTTCTCCGCTTAGTGTGTGCTTATCTACCAATTTTAACCATTTCTTTTCACAGGTGATAGACAACATATTTATCTGACTGTTGCTGCCATTAACCAACCAAAAAAATTTTTTTCCCTAAGGTCTTTCTTTGTTTTTCTAAAGTTTCCCTGTGTAGGTTCTGCCTGGAGAACTAACCCCTTCTTTCCTTATTGATACTCTGGGCCTAGAGCAATCATCTTATTGGGCATTGTGCAATTCATTCTTCTGGTGTATATATAAAGTCCAGTATTAAAATTCTTATCATTCACCCCCATTTTTTAGCTTGGAGAGGTTTATGTGCGCGAACCTGATTTTATTCACTATATTTATACATTTTAACAAATTCGTGTTTTTTTGTTTCGTTTCGCTGCACTTCATACTCTAGCGCTACTGAAACCTTAAACAATTTTAATCTTTTTTTCTTACAGTTTCTCCAGACACTTTAATTACATAGAAAGCAATGCATATTTTTTATTTTAGGCTTCAAAACTGGGCACTGTCCACAAATTTTTACAGTTTTTGACCCTTTGCACAAAAATTACTAAATATGCATTATTATTACAGGTACCCGAGAACGCCGTTTTGCCATCTTCGACATATCTAGACACTGGTCCTGTTAATGAGAAGAATGTCAGTGTTATACAGAAGCTTGTGGTGCAATCACCTGAACACGTGCCAGAGGGTGAAAAGAGACCATCAAACATGGAAAGAAAAATGGAGAGATCTTGCCAGCCTCACACACACATATTTTTCCTGAAAACCCATAAAACAGCCAGTAGCACCATCATGAATATTCTCTTTCGGTTTGGGGAATCACACAACTTAACGTTTGCTCTACCATCTAATCACCAAATCCAGCTCTTTTATCCCGAATATTTCATGGCTTACTTTGTGGAAGGCTACATAACGAAAACCCTGCCTAAATTCGATATAATGTGTCATCACATGCGCTTCCGTCTCACAGAGGTACGCTCGCTCTGAATCTATGGTAATAATGACAGATGAACTAAGCTCCAGATATAGTATGTTCTACTAACAATTGGGAATTTCCGGGTATTCATGCACACTCCCGATGACCCGGACTGGACCACAGTGAACAGTTGAATCCTCCAGTGGGCCCATGAGTCCAACATCCCTATGTGAGCATTTGTTGGCACGATTCATGAACCCACCCACCCTTGGGCCATTTTCTACTTTTCGTCTTTTCCTCCCCTTCTTCAAAGATAATAATTTTTTTTCTCTATCAATATAGCCATGTAAGGGCTTGTTTTTTGGGAAGAGGTGTACTTTTGAATGACAACAAATACACGGGAAAAAAAATCCAAGTGCAGTGAAATTGCAAAAAAAAAGTGCAATTCCACGATTGTTTTTTGGAGTTTATATTTACCATGTTCACTATATGGTAAAACTGACCTGCTGTTATGATTCTCCAGGTCAGTACGAGTACCCAGATATCAAACATGAATTGGTTCCTTTTTATTTAAGTTGTGGAAAAAAAAAGTCCGACATTTGTATGAAAAAAAAGTTGGGGCATTTGTCGCCATTTTCAGAAACCCGTAGAGTCCCCATTTTTTGGGATTTGGGGCTGGGTGATGGCTGATTTATTGAGCTCTACGCTAATGTTTTTATTGATACCATAATGGGATAGATATGATGTTCTGATCACATTTTATTGCAATGTTGCAGCGACCAACAATTGTAATTCTGGCGTTTTGATTTTTTTTTTTTCGTTATGCCGTTTACCGATCTGATTAATTTATTTAAATTTTTTAAAATTTCATAGATCGGACATTTCTGAAGGCAGCGATACCAAATAGGTGTATTTTTTATAAATTGTTTTCTTTTTAATGGGCCAAAAAAGAGGTGATTTGAACTATTGTCTTTTCTTTTTTAAACTTTTTTTTTTTTTACTTTATTTAATAATCTCCTTAGTTGATTTGAAGCTTCGGTCTTCTGATCTCCTGTGCTTGAGAGAATGTCAAGGGGGTATAAGCTCTCATCAGAACTTGCATGCAACGGATGTGATATGAAACTGCAAATGCTACTATGTATATGGCAGACTTCAGCTGGAGTCACCTCTGCTAAACTGAGTTATTTTACAAGTTCCATTGTGGAGGTGTGCAGGACAGCCGAGCTCTGCTGAAAAACAGCTAAAAGAACAATGATGTAAAAACGCACAGGCAGTTGTACTGATGTAGCTGGCAGAAGATATCGGGCAGGCAGATTTGTTTTGCAGGAGCGCACCATGCACATATAAATAAAGTGAACATTACACTTAGATTAGCTTGATAACATGACAAATATCTGTTTATGATGCAGCCAAGTCATCAACTGAGAGGTGAGGTTAATCACTAACATCCTGGAGACGGAGGAAGGGGTGTGCAGTACTGAGGAGAAGCAGGGTTCCACTGGAAAATTTGAGCTTTAGCAGTGTAAGAATAGGACCATTCCTTTTGCTATGTGAAGCTGGATGCTCAGAGGGGCAGTTAAATATGAAAAAAGACACAAAGGCACAAAGAAAGAAATGTTATGTTGGGCTTAGTCTGTATATTAACAATAGGTATGCATTTATTGTGATTTGTGATAAATAATGCAATTGTGCAAATAACTTGTTACCAATATGTGCAGAATGAAGGCAGGAGGAAAGAGCAGAAAATCTGAGCAGCTTCAGACCATAGCGAACACTGAGTGATGTTTGAGAAGGGGGTTGTTGTTTTGGGCACCTCTTCTGCGCAGTCCTGTTACTTACAGTGGTTTAGTTGTGATGCTCTTTGGAAACTCGCATTTCAGGTGTATCTAGTACCTATAAACATTGGAATGATTTCAAGAGACGCAATGAATTGGCAGAAGGAAAACTACTCTACCATTTATAAAACTCCAGTCTGTTTTATTCCAATTTAGGCCTTATGCCAGTTCCTTCCTATTCTTACCAACAAATCCTGGTTTAGGTTTTAGGTCCCATATGGGACACCCTACATAGTTTTTACCCCTATCAATTTCATCTCTACTGATCTCTATTTTGTCATTTATTACAGGTGGAAAAAGTGATGCCCAACGACACCTTTTATTTCACCTTAATGAGAAATCCTGTGTCTCTCATGGAGTCATCATTTTCGTATTACAAGACTTTAGACATTTTTGCTAATGCTCACAGCTTAGAAGAATACTTGAATAATCCTTATAATTATTACAACCGAACAAGTATAAACAGCAGTTATGGCAAAAACCTTATGGCCTTTGATCTTGGCCTTGACCAACACGGGCCTGAAACTCCTAAACACTTCAAGTTGGCCCAAAAAACTATAGAAACCATGTTTAACTTGGTCCTGATCACAGACTACTTTGATGAATCATTGATTCTTTTGAAGGATGCCCTTTGTTGGAGCTTTGATGATATCTTGTCTTTTCCTCTAAATAGCAGGAATGACCCCAACCGAAAAGTCCTTTCTGAAGAGACTCAAAATAAAATTAAAACTTGGAACCAGCTTGATTGGCAGCTGTATGTTTACTTCAATAAATCTTTTTGGGAAATGGTAGATAAATTTGGACAAGACAGGATGCAAAGTGAGGTGCAGGAACTTCAGAGGAGGAGGGCATCACAATCTGGGATCTGTCTAGAAGGTCAAGTAGACCCAGCAAAAATAAAAGACAACCTCCTAAGACCATTTCAGAATGGAATACATAAAATCCTTGGATACAATCTGAAGCCAGGTCTCAAAAGGATGAGGAACGCTTATGTCGCCAGCTGGTCACCCCAGAAATTCAGTATACAGAACAATTGTTTATCAAGCAAAACAGGCAAAGGACAATGAAAGCCAAAAAGATCTCCCAACAAAAACATCATATAAATAATCAAATGCTAAAACAATGGGCTGTACGTAGGAACAAGATATGGCAAAGACTCTGAAACTTGAGACGTTGTAGTTATTGACTGTAACGGCTTTAATTTTTAAGACTGCACTAAAAAGGTATTTATCACTCGTCCACTTAGGTGATAAAGGTTGGCTCAAGAATGGTTTCAACCACAGAGACTCTTCCTGATCGCCAAATTGGGGTGAACTGGATCGCCATTTCCATTAGGAGTAGACTGCTGCTACGAGAAGCCAGTGATCAAGCATGCTCAATGCCAATACATTCAAACTCTATGGCACTGAAGAACAGTAAGCAATGATAGAGGAGCAGTCACACTTTACAGTTTGATTTTCTTTATTTTTCATATTGTTTTCTTAGTTGTGTTAAAACATTAGAGCTCAAAGTAAAAGACCCCATACACAGCATATAAAAGTCATCCCAACCTTCAAATTTCAATAGACCTAGCCAACCATCTGGTATGAGTCAAGCCCCTCCAGTTCTTCTGTGGCAGAATATGATGTAGCAGTTGAAGCTTCAGAACTTTGTCCTCTTCTTTTCAGGGCAGGTGGGCGACTGAGTGGAAGCTTTATGTTTCTCTTTTTTATTAATTTCCTGCTTTAGCTGAGACTTTGTGTGTAGGACTATGGACCCCATGTAATACAACGTACAATAAGAGACTATACAACAGGCAAAAATGTTCTCAATGTGGTGCTGTATACCACAGCTTTCATTTCCTTAATGAAGCACGAGAATTCTCTAGGGACAATATGGCGTTCTATGAAGCATGATGCACTTTATATGACCATAGTGTATAGCAAAATCAGAATGTAGTGCATGAAAATATGGTGAAATACATTACCCGCTGTTTTCAGCAGCTGTGTGGTATGGACACATATGATTTGGCCTGTTGTCTTAAAAAAATAAAAAATAAAAACTGCATCAATATGCAAAATTTGAACTGGGCGTGTGGTTGGTGACATCATGGTTGTGGTTGTTTTCATTGCAGTCAGATTCTAAATAATCTTCAGTGTAGTAAGAAAGTATTATATATATATATATTTTATTCAAATGACACAAAGCTTACTTAAAGTCAGGGCCTGGATTGAAGAGTTTGAAGTGAATGCGTGCAATGGGATAAGGGGAAAAGAAGAGGCCCAGAGTGGGCTGCGGGGATGGCAGGACAGGTGAGCAGTGAGGTGAAAAAAAAAAATATATATATATATATATATATATATATATATACACGATATATATATATATGTGTGTGTATATATATATATATATATATATATATATATAATATATATATATATATTTAACTCTATGTTTATTATAATCTTGGGTTCTGGACCTGAAGATACCTCACATTATAATAAGGAAAATTCAATTGGCAGAGAATAATTTTGCTGCAAATCAAATTTCCCTTGATCAAAGTACCCTTTAATTAATAGATTGTGGAATAGTAATAAGTTCCACAATTGGATGTGTTTAAAAAATTTTTTCCTGTGCTGATATAATCTTATAAATGTGCCCCTTCTGCGTACTGTGTAATGGCTGTGTCTGACCGTACAGGAACATGGGTCATACCACAGCTCCTGGGCAGAGGAAGAGGCAAAAGGGAGTATACAGACATTACAGCAGACGATCACAGCTGCTGGTTTGTGTAAGGAAAAACATTTCCTTGCCTGTTGGAAAACTTGTTTTACTTCATAGAAAAAATAAGCTGTGATCACCAGCTGTCCTGTCTGCAGGGCCGGTTTTAGGCAAAGTTGGGCCCTAGGCAAAGTTTAAAATGGGACCCCAAATGCTAACATATTGCACATCACACAGAAGCATTTTGATTGTATTTTCACGCGCTGAGGTCAGGCCTCTAAATGAGTGTGAGCGATATTATTGAAGTTGTTCAACACTTGTTTCCGGCCTCTTTCCACTGTCTGAGAAAAAATGATGGGGACAGAATGATCACTAATGGATCGCTAACAGATCACCATACAGTGTCATTTTATCAACAGCATATCTACAGTTTACACCCCATAGTCCTCCATATAATAATGTGCCCCGTAGTCCTCCATATAGTATAATACACTCCCCATAGTCCTCCATATAGTATAATACACCGCCAGTCATCCAAGTAGAACAATTCACTTCCCATAGTTCTTCATATAGTTTAATGTATACCCCATAGTCCTCGATACAGTATAATGCAACCACCCCATAGAGCATAATGCAGCCACCCCACAGAGTATAACGCAGCCCCGCCATACAATATAATGTAACCAGGCATAGAATATAATGCAGCCCCCCTCTTACAGTATAATGCAGCCCCCCATAGAATATATGCAGTACCATGGTACAAAACCCATGGTTAGACACAGCCCCAATGTATAGCACACAGCCCCACATGGTATACAGCACACAGCCCCACATGTTATCACACAGCCCCACGTATACAGACAGCCAAGTATACAGCACACAGCCCCACATAGTATACAGCACACAGCCCCCATGGTATACAGCACACAGCCCCACATGGTATACAAACAGCACATGACAGTACACAGCCCCACATGTATAACATGGATACACACAGCCCCACATGGTATACAGCACACAGCCCCACATGGTATACAGAACACAGCCCAACATGGTATACAGCACACAGCTCCAACATGGTATACAGCACACAGCCCCACATGGTATACAGCACACAGCCCCACATGGTATCGACCAGCCAACATGTAGTACACAGCCCACATGTATACGACACAGCCCCACATGGTATACAGACACACAGACCCCCACATGGTATACAGCACACAGCTCAACATGGTATACAGCACACAGCCCCACATGGTATACAGTACACAGCCCCACATGGTATACAGCACACACAGGTAACACCAACATGGTATACAGTACACAGCCCCACATGGTATACAGAACACAGCCCACATGGTATACAGAACACAGCCCCACATGGTATATAACAGCCCCACATGGTATACATCACAGCCCCACATGGTATACAGACACAGCCCCACATGGTATACAGCCCCACATGGTATACAGCCCCACATGGTATACAGCCCCACATGGTATATAGAACACAGCCCAACATGGTATACAGCCCCACATGGTATACAGCACACAGCCCCACATGGTATACAGAACACAGCCCACATGGTATACAGAACACAGCCCAACATGGTATACAGTACACAGCCCCAAATGGTATACAGCCCCACATGGTATACAGACCACCCACAGCCCCACATGGTATACAGCACAGCCCCACATGGTATACAGCACACAGCCCCACATGGTATACAGCACACAGTCCCACATGGTATAAAGCACACAGCCTACATGGTATATAGCCCCACATGTATCAGCCCCACATGGCATACAGCACACAGCCCCACATGGTATACAGCCCCACATGGTACACAGCACACAGCCTCACATGGTATACAGTACACAGCCCCACATGGTATACAGAACACAGCCTCACATGGTATACAGCCCCACATGGTATACAGCACACAGACCCACATGGTATACAGCCCATATGGTATACAGCACACAGCCCCACATGGTATACAGCTAACAGCACACAGACCCACATGGTATAAAGTACACAGCCTCACATGGTATACAGAACACAGCCTCACATGGTATACAGCTCCACATGGTATACAGCACACAGACCAACATGGTATACAGCCCCACATGGTATACAGCCCCACATGGTATACAGCACACAGACCAACATGGTATGCAGCCCCACATGGTATACAGCCCCACATGGTATACAGCACACAGACCCACATGGTATATAGACCCACATAGCACACAGCCCCACATGGTATACAGCACACACCCTCCCTTCCCTAGAATGGCCCCATAGTCCAGTACTCACTGTTACATTAAAAAAAACAAAAAACACACACTCCTCACCTCTCCTCGTGCCTGCGCTGCTCCCGGCTCCTGTCTCGTGGCTCAGCCAGCAATGCCTGGTACACAGTGAGTGCGCGATTACGTATCGCGCACCCGGTGTGTTTCAGAGGCAGAGCAGGGAATGATGGGAGAAGGAGCGTCAGCTGACGCTCCCTCTCCTCCATCATTCCTTTGAACTCATCCGGCGTCTATGACGCCGCTATAGTTAAATGAGGCGGAGCGGGGGGAGTCGGCGATGGGGGCAGGCAGGCCCCCCGCCCGCCTCACGGGTCCCATAGCGGCTGTGTGATGTGCCTCTAGCTGGGGGCCCCTGGGGGAGCGGGGGCCCTAGGCAGCTGCCTGGTCAGCCTGCCCCTAACGCCGGCCCTGCCTGTCTGTAGGAGCTGTGGTATGATCAGACCATGTTCCTGCACGGTCAGACACAGACATTACACAGTACACAGCAGGGCACATTTATAAGATTATCTCAGGAGAGGAACAATATTTTTAACACATCCAATTATGGAAATTATTTGTATTCTAAGATCTATTAATTATAGTGTACTTTGAATGTGGGAAAACTCCTTTAGGCATATAGAAAAATAAAGGGTCAGAGTGCCAGGTTGCTCACCCTATTATTTTGTGCTACAATGTTAATTTATGTGGAATAAAGACAATTATTTACAATAATGTAATCTGATTCCTTCAAGGTTTTTTTGAAAGTCGCACTGGATAATAACATTCTAGCTCTTTTAAAAGATGATTCGAAAGAGTAGAGTGTGTCATCATGTTTAATTTTCTGAATAACACATCATATAAGCTATACGTAGAGTCAGGGATGAAATATAAAGACAACGTAGTGAGTAACAAAGGTATAATATCTTTAGAGGTATGATCAGCATGGCGCAGCTGTTGCTGATTGCAATTTCTTAAATTGCAACATTTAAGGGGTTGTCCACTACTTGGGCAACCCCTTCTTGATCTAAATGTTTGGCCTGATAAAATAAATACTCAATTCCCGTGTTGACGCCATTCCCGCGATGTCGGCACTTCCTCTCCCTGGGGCTCCCGTGCTGTTATGACTTGTGATGCCGGTGCCCAATCAGCGCTGGAGTCACTGTCTCCGCTTTCTTATGGATTGAGCATGAATAGGAAGTCCGAGATCAGCTGCAGCCCTGATTTCCTCTTCATGTTGTATTTAACAGGAGGAGGGGACTCGTGTCACAACAGCAGCACGGGAGCCCCAGGGAGATCGAATGCAGACACCGCTGGAATGGCGCCAGCATGGCTGGGGAATATAAACTTTTTTATTTTATCAGGGGCAAGTGTGGGGTATGAGAAGAAGTTGTCCTAGTAGGACACCTTATTTAAGGCTAAGGCTACAAGTCAACTTTGGCCATGAAATAGGTCTCGCCATCAAAGATTGTCTTGTGCCACTGCTGCATTGTATCATAATGAATGTGGTGAAATGCGACCCCTAGAGTACAGCAACTGCAATAAGCAAATGGCAAAAAGTCAAATTTTTTGTAATTGGTCATTGTTGTGGAACCCTATGGATCGTAATTCACCACAATCACCTGCATCACGCTGCAATATAGCAGTGGCACATAGCGTTGTTTGGCTACGCAACCTGTGTCACAACCAAAATGCAACCTCAATTAGGGAAAAATTATAAGGAGTATCAATTATTACTTCTGGACCAATGAAGAAACTTGAAAAAACTCGTGGAAGCCCTAAAGTCATTGTAGAGCCCAGATAGGCATGACTCAAGTCTGACAGTCCAGTAATGTAGCCATAGAGGTGTGGATGTATGACTGAGCAGTGCGGAGGAGGGAAAAGCAGTCATACACCGAAATAGAAAATTTGCATTGGGGTCCTAGAACTGTAGCAACCATCCTAATTGATTACTAGCCATTACCTGTAGTTCACCATCCCATGAGTTTCACATCATTCATGCTGCATGAAATATTTTAGTAACTATGCACGTATACATTACTCAGAGAACTGCAATATAAGCAGCTATATGAGAGCTGTTCATTTTTTACACTGAAAAATATTGTAAATTCACACTTTCATATTCTGGTAAGATTAGCTGCTCTTCTCTTTTGTGACCTTTTTCACTTGTTTTACAGCTTTTTTCTCTGAGCCTTTTGGTGCAGATGGGACGTTCTTTGGAACAGTAGACTTAACACTTTTTGCCTTTGGGGTTCTGAATTTGCTCTTTTGGTTGTAGATGAGGTTCTTTTGGAAGAGACGAGGGATGTGTCCCATGTACAGGAAAAGGGCCAAAACCATTCCTAGAAAAGAACCATATAAAAAGAGTTGAAGTAGAATATAAAGAGCATCCGTAGTTATCCATGGCACAATACAATGCCCATTATTGTGGCAGAAATCTTATGCTCATAAATCATCAAGTATAATATTCACAGAAACCAAACCGTTTATTAATTGTGAAAATAATCAACAAATGCTTCAAATCAAATGTTATTGTGAATTTATTAATATTAGGCCATTTTTATGTTTGAAAAGTGGTGATGAATATAAGCCCCAGATTTATGCGATGATGTGTAGGGCATCTCTGGGACTAAGCCGTTAGCACTGTTGCTTTTGTAGTGTGAAAAAATACCCAATGGTGTACATAGGAATCCATGTGCCACACAGCAAAGGACCAATTTGGCCACCTGAAGGGCCCCTGGAAGTCATGACAACAACCTGTCAGGTTCCTGCAATTGTGTGATGGAGCTGTCACCATTAAATTTGAAGTCAATAGTGTACCGACAAATACTGGCGAAATGTATGCTATTCACTGGGAATATTATATGTACACTAGATGGTGGCCCGATTCTAAGCATTAGGTATTCTAGAATATGTATGTAGTTTATTTACGCATGGCTCCGCTCCCACCCTCCCATCCTATATACATGTGTTGCGACCACGCACCACAATTGTGGATACCAGGGCTATGGGTACTCGGAGCCGAGCCCATAGAAATCTATGGGAGTTGTCACTGGTAGCGGTGGCTCGGTCCGTGGCCCTGGCGGTCGTGCAATGGGGGATATTTACAGGGGATTATTAGGTAGGTAGTTCGTGACGCCACCTGTGGTTTCTGGTAATTGTACCAGCGCTGCTACGAGGACTTTCACAGGGGATGTTATGGGGCAGCTTGGTAATAAGTCTCCCACAGGTGAGACGGGTCCCTGGAAGTCTATGGTGGAGATGATGCAGGGTGTAGTAATAATTCAGTCACACACAAGGTAGCTCCTTTTCATACCTTTTACTGATGATGGTTCAAGCAGATCCCGGGGAGCTGGTCGGGGTGGAGAGTGCACATTCCGGTAACAGCTGAGCAGGTTAGAGGCCTCCTTTACTCCATATACATGTGAATCCAACTTGCCTGAAGCGAAGTTAATTCTGAATCCCCAGCTCTCTCTGTAGCTGTACTGCCCGGCCAATATTGTGGTGGAGCCTTCTATGTGGTGAGAACAGAGTCCTTCTATGCTTGGCCTAGCTAAAAGTCCTTGTTCCTCCTGACTCCGATTACGTATTGACACTTAAGGCTGCACTCTGCGACCTGTAGTCCAGATGCCTCCGGATTCTTGTTACTATGCCTGAAACAGTAGCAACACTTCGGACCCCGGTGTCCGGCAATTTAGCGCAGGCAATCCAATACCTAAAGCACTTTTCTATCTTCTCCACTGTGCCCTTCGCCCTGCTCTCGCTCTTAGAACAAACACTTGGAGCTTCGATGGTAATGTCAGCTTTCTCCTAGAGCTCGCTGAGTAGCTCTCAGTATCCTCCTAGCTTCGACTTCTGCTGAGGTACTAAGGGTAGCTCTGACTAGGCTAGGATGATCCACTTCACCCGTACTAGCCTCCACTTGCTTGTCAGGTGAGCTACGCTAACTCTGCGAGGAATCAGTCTTTTCTCCTTCCAAGTCCAGACTCCACTGGCACTGATCTGCACTGTGCAAAGACAGGAAGCTTGACTGCACTGTCCAGAGACAGGAAGCTGACTGAGCTCTGCTACGTGTCACCAACTCCCATACCCCTGGTGGGTGTGTCTAGAAGTGTGAGTGAAGTGCATAGATATCAAGCTTTGCTGTTACCTTCCTGTGCACTCTCCTGGATTTTTATGTGTGCCTGCGAAGCTGGGCTACACATCCCCCCTTGGTAAAACACAGCACTCCCGGGCTGTAAAAGACAAAAAGAATATTTTGTTTTGCATTAGCATAAACATTATAACTCTTCCCATCCGGGAGGTAAGGATTTCTTGAACGTTACAATATGTACAGTAAGAATACAAAAGTATCAAAAGTATCAAAATATCAAACGTGTTCATATATACAAGATACTTGTGGAGGACCTGCACCAAAAACCTCCCACGTGGGTCCTGGGTGGGCTGCAGGACTTCTGACTGCAGACCTCACTCTAGGCCCACCATACGGGTTTTTCTTCAGAGGTAGTTGTGTAATAGTGGCTTCGTGTAAAACCAATATAATGCACCGAAGCGCAACTATTTACAAGTGAAAGTTTTTGGGCTGGCATAGTCCACAGCCTCTCAGTCCATTGGCATGGTTAAAACACATTTCAAATAATTACATTAATACTTTTTTTCAAACTTTATACAATTTTTCAGATGCAATAAACCCTATCTGGGTCTTGCTAACTAGTCTTGATAACGAATAGGTAGTTTACCTTTAGTGAGACGTTCTGACCTACGTGGGGTAGCATCAGGTATGGTATTCTCTAACCTTTCTGTTCTGCGTAACGGCAAACTATAATACTGTCTCAACCTTTCTATGGACCTGGCAAGCATGCTAGTGACTGGAGGAGGCGGTACTGCTTCACCAGCTTCACCAAGGGATTCCACTTCTGTTGGCGCTGCTTCTTGCGGGTCCGCTTCTTGGGGTTCCTCTGGTTGAGGTTCCTCTGCAACTGGCTCTACTGGCACAATTGGTATGACCGGTTGTAGAGACTCCTCTTGCGGTTGATAAAACTGCAGCACAGGAATAATTACAGCGTCTCCTAATCTGGGCCAATCTGCAGGTAAATCTCCCAAATCCGTGTGTATGACCGCTTCAGCACTCTCTTCTTGATGAACAACAGGGTTTTCTTCACGGAGCTTTAATGGGCCAGGACACAACTTCACATGATCTCTAGACACAGTTGCCGTCGTTTTTCCTCCATCCTTGCTGATGGTACAAACCTTGCTGTTATCGAAATTGGAATTTTGCACGACATACGGTTCCTGTTCCCACTGATCATCCAACTTGTGTGTTCTTCTTTTCCTTTTGAGCACCATTTCTCCAGGCATTAAAGGCTTAGCGGGAGCATTTTTGTTATAATTCATCTCTTGCTTTTCTTTTACTTTGTTGAGACTGTTTTCCACGCAGGCTTGTACTCTCTTGTACTGTTCTTGTCGAGTAGTGTCCCAATCTTCAGCACTGTCATCAGCCTCTGGTTCTACCACACCGAGTTCTAAGTCCATAGGCAGCCTTCCCGGTCTTGCTCTCATAAGGTAGGCTGGAGTGCAGTTGGTGGAACTTACTGGGATATGGTTGTACAAGTCGACCAGGTCGGGTAACAAGTCTGGCCACCGATTTCTTTCTTCCAGTGGTACAGTTTTCAGTAAGTCGATGACTATGTGATTCATTTTTTCACAAAGGCCGTTGGTCTGAGGGTGGTATGGTGTTGTTCTGATCTTTTTACATCCATACAATTGACAAAATTCCTGAAACAATTCAGCTTCGAATGCAGGACCTCGATCAGTCAGCACCTGCTCCGGATATCCGTGTGGTCTGCAGAAACTTGCTTGGAAGGTTCTTGCTGCTGTCTCTGCTGTCAGATCTTTGACAGGGGCGACCACCAGAAACCGGGAATAGTGATCCACCATGGTCAGGGCATATGTGTATCCTGACCTGCTTGGGGACAACTTGACGTGATCCAATGCTACGATCTCCAAGGGACGAGTCGTCCGGATAGGCTGCAAGGGTGCCTTCTGGCTACTGTAGTCTTTTCGCCTGAGGCCACAGGGTCCACAGTTCCGGCACCACTTCTCGATGGAGCTGCGCATCCCTACCCAGTAGAACCGGCACCTCAACAGGGTCTCCAGCTTTCTCCAGCCAAAGTGTCCTGCTTGATCGTGGTATGCTTCCAGCACCATTTGGATGTCTGCTCTCGGGACCACTATTTGCCAAACCATCTCATGGGTCTTTGGGTCGACGTATCTCCTGCACAACTTCTCACGGTATATGAACAACCGGCTTCTCTCGTTCCACAGGAGCTTTGCTGGCATGGATGCATCTTTCTCCAAGGAGGAACCTTCCTGTTTTATCAACTCCTTGATACGGCTGACCACGGGATCGCTGTCCTGAGTCTCTTTCCAGCTGTGATGAGGTAAAGGGTTCAACATCTCACCACACCGCTTCCTGTAGACCCGTTGCTCTTGGACCATCCCATTTCGGTGGAACGCAGGTAGCTCGATTTCTTCCAGATCGTCTGACTCTTCCTCCGTGTCAGATTCATGCGGCATTCTGGACAAGGCGTCCGCGTTAGCATTTTTACGGCCCGCTCTGTATTTGATGGTAAACTGGTAGTTTGACAACCGAGCCATCCAACGTTGCTCCATGGCTCCCAGCTTGGCTGTTTCAAGATGCGTCAGGGGTTGTTGTCTGTAAACGCAGTGAACCGGTTGGAGGCAAGGTAATGTTTAAATCTTTCGGTAATGGCCCAGACCAGCGCCAGGAACTCCAGTTTGAAGCTGCTATAGTTTTCCGGGTTCCTCTCAGTTGGCCTAAGTTTTCTGCTGGCATATGCAATGACTTTTTCTTGGCCGTTCTGCTTCTGACTAAGGACCGCTCCTAATCCTTCGTTACTGGCATCTGTGTATAGCAGGAACGGTTGGCTGTAATCTGGGTAGGCTAAGATTTCATCGCCGGTAAGGATCTCTTTCATCTCTTTGAATGCCTCAGCTTGTTCTTTTCCCCAATTGAATGGAAGGTTTCTGCTCTTAAGAGGTTGTCCTACCAGGAGGTCCTGTAAAGGCGCCGCCTTCTTAGTGTAATCTTTCACGAACCTCCTGTAGTAACCTGTTAATCCCAGGAACTGACGCACCTCCTTTAGGTTCTTCGGCTCTGGCCATTTCTGAATAGCTGTGACCTTCTCGGGGTCCGGCGCTACTCCTTCGGAACTGACAATGTGTCCCAAGTACTGTACCTTCCGTTTGAGCAGGTGGCATTTAGAGGGCTTTAGTTTCATCCCAAACTTGGACAATGACTCAAATACCTCCCGCAGGTGCTTCAGATGATCTTCATATGTCTTAGAGTACACAATTACGTCGTCCAAGTACAGCAACACGGTTTCGAAGTTGAGATGTCCTAGACAGCTCTCCATCACTCTCTGGAATGTCCCGGGGGCACTGCTGAGGCCAAACGGCATCCTATCGAACTCGCAGAGTCCCATTGGGGTGGTGAAAGCAGTTTTCTCCGGTCCTCCTCAGCCACAGCCACTTGCCAGTACCCACTAGTAAGGTCGAGGGTAGAAAAGTAGTTAGCCGTTTTCAGAGCAGCTAAGGATTCCTCTATGCGTGGTAATGGGTAAGCATCTTTATGTGTTATACGATTTACTTGCCTATAATCTACACACATTCGCATGCTACCATCCTTTTTCTTCACTAGAACCAGAGGTGCTGCCCAGGGGCTACAACTATCCCTTATCACCCCGGCTTTCTTCATGTCATGAAGCATTTCCTTAGCTTTCTGATAATGGGCCGGAGGTATGGGCCTGTACCGCTCTTTGATGGGAGGATGACTGCCTGTAGGGATATGATGCTGTACTCCCTTAATGGTCCCAAAATCAAGTGGGTGTTTACTAAACACTTGTGCGTACTCTTGTACCACCCGTAGTACCCCCTGTTTCTGGTGGACGGAAGTGGTGTCTGTCCCTATATGAAGCTGCTGACACCAGTCCGCTACCGGGTTGCCGGATCATTATCCTCCGCTGGTTGGCGGGAGGCTAAAGACTCGGTTGTGAGGATAGAATTGTTATCTACGGCATGTAATTTAGCAACTGTAGCATAACGTGGCAAATTTACTTCATCGTCCCCCCAGTTGAGAAGCCGTACTGGTACTCTCCCATTTATTACTTCCACTACCCCTCTAGCAATCATGAGTGTAGGTCTGTGTTCGGAGCGATGGGGTTCTACTACTGCTTGGTAGTTCTGTCCTCTCAGACCCATGGCTGCTCTACACCATATTAACATTTCACTCATTGGGGGTATTACAATGGGGTTCGAGTCTGTGACCCGTACATTACCGATTTCACCATCTGTAAGCTTCGCTTGCTGCTGGCACATCAGGGCCCGGATCTCCCTCTGGATCACTCCCTTCTGCTTTGGCTTGGCAACTTCAGCGAGCTGTTGGAGCAAAAACACAACTTCTCCCAGACAGTTACTGATAATGTTAGTACCTAGTATCACATTTAAGGCATTCTCCTCATTTACAGTCCTGACTACTAAAAGTCCCTGATCCTTCAGCTCCACCCTGCCCACTTTTACGTTCACATTTTTGGCTCCAATTACTTCAACAGGGAGACCATTGGTGGCGTACACTGTCAAGTCAGGGCTCGGGGGCTGGAGACTGTCCATGGACCAAAATTTTTTGTAAAGGACGTCAGGTATGATGGTCACCTGAGATCCAGTGTCCAGCAGTGCAGGGATTGCAATCCCGTCCAGAATCATGGACAGGTAGGGTCGTCCACCCACGAACCTGCGGTTCCAGTCCAAGGGGCCTGATGAATCTACTCCTGGGTGTTGGCCCTCTGACCCAGGATTGGCTCGTTTAAAGGACATTGCTGAGCCATATGACCTTTTTGGTTGCAGCGGTAGCAGATGATCTCCCGGCGAGGATGGTGTTGATCAGGAGTCCCTCCTGGGGGTGGCGTGGTCCTCCTCCGGTGTGGCGACGCCCTCCATTTCCTCCGGTTCATCCAAGGGACATCCTCCGGACAGTCGACTAGTAGGATCTTTCCTCCTTCCTCTTTCCGCAGTTGCAGGCATCCATTACAGTGGCCAAGTTCTTAGTCAGCTGGCGCACTTCTGAGCGCAGACATTCCAACTCACTAGGGGGCGCCACCTGCGTTTTAGCTTCTGCCACCTGCGGAGAAAAGGTGGGTACTGCCGGCTTAAGAGTGGCTTCACCCGGGTGATACTGAGTTGCCACCTCAGGCTTTTCCAGGGGTCGCAGTCCCTTTATTGCCATGTCCTTTAGAGCATCAAAAGTGGCATCTGGATGATCTAAGGACCACCAGTTTACAGTTCTGCCTTCCTCTGAAGACCTCAGTCCCCGCACGAATTGCTCTTTCAACATTTGGCTCTCATCAATGGGACTTGTGGGGTTAGCCTGTTTAAGAGCTCGCAGGGCCCCCTGTAGTCGACAGGCGTAGTCCCTAATACTGTCACCCGGTCCCTGGAAGCACTGATAAAATGCCATCCGGAGATCCATTTCTGTGCGGTCCTCAAAGATGGCCTGTAGCTTTAAGAGAATCGCAGGTACCGACTCCTGGTCTGCAGTGGGCCAAGTCTCTACTTCTCTCTCAGCCGCACCAGCTAACTGTCCTATTACCACAGCAGCTTTTGCTTCTCAGTCATGGAGTACATATCCAAAATACCACATATTTTCCTTTTAAACCCTGGCAGGGTGTCTGGCTCGCCGCTGTACTGGGGAAGCCACTTCGCTCCAGGCATGTATGGGAGCGCTAGGGGCATAAGCGGGACCACCGGACCAGGTGAGGGGCCCGCACCTCCATCCTGCATTACAACGCCAAGCGGTAGGTTATTGGGGCCACCGGCGGGGGCCGCTCCATCTGCTGGTTGCTGCGACATATTGATGCCCCCTTGGTTAATCTGAGCCTACCTCTTTCACAGGCTGCAGCGGTGGAGACAGGACCTTTGTCGCTGGCGCTCTGATGATGCCGCTCTATTTTGCGATGCAGTTTGTGATGCGGATTGCAATGCAGATTGTGATGCAGTTTGCTATGCGGATTGTGATGCAGATTGCGATGCAGTTTGTGATGCGGCTTGCGATGCAGATTGTGATGCGGTTTGCAATGCAGATTGCTATGCAGTTCGCGATGTGGCTTGCGATGCAGTTTGGGGTGCAGGTTGGGGGCGTGTCCAAGCAACAGCGCGCTTTTTCAGGTACGCCCCCCTTCTTCATCAGCGCCTGAGGGCGCGAACATGGCGGTAAAATGGCGGAATTTGGCGCCAAATACAGCAAACAGTCTTTTCCACACAAACAGTTCAATATAGGCACACAGGACTCACAATTGCAAGTTTCGCATCCTGTTCGTGACGCCAAAAAATAGTTGTTGCGACCACGCACCACAATTGTGGATACCAGGGCTATGGGGTACTCGGAGCCGAGCCCATAGAAATCTATGGGAGTTGTCACTGGTAGCGGTGGCTCGGTCCGTGGCCCTGGCGGTCGTGCAATGGGGGATATTTACAGGGGATTATTAGGTAGGTAGTTCGTGACGCCACCTGTGGTTTCTGGTAATTGTACCAGCGCTGCTATGAGGACTTTCACAGGGATGTTATGGGGCAGCTTGGTAATAAGTCTCCCACAGGTGAGACGGGTCCCTGGAAGTCTATGGTGGAGATGATGCAGGGTGTAGTAATAATTCAGTCACACACAAGGTAGCTCCTTTTCATACCTTTTACTGATGATGGTTCAAGCAGATCCCGGGGAGCTGGTCGGGGTGGAGAGTGCACATTCCGGTAACAGCTGAGCAGGTTAGAGGCCTCCTTTACTCCATATACATGTGAATCCAACTTGCCTGAAGCGAAGTTAATTCTGAATCCCCAGCTCTCTCTGTAGCTGTACTGCCCGGCCAATATTGTGGTGGAGCCTTCTATGTGGTGAGAACAGAGTCCTTCTATGCTTGGCCTAGCTAAAAGTCCTTGTTCCTCCTGACTCCGATTACGTATTGACACTTAAGGCTGCACTCTGCGACCTGTAGTCCAGATGCCTCCGGATTTCTTGTTACTATGCCTGAAACAGTAGCAACACTTCGGACCCCGGTGTCCGGCAATTTAGCGCAGGCAATCCAATACCTAAAGCACTTTTCTATCTTCTCCACTGTGCCCTTCGCCCTGCTCTCGCTCTTAGCACAAACACTTGGAGCTTCGATGGTAATGTCAGCTTTCTCCTAGAGCTCGCTGAGTAGCTCTCAGTATCCTCTTAGCTTCGACTTCTGCTGAGGTACTGACTAAGGGTAGCTCTGACTAGGCTAGGATGATCCACTTCACCCGTACTAGCCTCCACTTGCTTGTCAGGTGAGCTACGCTAAAGGGTATGCCACACTGAACAATATCGCTAACGGGATCGCTAAAAAACGTCACTATTTAGCGATCCCGTTAGCGATGTTGTTCAGTGCGGCAGCTGCCAGCGACGAGCTTCCTGCTGTGATCTCGATCGTCGCTGGAATCGTTCCGGACCCTATTTTCTCGTCGGCGCTCCCGCTGGGTAAGTATATATCGCTAGTGTGGCACCTTTTCTTAGCGATTTAGCGGTACTTTTGTACCGCTAAAGTCGTTAAGAAGATCGCTAACGGCGATAGCGTCGTTAACTATATCGCTAAATGTGGCCGCACTTAGCGATATAGAAACAATCCCGCTAGCGATCGCATTAGTATGCGTCGTTATTGTGATCGCTAGCGGGATTGTTTAGTGTGGCAGTACCTTAACTCTGCGAGGAATCAGTCTTTTCTCCTTCCAAGTCCAGACTCCACTGGCACTGATCTGCACTGTGCAAAGACAGGAAGCTTGACTGCACTGTCCAGAGACAGGAAGCTGATTGAGCTCTGCTACATGTCACCAACTCCCATACCCCTGGTGGGTGTGTCTAGAAGTGTGAGTGAAGTGCATAGATATCAAGCTTTGCTGTTACCTTCCTGTGCACTCTCCTGGATTTTTATGTGTGCCTGCGAAGCTGGGCTACACACATGGCTCCGCTTCCACCCTACCATCCAATATACATGGCTCCGCTCCCACCCTCCCATCCTGTATACATGGCTCCGCTTCCACCCTCCCATCCTATATACATGGCTCCGCTCCCACCCTCCCATCTTATATACATGGCTCCGCTCCCACCCTCCCATCCTGTATACATGGCTCCGCTCCCACCCTCCCATCCTATATACATGGCTCTGCTTCCACCCTCCCATCCTATATACATGGCTCTGCTCCACCCTCCCATCCTTTATACATGGCTCCGCTCCACCCTCCCATCCTATATACATGGTTCTGCTCCCACCCTCTCATCCTATATACATGGTTCTGCTCCCACCCTCTCATCCTATATACATGGCTCCGCTCCCACCCTCCAATCCTAAATACACGGCTCCACTTCACCCTCCCATCCTATATACACGGCTCCAGTCCACCCTCCCATCCTGTATACATGGCTCCGCTCCCACTCTGTATACATGGCTCGGCTCCCACCCTCCAATCCTAAATACATGGCTCTGCTCCCACCCTCCCATCCTATATATGTGGCACCCCAGGACTTTGGTTGCCACAGTGACCTTGCCTTCCTCCAGGGGAGGGTGATGTCATGCCTGAAAGCAAAGAGGGATCCCTTAACAGGTAACACAGCATACAACACCTTTCTGACTCCAGACCAGAAGGGGGAGCTCAAACACCTGATTTGAGGGGAGCTTCCCTGGAATATTCTGGCTGGGGGAGGAGTTGGTCAGTGTAGCTGGAGGGACGAGAGAGGACCGATGTGTGGAGACAAGCTGGGGAACAGGAGCCATAGCAGGGCTCATCCCCAGGTCTGAGCGCCAGAGACCGGACCCCTGGAGTCCGAGGCTGAGAGGGTGTAGTAAAGTCCCAGCAGCAGAATCCGGAGAGCAGAGGACGGCAGGTTCTCTGTCCCAATTAAGACTCTTCCACAAAGCAGCAGCACATGTGAGCCGGAGACTCCCTAAGTGAGTGATTCCTGAAACAGGCTACAGCTGCATGTTATGAGAGTTAAGTTCAACTTGAATAAGAGACGGAGAGCAAGAGGGACTTGGACGGAGCTTATAGCAGCCAATGCCTCACAGAGCAGCGCTAGAAAGGAGACCTCACATCCCACCTATAATAAGGGGATCTTAAACTGCTTTCAGGCTGACCTACTCCAGTACGACCTGTATTCAATGCCCTGGATGCTTTGCCTGCAAAATTAAGTAAAGCTTTGGAAACTGCAACTCACTGACTATTTCTCAGTTTCTTCCTGCGTCACCCATTGCACTCAGCTACATTTCCCAGCACCATTACTACCTTTCACTACATCTACCTGCCCTGGGATCCCATAGTCTCACCTGTGGGAGACTGTACCAACTCTGCTGCATCTCACCATCTATCCCAGAGGATCTGCACCGCAGCGCTTGTCGCCATTGACCAGATACCACAGGTGGCGTCACGAATACCTACACTACAAACTCTAACATCCCCTGTAAATAAATCCCTTTTATTGGACGCCCAGGGCCACAGACCGGGTCACTGCCGCTGTGACACATCCCCTCAATACCCCGGCCCGGTACCGAGTATCCCACTGCCCTGGCAGGCGATCCATATACATGGCTCCCACCCTATATACACGGCTCCGCTCCCACCCTCCAATCCTATATACATGGCTCCGCTCCCACCCTCCAATCCTATATACATGGCTCCGCTCCCATCCTCCCATCCTATATACATGGCTCCACTGCCACCCTCCCATCCTATATACATGGCTCCACTGCCACCCTCCCATCCTATATACATGGCTCCGCTCCCACCCTCCCATCCTATATACACGGCTCCACTCCCACCCTCCCATCCTATATACAGGTCTCTTTGGAGACCTCAACGCAAGAACAGGGAGAGAAAACGACTTCCTGACCACGGATGGGAACATCTACATATTTGGAGCAGAGAATGACGGCCAAGACTCAGTACACACAGAGAGAAACAGCTATGACAGTACAGTCAACAAAAGTGGTAAAAAGCTCCTGAACGTATGTAGAAGTTTAGGACTTCATATTCTTAATGGACGTACCAAAGGAGACTCTTTAGGGAGGTATGCACTAAACTCCCATGTAGGGAGGAGTGTAGTAGATTATGCCATTACAGACATGAGCCGGGCAAATATCAGCGCCTTCATAGTCACCCCACAAACGCACCTGTCAGACCACAGCCAACTTCTTCTGTACTTGAAATCTACAGAGAAACCACCCACTCAAAAGCCACAACATAGCGGCCTCTTCAACCGGCCTCCATCATATAAATGGTCCAAAATGTCGGCACTAAAGTACAAAGAGGCTCTCAGCAGACCCGAAATACAGCGGATGCTCCACCACTTCTACAACCACGAGTACCAGCCTAACCCAAAGGGAGTGAGTCAAGCTACAAAAGACCTCAACAATATATTCTATGCAATGGCCAGACTGTCCGACCTTAAAAAAGTTGACTACAAGAGACCAAAAGAAAAACAGACCAACGGTTGGTTTGACAGAGAATGTAAAGCCGTACGGAAGACCCTGAGAACAGCCTCAAACAAGAAACATAGAGACCCCAACCACCCTGGTCTGAGGGAAGCCTATGAAACCATACAAAGACAGTACAAAACCATCCTCAGGAGGAAGAAGCAGAGTTACATCTCTACCAAGCTTAACCAACTCCAAGATGCTCTTCAAGACAATTCCTTCTGGGAACTATGGAACCACATGGGCACAAAAGACAAGAAAAACAACATCCATATCCAAAATGGCAACATCTGGCTCCAGTACTTCAGAGACCTCTATAAAGACATCCCAAAGGAAGAACTAAACCAAGAACAGGAAAACATAATGGCAAAACTAAAAGCAATGGAGGAAAAAGTAAAAAAAATTCCAAAACCCAGTGGATACACCTATTATATTACAGGAAGTAGCAGAGAGAATCTCTTCCATAAGATGTAGAAAAGCCGGTGGCCTGGATGGAATCCTACCAGAAATGCTGAAGTACAGCCCACCAGAAATACAGGCTGCAATGGTTAAACTCTTCAATATTGTGCTAAGTGCCAGCTACTTCCCTCGTACCTGGAACCAAGGCCTCATCACACCCATCCACAAGAATGGGGACAGGTATGACCCAGCCAACTACAGAGGCATATGTGTCAGCAGCAACCTGGGGAAACTGTTCAACAGCATCCTGAACAAGAGGATCCTCAGTTTCCTCACCGAACATAACGTCCTCAGCAAGAGCCAAGCAGGGTTCATGCCAAACCACCGCACCACTGACCACATCTATACCCTGCACAGCCTCATTCAGAGACACGTCCACAATACAAAGAACGGGAAGATATACGCCTGTTTCGTGGACTTTAAAAAGGCCTTTGATTCGGTGTGGCACCCGGGCTTATTCCTGAAACTGCTGGAGAGCGGAATAGGAGGAAAGACCTACGATGTTATCAAAAGCTCCTACACCGAGAACCTCTGCAGTGTGAGTGTGAACGGTAAAAGAACGGCTTATTTCCAGCAGAGCCATGGAGTCAGACAGGGCTGCAGCCTAAGTTCAACGCTCTTCAACATTTACATCAACGAGCTGGCTACCGCTCTGGAATCTTCCACAGCACCAGGTCCCACCCTCCACGACACCCAGGTGAAATTCCTGCTGTATGCAGATGACCTGCTGCTTCTGTCACCAACCGAGAAAGGCCTCCAAGACAACCTGAAAATCTTAGAGAAATTCAGCTCCACCTGGGCACTACCGGTCAACCTAAAGAAAACCAACATCATGGTGTTCCAGAGGAGAAAGAGAAAATTAGACCAGCACCCTTCATTTGTCCTCAACAACTGCGCCCTTACAGGAACAGACAAATATACCTACCTGGGCCTAGAGATTCACCGGTCAGGAAGCTTCAAACAAGCCATAGAGACCCTGAAAGACAAGGCATGTAAAACCTTCTATGGCATCCGAAGGAAACTTTACCATCTGAAGCCACCAGTGAGGGTCTGGTTAAAAATCTTCGACTCGGTCATCGCCCCAATCCTCCTGTATGGCAGTGAAGTCTGGGGTCCTCACACCTACCCAGACTGGTCAAGATGGGATTCCAGCCCAACAGAAATATTCCACCTGGAATTCTGCAAGCACCTTCTCTAAGTCCATCGGAGCACCTCCAACAGTGCCTGCCGGGCCGAGCTGGGCAGATTCCCTCTACACCTAACGGTTCTAAAGAGGGCACTGTCATTCCGGGCTCACCTACGTAGGAGCAATCCAAGCTCCCATCACCATAAAGCCCTGACACACGTAGGTGAAACAGAAAAACTAGGACCCTCGGAACAGCTCACCCAAACCCAACCTGACCAGAACACCAATCACAACAACCTGACAAAAGCCGAAATCAGGAAGATGGTAGACGAAGGCCAGGAGAGGTATGTCAGTGACTGGAAGAACGACATCATCAGCTCCCAGAAACTGACCATGTACCGGAGTCTACAGAGAGACTACAGTCTGGCCCCATACCTGGAGAAACTCCCGGACCCCAGAGACCGCCAGATCCTGAGCCGGTATAGACTCAGCGCTCACAGTCTGGCCATCGAATCCGGCCGACACAGGCAGAGCTACAAGCCCAGGGAGGAAAGACTATGCCAACACTGTGACCAGGAGGCCATAGAGGACGAAACCCACTTCCTGCTACACTGCTCCAAATACTCAGCAGTGAGGGACACTCACTTCTCTTCCATTTTTCATCACCATGAAGGAGGAAGAGAAAACACATATCTTGCTGGGGGAAGAAGAGAGAGCAGCGGAGAAAGCAGCGCGGTATGTGAGCGAATGTCATAGACTGCGAGAAAGAGAACTATGATATGCCATGGACTTCTATAGCCCCCACCCCGGATCTGCCCCCATCACCCCTCCCTATGCCATGGACTTTTATAGCCCCCACCCTGGACCTGCGCCCCCATCACCCCTCCCTATGCCATGGACTTCCATAGCCCCCACCCTGGATCTGCCCCTACTCAACATCCCTATCCCCCTTTTGTACACTTGCTTTGGCAAAACTAATGTGTATTTAGTCCTGCCAATAAAGCTTCTTTGAATTTGAATTTACATGGCGCCACTCCCACCCTCCCATCCTATATACATGGCTGCGCTCCCACCCTCCCATCCTACATACCATGGCTCTGCTCCCAACCTGTATACATGGCTCCGCTCCCACGCTGTATACATAGCTCCGCTCCCACCCTGTATACATGGCTCCGCTCCCACCCTCCCATCCTTGTATACATGGCTCTGCTCCCACCCTCCAATTCTATAGACATGGCTCTGCTCCCACCCTCCAATTCTATATACATGGCTCTGCTCCAACCCTGTATACATGGCTCCGCTCCACCCTCCCATCCTATATACATGGCTCTGCTCCCACCCTACCATCTTATATACATGGCTCTGCTCCCACCCTGTATACTTGGCTCCACTCCCACCCTCCGCTGGGCTCCCCCGTCCTCCCCCATCATACTTACCCTCCTCGCTCTGTCGCTGCATCTCTATCCCGGCGCGTCAGCTTCTTCCTCTGTGGAGCGGTCATGTGGTACCACTCATTAAGGTCATGAATATGGACGCCACGCCTATGGGAGTGGCATCGCATCCATATTTATGACCTTAATAAGCGGTACTACGTGACAGCACTGCACAGGATAGAAGCAGACGCGCCGGGACAGGGATGCAGCGACGGAGGATTTCCGTTACAGACGGAAGTTAAAAGTCAGACAATTATATAGATAGATTAGACATATATAAAGACCTGGTGTAGATCCAGCCCAGGATATCCAAATAATAAATTATAAGTGTCCATACTTACAGATCAGGTGATTAATGCATTGATCTCTGGTGGTCCCATAGTTTTGCCTCCAACACCAGCAATCAAGAGTCCATCCCTAAGCACCCAATTAACCAATTAGTGACGAGGCCAAATTTTTTAAATTGGACCAGTGTCACTTTATGTGGTAACTAGCTGAAGAGCCCGGCGTTGCCCGGGCATAGTAACTAACTGTGGTTATAACAAATTATAATGATTATATTGCACATAAAAACATTTTACATTATATATTCAACACTACAGATTTGCAACACAAATTAACTGAATGATTACCCAAGTATTGATAGTATTTTTTTTAAACTCATTCAAGAGCCTTTTGATAAACAACATTTTTGGTTTTTCCTTTGGTGCAAAGATGAACAGATTTTTGGCAGTTCCAACTCTTGAACAGGCCACATAAAGATGACCATGAGAAAAGCATGGAGATTGCAAATCGATCCCTACTACTTTCAAGGACTGTCCCTGAGCCTTCTTAATGGACATTGCAAATGCCGGTCAAAGTGGAAACTGGAGGCATATAAAATCAAAAGGCAAATCAGATGGAATGAGTGGAATTTTTGGAATGAAAATGTGCTCTCCTTTGGCACATCCTGTTGCTGAGCTGTGTATCTAATTCTGTCCTGTGTGATACTGTCTGCTGAGCTGTGTATCTAATCCTGTCATGTGTGATACTGTCTGCTGAGTCATGTATCTAATCCTATCCTGTGCGATACAGTCTGCTAAGCCATGTATCTAATCCTATCTTGTGGGATACTGTCTCTTGAGCTGTGTACCTAATCCTATCCTGTGTGTTACTGTCTGCTGAGCTGTGTATCTAATCCTATCCTGTGTGATACTGTCTGCTGAGCCGTGTATCTAATCCTGTCCTGTGTGTTACTGTCTGTTGAGCCGTGTATATAATCCTATCCTGTGTGATACTGTCAGCTGAGCTGTGTATCTAATCCTATCCTGTGTGATACTGTCTGCTGAGCCGTGTATATAATCCTATCCTGTGATACTGTCTGCTGATCTGTGTATCTAATCCTATCCTGTGTGTTACTGTCTGTTGAGCCGTGTATATAATCCTATCCTGTGTGATCCTGTCTGCTGAGCTGTGTATCTAATCCTCTCCTGTGTGATACTGTCCGCTGAGCTGTGTATCTAATCCTCTCCTGTGTGATACTGTCTGCTGAGCTGTGTATCTAATCCTCTCCTGTGTGATACTGTCTGCTGAGCTGTGTATCTAATCCTCTCCTGTGTGATACTGTCTGCTGAGCTGTGTATCTAATCCTCTCCTGTGTGTTATTGTCTGCTGAGCTGTGTATCTAATCCTCTCCTGTGTGATACTGTCTGCTGAGCTGTGTATCTAATCCTATCCTGTGTGATACTGTCTGCTGAGCCGTGTATCTAATCCTATCCTGTGTGATACTGTCTGCTGATCTGTGTATCTAATCCTATCCTGTGTGATACTGTCTGCTGAGCTGTGTATCTAATCCTCTCCTGTGTGATACTGTCTGCTGAGCTGTGTATCTAATCCTCTCCTGTGTGTTATTGTCTGCTGAGCTGTGTATCTAATCCTCTCCTGTGTGATACTGTCTGCTGAGCTGTGTATCTAATCCTATCCTGTGTGATACTGTCTGCTGAGCCTGTGTATATAATCCTCTCCTGTGTGTTATTGTCTGCTGAGCTGTGTATCTAATCCTATCCTGTGTGTTATTGTCTGCTGAGCTGTGTATCTAATACTATCCTGTGTGATACTGACTGCTGAGCCGTGTATCTAATCCTATCCTGTGTAATACTGTCTGCTGAGCCGTGTATCTAATTCTATCCTGTGTATTACTGTCTGTTGAGCTGTGTATCTAATCCTCTCCTGTGTGATACTGTCTGCTGAGCTGTGTATCTAATCCTCTCCTGTGTGATATTGTCTGCTGAGCTGTGTATCTAATCCTCTCCTGTGTGATACTGTCTGCTGAGCTGTGTATCTAATCCTATCCTGTGTGATACTGTCTGCTGAGCCGTGTATCTAATCCTATCCTGTGTGTATACTGTCTGCTGATCTGTGTATCTAATCCATCCTGTGTGATACTGTCTTCTGAGCTGTGTATCTAATCCTATCCTGTGTGTTATTGTCTGCTGAGCTGTGTATCTAATACTATCCTGTGTGATACTGACTGCTGAGCCGTGTATCTAATCCTATCCTGTGTGATACTGTCTGCTGAGCCGTGTATCTAATTCTGTCCTGTGTATTACTGTCTGTTGAGCTGTGTATCTAATCCTCTCCTGTGTGATACTGTCTGCTGAGCTGTGTATCTAATCCTCTCCTGTGTGTTATTGTCTGCTGAGCTGTGTATCTAATCCTCTCCTGTGTGATACTGTCTGCTGAGCTGTGTATCTAATCCTATCCTGTGTGATACTGTCTGCTGAGCCGTGTATCTAATCCTTCCTGTGTGATACTGTCTGCTGACTGTGTATCTAATCCTATCCTGTGTGATACTGTCTGCTGAGCCTGTGTATCTAATCCTATCCTGTGTGTTATTGTCTGCTGAGCTGTGTATCTAATCCTATCCTGTGTGATACTGACTGCTGAGCCATGTATCTAATCCTATCCTGTGTAATACTGTCTGCTGAGCCGTGTATCTAATTCTGTCCTGTGTATAGTACTGTCTGTTGAGCCGTGTATCTAATCCTATCCTGTGTGATACTGTCTGCTGAGCTGTGCATCTAATCCTATCCTGTGTGGTACTGTCTGCTGACCTGTGTATCTAATCCTAGCCTGTGTATTGCTGTCTGTTGACCTGTGTATATAATCCTATCCTGTGTGATACTGTCTGCTGAGCTGTGTATCTAATCCTATTGTGTGATACTGTCTGCTGATCTGTGTATCAAATACTATAATGTGTGATAGAGTCTGCTGAGCTGTGTATCTAAACCTATCCTGTGTGTTGCTGTCCTGTGTATCTAATCCTATCCAGTGTGATACTGTCTGCTGAGCTGTGTATCTAATCCTAGCCTGTATGATACTGTGTGCTGAGCGGTGAATCTAAGGGCCCCATCACACATAGCGACTCACCAGCGCTCCCGACAACGACATGAACTTGTCAGGATCGCTGGTGTGTCGCTACATGATCACTGCTGAGCTGCCAAACAGGCAGCTCAGGCAGCGATCAGCACAGTGACACTGCGGGTAACAAGCGACGCACTTCGCTTAGTTACCCGCAGACGTTAGATACCAGCGCGCTGGTGCAGGGGAGCTGGTAACCAAGGTACACATCGGGTTTCCAGGCACTGAGCGGCGCTTAGAAACCCGATGTGTACCTTGGTTACCAGCTCCCCTGCACCAGCGCGCTGGTATCTAACGTACACATCGGGTTTCTAGGTGCCGCGCGGTGCCTGGAAACCCGATGTGTACCTTGGTTTCCAGCTCCAGCTCGCTGATCGCTGGTCTCCTGCCTGCCACACCAGCGATGCGTGCCTGTCAGCGGGAGACCAATGATCAAAAAAATGTCCTGACATTTCAGCGACGACCAGCGATACCCGGCAGGGGGACTGATCGTCGCTGAATGTCACACACAGCGATATCGCTGGTGAGCTCGCTGCTGCGTCACAAAACTAGTGACTCAGCACCGATCTCGCTATGTGAGACAGGGGGGGGCTTAATCCTCTCCTGTGTGATACTGTCTGCTGAGCCATGTATCTAATCCTATCCTGTGTGATACTGTCTGCTGAGCCATGTATCTAATCCTATCCTGTGTGATACTGTCTGCTGAGCTGTGTATCTAATCCTCTCCTGTGTGATACTGTCCGCTGAGCAGTGTATCTAATCCTCTCCTGTGTGATACTGTCCGCTGAGCGTGTATCTAATCCTCTCCTGTGTGATACTGTCTGCTGAGCCGTGTATCTAATCCTCTCCTGTGTGATACTGTCTGCTGAGCTGTGTATCTAATCCTCTCCTGTGTGATACTGTCCGCTGAGCAGTGTATCTAATCCTCTCCTGTGTGATACTGTCCGCTGAGCAGTGTATCTAATCCTCTCCTGTGTGATACTGTCTGCTGAGCTATGTATCTAATCCTCTCCTGTGTGATACTGTCTGCTGAGCTGTGTATCTAATCCTCTCCTGTGTGATACTGTCTGCTGAGCTGTGTATCTAATCCTCTCCTGTGTGATACTGTCCGCTGATCTGTGTATCTAATCCTCTCCTGTGTGATACTGTCCGCTGAGCTGTGTATCTAATCCTCTCCTGTGTGATACTGTCCGCTGAGCTGTGTATCTAATCCTCTCCTGTGTGATACTGTCGCTGAGCTGTGTATCTAATCCTCTCCTGTGTGATACTGTCCTGCTGAGCTGTGTATCTAATCCTCTCCTGTTGATACTGTCTGCTGAGCTGTGTATCTAATCCTCTCCTGTTTGTTATTGTCTGCTGAGCTGTGTATCTAATCCTCTCCTGTGTGATCCTGTCTGCTGAGCTGTGTATCTAATCCTCTCCTGTGTGATACTGTCCGCTGAGCTGTGTATCTAATCCTCTCCTGTGTGATACTGTCTGCTAAGCTGTGTATCTAATCCTCTCCTGTGTGATCCTGTCTGCTGAGCTGTGTATCTAATCCTTCTCCTGTGTGATACTGTCCGCTGAGCTGTGTATCTAATCCTCTCCTGTGTGATACTGTCTGCTGAGCTGTGTATCTAATCCTCTCCTGTGCGATACAGTCTGCTAAGCATGTATCTAATCCTATCTTGTGGGAACTGTCTCTTGAGCTGTGTACTAATCCTATCCTGTGTGTTACTGTCGCTGAGCTGTGTATCTAATCCTATCCTGTGTGATACTGTCTGCTGAGCGTGTATCTAATCCTGTCCTGTGTGATTACTGTCTGTTGAGCTGTGTATCTAATCCTCTCCTGTGTGATACTGTCTGCTGAGCTGTGTATCTAATCCTATCCTGTGTGATACTGTCTGCTGAGCCATGTATCTAATTCTATCCTGTGTGATACCGCGCTGAGCTGTGTATCTAATCCTATCCTGTGTGATACTGTCTGCTGAGCCGTGTATCTAATCCATCCTGTGATACTGTCTGCTGAGCTGTGTATCTAATCCTTCCTGTGGATACAGTCTCTTGAGCAGTGTATCTAATCCTCCCTGTGTGATACTGTCCGCTGAGCTGTGTATCTAATCCTCTCCTGTGTGATACTGTCCGCTGAGCAGTGTATCTAATCCTCTCCTGTGTGATACTGCTGCTGAGCTGTGCATCTAATCCTCTCCTGTGTGATACGGTCTGCTGAGCTGTGTATCTAATCCTTCCTGTGTGATACTGTCTGCTGAGCTGTGTATCTAATCCTCTCCTGTGTGATACTGTCCCGCTGAGCTGTGTATCTAATCCTATCCTGTGTGATACTGTCCGCTGAGCGTGTATCTAATCCTCTCCCGTGTGATACTGTCCCTGAGCTGTGTATCTAATCCTCTCCTGTGTGATACGTCTGCTGAGCGTGTATCTAATCCTCTCCTGTGTGATACTGTCTGCTGAGCTGTGTATCTAATCCTCTCCTGTGTGATACTGTCCTGCTGAGCTGTGTATCTAATCCTCTCCTGTTTGTATATGTCTGTTGTGACTGTGTTCTAATCCTTCCTGTGTGTACGTCGCGCCCCGGATCTAACCTATCCGTGTAACTGTTGCTGACCGTGTTCAAATCCTCTCCGTGTGTGGGGGCCCCCCCCGCGTCGTGCCGGTCTTTGTCTGCACGGTTAAAATTGTGTTATTTCCACTTTACAAAGGACGAAACCCCCAAAAATTTAAAAAAAAAAAATTTAATAATAAAAATTAATAAAAAGGCCTCGTTCCACAAGGGAAAGGGGAAAGGGGAGAAGAAAATAGGGGCCCCAAAATCCGTCCACAATATGTAAAAATTTTTTCTGCTTTAAAAAAAATTCATTAAAAATTGGGGAAACCATAAATTAGAATAAAAAAAAAAAAAATTTTTTCGGGTCAACGCCCTTTCTGGATTTCAGAAAAAAAAACCGTGAACTATTTATAAACTCGACCAATTTAAACAAGGGAAATCATTTTTGGAGTGGGCCAAAGGGGTTGCTGCGGTTAAAAGGGTTTTACATGGATCTGAGACAACTTTAAAAACCGGTTGTGAATTGAAAAAAGATTTCCTTTAACAACATGAAAAAAATTTTTTTTTCACAAAATAAAACAGGAAAAGTAAAAAAAGGAAATTTCCCTACAAAAGTCAAGCCTGGTATGTGACCAAAAACCTAAAATGCAGAAACAGAATACTTTTCATGTGGACTAGAGGGGCCCCGTACTTTTGCTCGGGAGAGCGGTAATGTCCGGGGGGGCAGGCTTTGCGCGTGAAATTCCCCCCCGTGCCCCCACCTACCACTTCTCCTTTCCCCAGGTGCTTCCCCCCCGTCTGTGTTCTTTTTGCCCCCTTACCCATTCCCCCCTGTCGTGTCCTCTCCTTCCTGTGCTTTTTTCTCCCCCATTGCTTCCCCTTTTAGTTGTCTTCCCTGGGCTGTCCTTCCCCCCTTCGTTTCCGCTTCCCATCGCGTGTGTGTGCGCGGTAGGGGATTACAGTTTGTGTTTGTGTGTCGTGTTTCGGGGTTTTAGTGTGGGGTGTTGTTGTGTGTGATGTGAGTGTGTTTTGTGCGACAGTTCTGGGGTGGTCCGTGCAAAAGGGTGGT
>JARQOD010000005.1:75512701-75576443 GCA_033576555.1 Oophaga sylvatica
AAAAACCAAAAAAAAAATTCAAAAAAAAAAATTTTTTAAAAAAAAAAAACCCCCCCCAAAAAGAAAAAAAAAAAAAATTTTTTTAAAAAAAAAAAAAACCCCCCAAAAAAAAAAAAAAAAAAAACCCCCCAAAAAAAAAAAACCCCCCCAAAAAAAATTTTTCCCCAAAAAAATTTTTTAAAAAAAAAAGGGGGGGCCCCTTTTTTATGAAAAAAATTTTAAAAAAATTTTTTTTTTCCCCCCGGAAATTTTCCCTTTTAAAAAAAATTTTTTTTTTGGGGGGAATTTTTTAATTTTTTTGGGGGAATTTTTTTTTTAAAAAAAAATTTTTTTTTTTTTTTAAAAATATTAAAAAAAAAAACCCCCTTTTAAAAATTTTTTGGGGGACCCCCCCCCTTTTTTTTTTTGGGGGGGGGGTTTTCCCCCCAAAAAAAAAATTTTTTCCCCTTTTTTCCCCCTTTTTTCATTTTTTTTTTTTTAAGGGGGGGTTTTTCCCCCCCCCGGGGGGGGCCCCCCTTTTTTGGGGGGGGGGTTTTTTTTTTTTGGGAAAAAATTTTTGGTTTTTTTTCCCTTTTGGTTTTAACCTTTTTTGGGGGGGGTTTGGGGGTTTTTAAATTTTTTCCTTAAAAGGGGAAAAAATTTTTTTGGGGAAACCCAAAAACCCCTTCCAAAAAAGGGGTTTTTTGGAAAAAAAAAAAAGGGGGGCCCCCCTTTTTTTAAAAAAAAACCCCAAAAATTTTTTTAAAAATTTGGGGGCCCCTTTCCGTTTTTTAAAGGGTTTTTCCCCCCCCTTTTTTTTTTTTTTTTAAAAAAATTTTTTTTTAAAAAAACCCCCCTTTCCCCAAAAAAAAAACCCCCCGGGGGCCTGGGGAAATTTTTAAGGGGGGGGAAAACCCCCGGGGCCCCCCCTTTTTTTAAAAAATTTTTTTTAAAAAAAAAAAACCCCCCGGGGGGGAAAAAAATTTTTTTTTTTTTCCCCCCCCGGGGGGGTTAAAAATTTTTTTTTAAATTAAAAAAAAAGGGGCTTTCAAGGGGGGGGGGGGCCCCCCGGGAAACCCCGGGGGAATTTTTTTTTCCCCCCCCGGCAAAAAAGGGGGTTTTTCCCCAAAAAAAAAAAATTTAAAAAAAAATTTGGGTTTTAAAAAAAAATTTTTTGGGGGGGCCCCCTTTTTCCCCCTTTTTCCAAGGGAAAAAAAACCCCCAAAAAAAGGGGGGTTTATAAAACCCCAAAAAACCTTTTTTTTGGAAGGGTTTTTTTTTTAAAAAAATTTTTAAAAATGGGGAAATTAAAATTAAACCCCCAAAAAAAAAAGGGGAAAAAATTTAAAAAAAAGGGCCCCCCCCCCCTTTTTTAATCCCAAAAAAAAGGGGGGGGAAAAAAAGGGGAAACCCCATTAAAGGGGGGAAAAACCCCCAAAAAAAAGGGGAAAACCGGGGAAAAAAAAAAAAAAGGGGAATTTTTTTTGGGGGAAAATTTTAAAAAAAAAGGGGGGTTGGGAAAATTTTTTAAAATTTTCCCCTTTTTTAAAAATTTTAAAAAATTTGGGGAAAAAACCCCCCGGGGGGGTTTGGGCCAAAAAATTTTTAAAAAAAAAAAAAACCCCAAAGGGGCCCCCCTTTTTTTTTAAAAAAAAAATTTTTAAAATTTAAAAATTTTTTTAAAAACCCCCCGGGGGGAAAAAAAAAAAATTTTTTTTAAATTTTTTGGGGAAAAATTTTTAAAAAAAACCCCCCCCAAAAAAATTTTTTTTTCCCCTTTTTTTTTTTTTTTTTTAAAAAAAAAATTTTTTTAATTTTTTTGGGAATTTTTTTTAAAAAAAACCCTTTTTTTTTCCCCCTTTTTGTTTTTTGGGTTTTTTTAACTTTTTTTTCCCCTTTGGGGGCCAAAAAAAAAAAGGGGGGTTTTTTTTAAAAAAGGGGGGGGGGGTTTTTTTTTTATTTTTTTTTGGGGCCCCCTTTTTTTTTTTTTTTCCCTTTCCCTTTCCGGTTTTTTTTTTGGTTTGCCCCCTTTTTTGGGGTTTTTTTTTTTTTTCCCCTTTTGGGTTTTCCCCCCGGGGGGCCCCCCCTACCTTCCCTTTTTCTTTTTGGGGGGGGGGGGCCCCCAAAGGGGGGGTTTCCCCCTTTTTTTCCCCCGGAAAAGGCCCCAGGCTTTGGGTTTCCCCCCCCCCCTTTTTTTTGGGGGGGGTTTGGGGAAAGGGGGGGCTCCCCGGGGGGTCCCCCCCGGGGGCCCCCCCCCAAAAAGGGCCCCCCCCCGGGGGCCCAAAAGGGGGGGGGGGGTTTTTTTTTCCCCCAAGGGGCCTTTTTGGGGGGGGCCCGGGGGGGGTTTTTTCCCCCCCCAAAAAACCCCCCCCCCCCGGGGGGGGTTTTTGGGGGGGGGGGGCCCGGGAATTCAAAAAAAAGGAATTTCCCCCCCCAAAAAAAATTTTAAAAAAAAATTTTTAAAAGGGGGGGGTTTTTTTAAAAAGGGGGGGGGGGAAAAAAAAAGGGCCCCCCTTTCCCTTTTTTTTTTTTTTTCCTTTTTTTTTGCCCCCTTTTAAAAATTGGAAGGAAGGGATTTTTGGGGGGGGCCAAACCCCCCTTTTTTTCCAAAAATTTTAATTTTAAAAAAACCCCCCCCCCTTTTTTTTTCCCCCCCCCGGGGGGGGGGGGCCCCCAAAAAAAAAACCCCCCCCAAATTGGGGGGGGGGTTTTTTTTAAAGGGGGGGGGGGGGGCCCCCCCCCCCCCGGGGGCCCGGGGGGAAAAATTGGGGGGTTTTTTCCCCCCCCCCCCGGGGGGGTTTTTTCCCCCCCCCCCCGGGGGGGGGAAATTTTTTTTGGGGGCCCCCCGGTTTTTTGGGCCCCAAGGAAAAAAAGGGGAAAATAAAAAAGGGGAAAGGGGGCCCGGGTTTCCCCCTTTTAAAACCCCCCTTTGAGAGGGTAAAAATTTAAAATCCAATTTTTTTTTTTTCCCCCTTTTCCCAAAAACCCTTTGGGGCCCGGGGTTTTTAAAAATTTTTTTTCCCCCCCAAAAAAAAAGGGGGGTTTTTTTCCATTAAAAAAAAGGGCCCCCCCTTTTTTAAATTTTTAAATTTTTTTTTTTTTTAAATTGGGGGGGGGGGGGGGTTTTTTCCCCCCTTTTTTTTTCCCCCCAAGGGGGGCCCCCCGGAAAAAAATTTTGGGGGCCGACCTTTAAAATTTAAAAAGGAGGGGGGTTTTCCCCCCTTTAAATTTGGGGGAAAAAAAATTTTTTTTTTTAAAAAAGTTTTTTGGGGTTTTAAACCAAAATTTCCCCCCCCCAAAAACCCCCCCCCCCAAAAAATTTTTTAAAATTTGGCCCCCCCTTTTTTTGGGGGGGGGGGGGGGGTTTTTAAAAGGTGGGGGGAAAAAATTTTTTTCTTTAAAAAAAATTTTTTTTTTTCCCCAAAAATTTTTTTACCCCGGTTGGAAGGAAAAATTTTTTTTTCCCCCTTTTTGGGGTTTTTTGGGTTTGGGGGGGGAAAAAAAAAATTTTTTTTTTTAAAAAAAAATTTTTTTGGGGGTTTTGGGGGTTTTTTTTTAAAAAATTTTTTTAACCCCCCTTTTCCCGGGGGGTTTTTTCCCTTTTTTTTCCCCCGGGGGGGGAAAAATTTTTTGGTTTTTAAAATTCCCCCTTTTTTTTTTTTTAAAAATTTTTTTCCCCTTTTTTCCCCGGGGCCCAAAAAAAAAAAATTTTTTTTAAAAAAAAGGGAAAAAATTTTTGGGGTTTTTAAAATTTCTTTTTTCCCCGAAAGGCAATTTTTTTTTGGGGGGAAAAAAAAAAACCCCCCCCTTTTCCATCCCAAAAAAAAAAAAATTTTTTTTTCCCGGGGAAATTTTTTTTTTTAAAAAAAACCCCCCCAAAAACCTGTTTTTTCCCTTTTTTTTAAACCCAAAAAAATTTTTTTTGGGGGGGGGGTTTTTTTTTTAAAACCCCCCGGGGTTTTTTTTTTAAAAAAAAAACCCCTAAAATAAATTTGGTTTTTTCCCTTTAATAGTTTTTTCCCCCCTTTTTTTGGGGGGGGGAAAAAAAAAAACCCTTTTTAAAAAGGGGGAAGAAAAAGGGGCCCCAAAAATTTTTTTTTAAAAAAATTTTTTTTTTTGTTTAAAAAATTTTTTTTTTTTTCCCCCCCCCCCCCTTCCCCCAATTTTTTTTTTTTAAAAAAGGTTTTCACCCCTTCCGGGGGGGGGGGGAAAAAAAAAAAAGGGGAAAATTTTTTTTTCCCCCCCCCCCTTTTTTTAAAAAAAAAAAAAATTTCCTTTTTTTAAACCCCCCCTTTTTTGGGGGGGCCCCCCCTTTTTTTTTGGGGGGGGTTTTTTTGGGGGGGGTTGGGGGAAATTTTGGGGGGGCCTTGGGGGGGTTTTTTTTTTGGGGGCGGTTTGGGGGGGGGGGATACCCCCCCCCTTTTGGGGGTTTTTGGGGGGGGAAAAATTGGGGGGGGGCCCGGGGGGGAAAAAAAGGGGGGGGGGGGGGGGGTTTTGGGGGGGTTTTGGGGTTTTTTTGGGGGGGGGGGGGGGAAAAAAATTTTGGGGGGCCCTTTTAAAAAAAACCCCCCCCGGGGGGGAAAGGGGGGGGGGGTTTTTGGGGGCCCCCCTTTGGGGGGGTTTTTCCCCCCCCCCGGGGGTTTTTGGGGGGGTTGGGGGGGTTTTAAAAGGGGGGGGGGACCCCGGGGGGGTTTTTTAAACCCCCCCCCCGGGGTTTTTTAAAAAAAAAAAAAAGGGGCCCCATTTTTGGGGCGGGGGGGGGAAAAAGGGGGGATTTTGGGGGGGGGGTTTTGGGGGGAACCCCAAAAAATTTTAGGGGCCCAGGGTTTTTTAAAAGGGGCCCCCTTTGGTCCCCCTTTTTTGGGGGCCCGGGGGCGGGGGAAAAAAGGGGGGTTTGGGGGAAACCCGGGGGTTTTTTTGGGGGGGGGGGGGGGAAAAAAAAAAATTTTAAAAGGTCCCCTTTAATTTTTTTTTTGGGGGTTTTTTTCCCCCCTTTCTTTTTTTTTTTAAAAAAAAAATTTTTCCCCCGGGAAAAAAGGGTACCCTTTTTAAAAAAAAACCGGAAAAAAGGGAAACCGTCCTTTGGGTTTTTGGGAAAAAAAAAAATTTTTTCCCCAAAAAAAATTTTTTCCCCCCAAAAAAAAACCCAAAAAATTTTTTAAAAAATTTTTTAAATTTAAAAAATTTTTTTTTTTTAAAAAATTTTAAAAAAGTTTTTAAACTTTTTTTAAAAAAAATTTTTTCCTTTTGGGGCCCCCCTTTAAAAAAGGGCCCCCCAAACAAAAATTTTTTTTAAATTTTTAAAAATTTTTTTTTTTTTTTTCCCCAAAAAAAACCAATTTTTTCCCCCCAAAAAAAAACCCCCTTAAATTTTTTTTCCCCCTTTTTAAAAAAAAAAAAATTTTTTTTCCAAATTTCCTTTTTTTTGGGGGGGGTTTTTTTTTTAAAAAAAATTTTTTTTTTAAAAAAACCCAAATTTTTTTTTTCCCAAAAAAAAAAAAATTTTTTTTTTAAAATTAAAATTAAATTCCTTTTAAAAAAATTTTTTTAAAAAAAAAATTTAAAAAAAAAAGGGGGGGAAAAAGGGGAAAAAAACCCCCCCCTTTTTCCCCAAAAAGGCCCCCCAAAAAAAAAAACCCCCCGGGGGCCCTTTTTTTTCCCCCCGGAAAAAAATTTTCCCCGGCCCCCGGGGGTTTTTTTTCCCCTTTCCATTCCCCCCAAAATTTTTTTGGGGGGAAAAGGGAAATTTGGGTTTAAAAATTTTTTAAAAAAAAAATTTAAAAAACCCCAAAAAACCCCCCCAAAACCCCCCCCTTTTAAAAAAAAAAATTAAAAAAAAAAAATTTTTTTTTTAAAAAAAATTTTTTAAAAATTTTTTAAAAAAAAATTTTAAAAAAAAATAAAAAAAAATTTTTTAAAACCCCCCCCGGGGGGGAAAAAACCCAAAAAAAAAAGGGGGCCGCAGCTTTTTAAAACCCCCCCCTTTTTTGGGGGGGCCCCGGGGGGGGGGGGTTTTAAAATAAAAAAAAAAAAAAAAAGCCCTTTTGGGCGGGGGTTTTTAAAAGACCCCGAAAAAAGGGGGGGCCCCCGGGGGGACACCCTTTTCCCCCCAAAAGCAATATTTTTGGGTTTTTTTTTTGCCAAAAATTTTAAAAATTTTTTTTTCAAAAAACCTGGGGGGGGAAAAAAAAGGGGAAAATTTTTTTCCGGGCCCCCGGCCCGCCCTTTAAAAGGGGGCCGGGGTTTTTTTCCCCCGGGCCCCCCTTTTCCCCCCCCCAAGGAAAAAAAAATTTTAAAAGGGGGCCCCCCCCGGGGGGAACCCCTTTAAGGGGGAAAAAAGGGGGGGGAAAAAAGGGGGTTTTTTTTTCCCCCCCCGGGGGGGTTTCCCCAAAAATTTTTTTTTTTTTTTGGGGGGGTTTTTTTTTCCCCAAAAAACCCCCAAAAAAAAAAAAGGGGGGGCCCCCCTTTTTCCCCCCCCCCAAAAAAACCCCCCGGGGAAAAGGGAATTTTTTAAAAAAAATTTTTTTTAAAAAATTTTTTTTAAAATTTTTTTTTAAAAAAAAAAAAAAAAAAACAAAAAGGGTTTTAAAAAATTCCCCCCCTTTTTTTTAAAAAGTAAAGGGAAAAAATTTTTAAAAAAAAAGGGTTTTAGGGAACCCCCCAAAAACCCCCAAAAAACCCTTTTTTTTTAAAACCAAAAAAAAAAAAAAAAAACCCCCCATTTTTTTAAAAAATTTTGGGAGGGGGGGCCCCCAAATTTGGGGAAAGGTTTGGAAACCCGGTTTAAAAACCCCCCCTTTTTTTTCCTTTTTTTTTTGGGGGGGGTTTTTTTTAAACCCCCCCTTTTTTTTTAAAAGGGGAAAAAAACCCCCCGGTTTTTTTAAAAAAAAAAAAAAAACCCCCCCCGGGCCGGGGGAAAAAAAAAAGGGCCCCCCCAAAAAAACCCCCCCCCCCTTTTTTTTTAAAAAATTTAAAATTTTTTTAAAAAAATTGGGGGGTTTTTTAAAAAAACCTTTTTTCCCCCCCCCCTTTGGGAAAAAAAGGGCCCCCTTTTTTCCCCCCCCGGGGGGGGGGGGGGAAAAAAAAAAAGGGGAAAGTTTTTTTTAAAAAAAAAGGGGGAAAAGCCCTTTTTTTTAAAGGGAAAAAAAACCCCTTTTTTCCCCCGTTTTTTAAAATTTTAAAAAACCCCCAAAAAAAAAGGTTTTAAAAAAAAAAAATTTTTTTTTTAATTTTTTCCCAAAAACCCCCTTTAAAAAGGGAAAAAAAAAATTTTAAAGGGGGGGCCCCCCTTTAAAACCCCCCCAAAAAATTTTTGGAAAAAAAAAGGGGGGGGGCCCCCCCAAAAGAAAAAAAAGGGGTGAGGCCCCCCTTTTTCCCCTTTAAAAAAAAAAAATTTTCCCGGAAACCCGGGAAAAAAAAAAAGGGGGGGAAAAAGGGTTTGGGGGCCCCGGGAATTCCCCCCCCGGGGGGTTTTTAAAAAAGGCCCCGGGGGGAAAAAAAATTTTTTTGGTTTAAACCCCCCCAAAAATTTTAAAAAACCCCAAAAAAAAACAAACCCCAAAAGGGGGTTAAAAAATTCCCCCAATTCTTTTTTTTTTAAAAGTGGGGGGGGGTTTTAAAAAATTTTTTTTAAAAAAAAAGGGGGGGTTTTTGGGGTTTTGGGGTTGGGAATTTTCCTTTTTTTCCCCTACCCCCAACCCCCCCAAAAAAAAAAAAAAATTTAAGGGAAAAAAGGGGTTTTTTTTTAAAAAATTTTTTTTTTAAATAAAAAAAAAAAAAGGGGGGGGGGGGAAAATTTTTTAAAAAACCCAAAATTTTTTTTTAAAAAAACCCCCGGGGGGGAAAAAAAAAAAATTTTTTTTTCCCTTTTTTGGGGGAAAAAAAAAAAAAAACCCCCAAAAATTTTTTTTTTTGGGGGGTTTTTTTTTTAAAATTAAATTCCCCAAAAAAAATTTTTTTGGTTTTTTTCCATTATTTTTTTTTTAAAAAAAAAAAATTTTAAATTTTTTTTTAAAAAAAAAAAAAAGGGAAAAAAAATTTTTTTTTTTTAAAATTAAAAAAAAAAAAAAAGGGGGTTTTTTTTTTTAATTTTTTTTTGGGAAAAAAATTTTTTTTTTGGGAAAAAAAGGGGCCCCTTTTTTTTTGTTTAAAAAAAGGGGGAAAAAGCCCAACCCCCCCCTTTTAAAAAAGGGGTTTTTAAAAGGGGGGAAAAATTTTCCCCCCCTTTTTAAAAAATTTTTTAAAGGGGGGGGGAAATTTTTAAAAGGCCCTTTAAAAATTTTTAATTTCCCCCCAAAAAAAAAACCCGGGAAAAAATTTTTTAAAGAAAAAAAAAAAAAAAAAACCCCCCCGGGGGAAAATTTTTTTAAAAAAACCCCCAAAAAAACCCGGGTTTTTTGGGGGGGAAAAAAAAAACCCAAAAAAAAAAAAATTTTCCCAAAGGGAACCAAAAAATTTTTTAAAAAAAACCCCAAAGGGGGGGGGTTTTTTCCCCTTAAAAAGGGGGAAAAAAAGGGGGAAAAAGGGGGGAAAAAGGGGTTTTTTCTGGGTTTTTTAAAAAAATTTTTTAAAGGGAAAAAGGGGGGGGGAAAAGGGGGGGCCCCCAAATTAGAAAAAAACCCCTTTTTTTTTTGGGGGGAAAGGGGGGGTGGGGGGAATTTTTCCCTTTAAGGGGGGGAAAAAAAAAAAATTTTTTTAAAAAAATTTTTTAAAAAAAAAAAAAAAAATTTGTTTTTTTTCCCCCCCAAAAAATTTTTTTTTTTTTTTTTTAAAAGGTTTTTTGGGAAAAAACCGGGGAAAAAATTTTTCTTTTTTTTTTTTTTTTGGGAAAAGGGTTTTTCTTTTTTGGGGGGGGGTTTTTTTTTTTAAAAAAAAATTTTTAAAAAAAAAAGGTTTTTTCCCCCCCCCCCCCCCCGGGGTTTTAAAAAAAAATTTAAAAATTTTAAAAAAGGGTTAAAAAAAAATTTTTTTTTTAAAAAAAACCCCCAAAAAAAAAACCCCCCCCTTTTTTTATTAATTTTTCGGTTAAAACCCTTTTAAAAAATGGGGTGATTTTTTTCTTTTTTTTTTTTGGGCCCCCAAAAAAAAAATTTTTTTTAAAAAAAAATTTTTTTTTTTTCCCCCCAAAAAAAAAAAAAAAAAAAAAAAAAGGGGGGGCCCAAACCCTTTTTTTCCCGGGAAAAGGGTTTTTAAAAACCCCCCAAAAAAATTTTTTTTAAAAAAAACCCCAAAAATTTAAAAAAAAAAATTTTTTCCCCCCCGGGGGCCCCGGGGGAAAAAATTTAAAAACCCCCCTTTTTGGGTTTTTGGGGGTTTTTCCCCCCAAAAGGGGGTTTTTTTAAAAAAAAAAGGGGGGAAAAAAAGGGCCACGACGGATGTTCCCATTCTCAGTCATGAATGAGCGTCTCTGGACTACCTATTTATTGGTCAAAAATTCCGTTACTTAATGAACAGCTTTATTCTAAAAATGTAATTTAGCTTCTCATTGTGTTAAATTCTTTTCTTGGTGGTCAGTACACTGCAGCTTATTCAACCAATCCTGGCCTATGCTTGGACTTCAACTGTCTGGGCAGACAATACAGGTGTACTCTGCTGTTTATTTTGCTGGTTCTATAATTGGTGAGTAGAGGATTTTCTTTCTATGTGTGGTTATGGGGAAGTGTTGATTGTGTATTTCTATGTAAATTCATATTTATTAGAATATTTGATGACGTATATTTACCTATTGGCCCCCCCCCCCGTAGATTGATTTAATTTATTAACACATTGAACCATTGGGTATATTATTTATAAGATGCTATGCACTGTGGATATTAGTAAAACAGACCCTAGGCCACCAGGAATACGACATCTGATTCCAAGGACCTTCTAAGACTATTATTAACCCTTAATGCGGCTGATACGTCTTTTTACTGCCTGAGATATGAGAGTAGCATTCCCCATCCAGGTGGCAATCCAGCCGTCTGTCAGCTGTAATATAGCGGACCACTCTGCTGAATGCCACGATCCCAGGTTTGCGCTCCCCGCCAAATCTGTTTAACCCCTTAGATGCTGCTGTCATAAGTGACTACATCATATAGTGGTTAACCAGATGGTGGGGCTGCCTCTTTATCCCAATAAGATCTCAGGATGACATTGGGAATAAAGAGGAAGCTCCCACCTTCTGTTAACCATTTATATGATGTAGTCACTTATGACAGCAGCATCTAAGGGGTTAAACAGATTTGGATGGTGCCAAAACTGATCGTGGCCGATTCAGCAGGTGGTCAGCTATAGTATACAGCCGACAGCGGCTGGATTGTCACCTGTATGGGGATGCTACTCTCATATCTCAGGTCAGTAAAAAGACGTATCAGCCGTCATTAAGGGGTTAATATGTCTTAAGGTCCAGTGGAATCATATGTAGTATTCCTGGTGGTCTAGTGGTCTGTGTACTAATATCCACAGTGGAATAGCATCTTAATAAAGAATATACCCAATGGTTCAATGTGTTAATAAATTAAATCAATCTATGGCCAATAGGCAATATACGTCATCAAATATTCTAATAAATAGAATTTACATAGAAATACACAATCACCACTTTCCCTAACCACACATAGAAAGAAAATCCTCTACTCACCAATTATAGAACCAGCAAAATAAACAGCAGAGTACTCCTGTAATGTCTTCCCAGGACAGTTGAAGGTCAAGGCATAGGCCAGGATTGGGTTGAAGTAAGCTGCAGTGTACTGACCACCTAAGAAAAGAATTTAACACAATGAGAAGTAAATTATTTAAGAATAAAGCTGTCATTATGTAACGGGAATTTTTTGACCAATTAAATAGGTAGTCCCATGACGGCCATTCATGACTGAGATGGGAACATCCGTGTGGCCTGAGCTCCTCTCTTTCCATAACTTCCATAGATGTAAAAGCTGTTTACTGTAGTTATTGCCATGCAAAGATGGATACTTCCATCTCAACTGTGAATGGCTGATGTGACCCCTTTAAAAAATAAATCCTGTGAAAAACAGTCATCTTAGTAACTCCAGATCCTTTGTCAAGGTGTTGCCTTCAAAGATTGGCTGTTCAAGATGGCGCCTTCTTCTACCCAATTCACTAAGAGGAAGTTTATTATCAGCTGTGATACAGATTTTATGGGTTGTAGCCCAGTCACCATGCTTGCAAGGATGCTAAGACATTAATCATACCATTCTTTGCCCTTTGTCATAGCCACATAGTAGAGATTGCCAACATGAAACAATCCAAGGCTGTTGTCAGTGGCGTGACTGTCGAGGCAGATAATGATAGGAGCAAGCAGGGAAGAGTTTTATGGAGAAGTTGCATTGTATTTCCAAAGAGCGAATATTGCGGCATGAGTTGGAGTCTTTATTTGGGTGCAAATTAAAACAATGCATTTCAGAGATGTGGGTCTCATCCTTCAGGCATATCGTGGCCATCAGTTCCTTCCCCAAAATACGTCGCTTTAATTTGCACTCAAGTGACAGAGCACTCCTGCGTGGAGCCTGTCTTGTGTGGACTTCTCCTCTGAAGAAAAGCCCTGTAAGCATCTGTCTGTGCTCTGTTGATTCCTTCTGGCTTTTTACATATCTGCGATTTCCAGGGATTTCAAATCAGGACCTCTAGGATGGAAGACGGAAACATACAGTGAGCCACAGGCTGTACTATCAAGTATAAAAGAATTGGCAGAATGGAATTTTTTTTCCAAATGGTACTTTGCTCTTTTTCAGGCATATTGTACTCGTACATAAAGATACATCTCAATATAACACATAAATACATTACAAGTTGAAAAAAAAGGAAAGTAAAGATTTTTTTCCATAAAGATAATAAAAAAAATAATGGTCCAAAAACAACTGTAGTAATATTTTTTATTGTAATATAATTTTTCAAGAAAAATGCCACAAACCATTAAACAACAGTCATATTTGGTAAGACTGTAAGCTTTGGCCTTGGAGCATTATAGGGTCCCATGTGAATAGACTAGGACAATAAAAAATATTTTAGTTGGGGCCCAAGATCTTCCTGTTATGCTGAATTTACACACTGAGGCACATATCCTAAGAGGATTTTAATTAAGAGTCTGTCACCCCCCAAAACTCAAATTGACATTAGACATTCATTTAGGGAACATAGAACTTGGATAAAAAAAAAAAATCATACTGGTACTGTAGATTTTATTAATTTTGTTTTATGAGGGGGCTTTGGTGCGACCTTAGTGTGGCCAAATTCTCAGTGCACTGTCCTAATCTCTTGATTTCCATCCTCCGCCCTTCCCTTTGGGTGGTTGATGAAGCTCAATCTTGATCAAAATTCTCAGCCCTGCACATATCACCATTGCAGAAGTAAAGAGCCCACACAGTGTTTTCGACCATATCATGTGTGTGGCAGCCGCTCGCTGCACACAGAAACACAAAAGAGTGGGCAGCTGATGTTCATAGAAGAGGGAGATAAGAAGGCACATAGACTGGCACTGTGTAAGCGCATGCTCTGTATCGGCAATGTCAGTGTGCATGCTCACAATCATGCCACCCTTGTGTTTAATGTCTGCTCGTTGCACATAAGTTCACACAGCAGCTGGCTGCCAAAGCTGACAGGAGAGGGGGATGAGAGCGTACACACTGACATTGTGTGCATTGTCATCTTCCTCTCCTGTCAGCATTGTTCTCCCATTATTGTGTGCAGTAAGCAGCCACTAAACACAGGAAAGGGATTATATCAGTCCTGCATACACTGACATGGAGTCTGCCTCAGCCCCTGCAAAATCAGTAAGTGTAGAGCTTGGGATTTGGATCAGACAGTTCCTGAGCAAGCGCTGTCAATCAGCATAAGGCGAGATGATGGTAACTAAGGGGCAGAACAGTGCTCTGAAGCATCCTCATTTACATATCTAATAAAACGGTTATATAAAAATAAGCTACTAAACTCTACAGTTACAAGTATGATTTTTATAGGGGTTAAGACTCCTACATGAATCTCTAAATCAGGAGCGCACAATATTTTTTGGTAGAAGGGCCGCAATGCCATATTAATCACAAGGCCCTCAAAAACTTTAAACGAGTACTTACATAAATACACCACAAGAACCACCATCAGTACATTAATACATCGCCAGAACCAAGTTTGGAGCATTTGAGGAGGATTTGGAGAGATTCTGATCAGTTTTTGACCCAAAAAATAAATGTGAACATGCGCTAACCTACACTGAGTGTTTGAAGCAGAAACTAAGTTTTGAGAATTTTTAAGACTTAACATAACCATGAAGAATGTTTTCGCTTACTACATGTGTACAAGATCAGAACCACTGTCTGTACATGAATAAATCACCAAGCTTAGCACAGTGATCGATTGCAATGTCAGGCCAGCTTCATATACAATTGTATTGCATGAACCTACAACTCCCAGTATGTCTTAAATAATAGAAAGGAGATACTGGGAGCTGCTGTTAACAGTCATAATTAGTGTTGAGCATTCTGATACTGCAAATATCGGGTATCGGCCGATATTGGCTGTATCGGAATTCTGATTCCGAGTTCCGATATTTTCGTCTTATCGGATACCGGAATCGGGATGTCACTGTCACTGTCAGTGTCCGTCGGTCGGGTCTGTCAGGAGTCAGCGGCACTTACCCGGCAGAAGATCTCCGGCGGTCACGTCCTGCACTGCTTCATGGCCGCAATCTTCTTTCCCCGGCGGTCACATGCAGTTTCTCGCGATAACTGCAGTGACTGCTGGGTAATCGCGGCCGTAAAGCAGTCAGTCCGATGACGTCACCGCCGGGGAAGCAGGTAATCAGCTGTGCTGCGTCGCGATGACAGGCTCTGCCTGTCATTGCGATGTAGCAGAGCTGGATCGTCGTGGGACTGTCGTTAGTATATGGACTGCGTCGGACAGGTGGTATACTGTTGGTTTGTTTTTTTTCTTTTTTTACAGGAGATCGATGGCGTCGCAGGAATGAGTGTATAATAAAATTAATGAAAACTGTGTTGTCTCTTTTATTTCATTAAAATACTTTTTTCTTGCTTTGTCTTTTTTTTATACATTTAATAACTTTGGGATTAATAATGGATCGGTGTCTTATTGACGCCTCTCCATTATTAACCGGGCTTATTGTCACCGTGCAATCAACGGTGACATTAACCCCTTATTACCCCGCTTGCCACCGCTACAGGGCAAGTGGGAAGAGCCGGGTAAAGTGCCACAATTGGCACATCTTTTGATGCGCCAAATGTGGGGCTGCTGTAGCCTGGTATTATCAGGCTGTTGAGGGCCAAAATCCATGGGCCTTGACAGTCTTTTAATACCAGGCCGCAGCAGTCTGCATTTTACTTGGCTGGTTAACAAAAATAGGGGGGATCCCCACGCCGTTTTTTTTTTCGAGGGGATCCCCTATTTTTGTTAACCAGCCAAGCTAAGCAGACTGCTGTGGCCTGGTATTATCAGGCTTGCAAGGTCCATGGATATTGGATCCTTACCAGCCTGAAAAACCAGGCCTCAGCGGTCTGCTTCATCTGGCTGGTTAACAAAAATAGGGGGGACCCCACGCCAATTTTTTTCGAGGGGATCCCCTATTTTTGTTAATCAGCCAAGATATGCAGACTGCTGTGGCCTGGTATTATCAGGCTGGCAAGGTCCATGGATCTTGGCTCCTTAACAGCCTGAAAATCCAGGCCTCAGCGGTCTGCTTCATCTGGCTGGTTAACAAAAATAGGGGGGACCCCACGCCAATTTTTTTTCGAGGGATCCCCTATTTTTGTTAATCAGCCAAGATATGCAGACTGCTGTGGCCTGGTATTATCAGGCTGGCAAGGTCCATGGATCTTGGCTCCTTAACAGTCTGAAAATCCAGGCCTCAGCGGTCTGCTTCATCTGGCTGGTTAACAAAAATAGGGGGGACCCCACGCCATTTTTTTTTCGAAGGGAACCCCTATTTTTGTTAATCAGTTCCCTCTGACGTCACTGATTGTGTCCCTGGCTGACCTGAAGTGAAAGTGGAAAGCAATCAATTAAGCTTTCCACTTAAGGGCCCGTCTCACATAGCGATATCGCTACCGAGATCGCTGCTGAGTCACTAGTTTTGTGACGCAGCAGCGAGCTCACCAGCGATATCGCTGTGTGTGACATTCAGCGACGATCAGCCCCCCTGCCGGGTATCGCTGATCGTCGCTGAAATGTCAGGACCTTTTTTTGATCGCTGGTTTCCCGCTGACAGGCACACATCGCTGCGTGTGACAGGCGGGAGACCAGCGATCCGCTGGTAACCAAGGTACACAGCGGGTTTCCAGGCGCGGGGCTGTGCCTAGAAACCCGCTGTGTACCTTGGATACCAGCGCCCTGATGCAGGGAGCTGGTATCCAAGGTACACAGCGGGTTTCCAAGCGCTGCGCGGTGCCTGGAAACCCGCTGTGTACCTTGGATACCAGCGGATCGCTGGTCTCCCGCCTGTCACACGCAGCGATGCGTGCCTGTCAGAGGGAAACCAGCGATCAAAAAAAGGTCCTGCCATTTCTGCGACGATCAGCGATATCCGGCAGGGGGCTGATCGTCGCTGAATGTCACACACAGCGATATCGCTGGTGAGCTCGCTGCTGCGTCACAAAACTAGTGACTCAGCAGCGATCTCGGTAGCGATATCGCTATGTGAGACGGGCCCTTAAGCGATGTTACCCGCAGTGTCGCTGTCCCAGATCGCTGCCTGAGCTGCCTGTTTGGCAGCTCAGCAGCGATCATGTAGCGATACACCAGCGATCCTGACAAGTGCATATCGTTGTCGGGATCGCTGGTGTATCGTTATGTGACACCCAGCCTTTACTCTCCTGTCAGCCAGGAGAGGAACTCATTCATTTGGGGTTTACTGTGAGGCTGCAGCATTAGCTGCGGTCCCTGCAGTAAACATTAACCCTTTCTGAAGGATTACACCGTGGGAACCGACTGTGCATGGGATAGGTAAGAATAATTTTGCTTTTTTATTTTATTTTTATTACAGGAAATGGTTTTTGCAGTAAAATAAAAGATGGTCAAAAACATGTGTCTTTATTTCATTAAAATGATTTTTAATTAAAGTGTGTGTGTTTTATTTTTATTTCATGCAATAGGATTAATAATTGATAGTTGTCTAATTGACAGCTCTCAATTATTAACCTGGCTTAAGGTCACCTTTCAATAGCAAGGTGGCTTTAACCCCATATTAACCCATTCGCCACCGCTACAGGGCAATGGGAATAGACGGGCAAAGTGCCAGAAAGGGCGAATCTAATTATAGATTTGTCTTTCCTGGGGTGTCTGGGGGCAGATGTTAGTAGCCGGGGGGGGGCAAAAATAATGGTCCCTCTCTGGGCTATTATTATCTGCCCCCACTCACTGGCTTTGTCTGTCTGGTTGCGAAAATAGGGCGGGAGCCCACGCATTTTTTTTCAGCAATTTTACACCTCATATATATATATACATGTCATTGAATTTGTGACACATATATATATATATTTATATTTGTAGTTCATACACTTCTACATAGTATAATAGCCGCTAATTCAATTGCCGGCTTTTGTGAAAATGCAGAACCCGACATGAAATGACACTTGGTGTACATAGGGTTAACCATGTCTTTTCATGTCCTTTGCTATCTAATTTGCACAAACAATTAAATCAGACTATGTGTGCAAAATTTCACACCTGTAGGGGTTAATTAAAGGTGTAAATTCGTAGCAAAAAAGTCCGTTTTTTTTTACAACGAATTTACACCTTTAATTAACCCCTACAGGTGTGAAATTTTGCACACATAGTCTGATTTAATTGTTTGTGCAAATCAGATAGCAAAGGACATGAAAAGACATGGTTAACCCTATGTACACCAAGTGTCATTTCATGTCGGGTGCTTCTGTCTTTTCACTGAAGCCGGCTTTACCCGGCAATTGAATCAGAGAATATTTTACTATGTAGAAGTGTATAAACTATACATATATGTATATATATATGTCACAATGACATGTATATAATATATATATGTATTCTATGTGTGTATATTTAGTGTTTACAAGGAAAGAATGGGGTTTTTTTAGTTGCGATATTTTGTTCCCATAGACTTACATGGGACTTCCGGTATCGGTATCGGGTATCGCCGATATTTTAGTGATATCGGCGATACCATTCCGATTCCGATACTTTAGGATATCGGAAAGTATCGCTCAACTCTAGTCATAATCAGACTGTGCACCATACAGGAACCACAGTACTGATGAGAAGCAGGCAGTATAGCAAATAGACATTTATACCCAGATACCTTTAGATGACAATTCTGATTGAAGTTGTTGCCATCCATTTTGTCTCCATCAGACACCATGATGAGATTTCATACCCAGAATTCGTCTCTGCAGACTTCCCTCTTCTTCGGCCTTCTGCAGCACTTCCCGACAGGGGTCCCTTAAAAATAAAAGTATCATTATACCGCCCCATATATAAATATATCTCCCATGCTGCGCCCCTCAATAAATATTTATCTGCGCTTCCTGCACAAAATATCCCCCCTACACTGCCCCTCTCTCCAAAATATCCCACCCGCACATAGCCCCTCACCAAAATATCCCCACGCACACTGTCCTTCTGAAAAATATCTCCCTCCAGCACTTGGACTCTCTCAAAAATATCCCTTCCGCACATTGCCCCTCTTCAAAATATCCTACCACACACTGCCCCTCTCCAAAATATCCTACCGCACACTGCCTCTTTCCAAAATATCCCTTCCGCACATTGCCCCTCTTCAAAATATCCTACCACACACTGCCACTCTCAAAAACATCCTCCCTACACACTGCCTCTCTCCAAAATATCCTCCCTACACACTGCCCCTCTCTAAAATGTCCCCCCACACACTGTCCCTTTCCAAAACGTCCCTCCTTACACTGCCCCTCTGCAAAATATCCTACTGCACACTGCTCCTCTCCAAAATATCCTACCGCACACTGCCACTCTCAAAAACATCCTCCCTACACACTGCCTCTCTCCAAAATATCCCTCCTTCACACTGCCCCTCTCTAAAATGTCCCCCCACACACTGTCCCTTTCCAAAACATCACTCCTTACACTGCCCTCTGCAAAATATCCCCACTTCACAATATCCCCCCCATACACTGCCTCACTACAAAGTGTTCTCCCTGACATGGCCCTCACCAAAATATCCCCCGCACTGTCCCTCTGAAAAATATCTCCCTCCAGCTCTTAGCCTCAGATAAGCATGCACCCAGCTCCTGATGGACTAGATGAGCCTTGAAGGGGTTTAACCAAGAAAAAAGTTTATTTTATTCAACATTTTAATCAACAGATCTTGGAATAATAATAATTTCCACATTGGGATGTGTTTAAATAAAGTGAACCTGTGCTGAGATAATCTTATAAATGTGCCCCTGCTGTGTACTGTGTAATGGCTGTGTCTGACCGTGCAGGAACATGGTCTGATGATACCACAGCTCATGGGCAGGTGAGGAACCAAAAGAAAGTATACAGACAGGAGCACATGGGATCACAGCTGATTCTTCCTTTGAGGCAAAACATTGCTTAAAAATAGGAAAGTTAAATATTTTACCTTACAGATAGAATCAGCTGTGATCCCCTCCTGTCCTGTCTGTATTCTCTTTTGGTAAGCTGTCCAGAAAAGATATAAAGGCAAGCTGGCCACCCTGACTACGACTATTCAATGAAAAATGTATACACTTAATATTGATTTCTACGTCATCTATATGCAAATTGCCTCTTCAGAGAGGAAGCGGACTTTAACTCTACAGCGCCACCTGTTGTAAGCAGCAATCCTACAAGTCACTATTCACCCATTAACGAGCCTTGAAATGTGACTTAGGATAAAAGCTAAATCAGATTCTTAATTTGCAGACAGTGTTTCAGGGTACTGCCCCTCCTCAGTGCAAAGTATGAGATCTGATTTGTCTAGGTGAGAGGCTCTTGACTGAGGTCTCAGAGGTAACATTTCTCTATGTGAAGAGTGACCGGCTCTAGCATGCCAAGGTAAGGAGGCTTATTTGCCATTGTGCAATGCTCCCCTGGGAAATTTAATATGCAAATTGCCTCTTCAGAGTGGAAGAGGACTAGAACTCTATAGCAACATCATCTACAAAAATTGATATGCAGTGAGGTTTTCTCTATAGCAGACTGCCTAAAGTTTATCATAAATAAAACATCCTTTGCCTGCAGGGAAATTTGGGACTCTGTACCAGGAAATCAGAACTTTGACTTCCTATAAAGATATAGATAAAAGTCTTTGAATCTATATATGAAACACGAAATGCATCTTAACCCCTCAAGCAGATCACAATCCAACATTTGTATAATAATCACCCTCTAAAGCAAATTTCTTAGAAAGCTAAGATGTCATTCTACAACGTTGTTCCAAGATATCAAGACAGCTCTTTATAAAGACCGCAACCTCCTTTTAGGTTTATGCATTCACTGATTTAGGCTACTTTTTCTGTCTGCCCACTTACCAGCTCATCTCTTCTAAAGAGTGGTCAAAAATTGGTTACAAAGACATTAACCTCAAAGGCCAATACTATTGTCTTACCAACAGCTGAAGTGACACCAACAACCTGTTCTGTAGAAAATGAGAAACTGTGTTCATTTTAATGAGACAATAAGTAGGAATGAGAACTGGCACCTTTCCTACACTCGTCCCATTTTTCATCCTGTAGACAAATATGGACTTTAGGAGTCCATAGACGTTAGGTGGGCATTTGACCCTTTGTACATGTGCATACTTTACCTGGGGAGGAGTGGAGTAACGTGCAGTGTTTCCAGTGTCTTATCTCGCGCAAGAACAGAACTTTCAGGCATTTAAACTTAACATTCTTCATCTCTTCTTCAACCCAACAACATCTGTCAGGGTAGTGCCCGGAGACTCACTAACTCTTCAGAAGGTCCTGCTGAAATTGGTCGGTTCTGCTGAATGATATAATGGTTACAAGGGACCTTCAGGTCAGTGGATAATCAGGCAATGTCCAGGCTATAAGCAGCTAGATAGGTCCCGCTCTCTAATAATCCGATGTTAAACAATACAATAATCAAAGTAAGTAAATCCGTAAAGAGATGAGTGGCGACTTACCTGCATATGCCAGTAAAGTGACAGTCAGGGCAAGTATTGGTGATCTGTAAATCAACCGTGTGTTTTGGAAGTGAAGTAGCACTATGTGATAGCAGAAGGCGCTCAGTGCTTCAACGAAAATTCCCTGAGCCACCGTGGTTTGTAAAGAGGAGCTGCAATCATCCATCATCATCATCTGGATTGTGTGAAATTCGGTCAGCTCCAGTCTCCAATAGTGGCTGGTTAAAAATCCGGCAACCTCCATGCCCCCAATCTGAGCCACTAACTTAATTATTGTGTCTACTAATGGGCTATCCTTCAGCAAGAACTCCTGAAGAGAGACGGAAGAATTGGCCGATGATCCATCAAAAGTGAATCCATGCACCAAAAACAGCAAGAAGAGAAGCGTTGACACCACATCAGGGCCAAATCCACCACCCCACATGCCAATCTCTGACAGCATGCGGACTTCCATATAGCAGGCACATAGCTGCAGAGAACTGGCAAACTCACTGACGGTGCATCCATAAATCCGGGCTGGCAGCAGTTTCTTACTTATCCAACGAACAAGTTGAGATAAGGCGATGACTGAAACAAAGAAGCCTACTACTATGTTCAGTCCGGCCATGGTGGTAGGAAGGAGGGTCAGTGATAGAGGAGACTTAGCAAGAAGTGAGTCTGTACTTATATAGATCTAGTGTTGGTAAACGTGGCTCAATACTACTAGCTGGACCAAGGACGGCGGCGGGAACCAGTGCAGCTGTGCATGCAGCACATTATAGCGCTTCTAACCCAAGTATTACAGTAGAAATGACACTGAGCAGAATTATAGGAATCAGCTACTTTCACAGCTTTACAATCCTAAAAAATAATCAATTCCAGAACTGGAACTCAAAAAGAAAAATGATACATTTCAATGTAATGTAAAATCAGATGTTTAAACAGCAGCGAAAACTGTAATTATTTACTTCACCAATGCCCACATTTTTGAAAAAAAATAATAACTTATTTAGAATTTAATTTAAGTGCACAAACCTGTAGAAACAAGTGCCGTGAGCCCAATGTGTAAGGCCAAGTTCTCACGATGAGATCGGTGAGTTTTTGATGTTGCAGATTTTCAGCACCCATTACGTAAAACAGGCTACTTGCATTTTTTTTTTTAGAAAATACGCAAAGTGAAAAACTCACCAAAAACGTATTGTGAGAACGTAGCCTAAAAGTCGATTTAAACCTGTAATAAAGAGGTTGTCCACTACTTTATCATTGATGATCTATCCTATTCCAATCAATAGGAGGCAGATGTGCAGTACCCAGCCGCGTCCTCTATCAGAAGATGGAGCAGCTCTGCGATCGAGCACTTCTGGCCGCAGGCCAGCAACACCAAGAACAGCTGATCGGCGGCGGTCGGACCTTGACCGAGCAAACATTGATGACCGATCTTAAAGTTAGGTAACCAATGATAAATTAGTGGACAACCTCTAAGGCCGGGGTCACATTTGCAAGAAACTCACACGAGTCTCGCACCTCAATACACTGCACGGTGCGAGACTCGTGCGAGTTTCTCGCAAATGTGACTCCGGCCTAATTCTCACTATAGCATATTAAAAAATGAGTCTAAAAAGTGAAAAAGTGCTGTCCTGATGTCCTCCGCAAAGATGGCCGCCGCTTGCTGAAGTTCAAATCTCACCAACGAGATCTCTTCCCGAGATCTTGTCTCCCGAGATCTTGTCCTGAGATCTCGGGAAGAGATCTCATTGGCGAGATTTGAACTTCAGCAAGCGGCGGCCATCTTGCGGAGGACATCAGGACGGCACCTCGTCACAGCTGCGGGGGGCTTTCCAGCTGGGACTAAACGCCGGCAGAGCCCCCCACGCAGCACAGAGCCCCGCTGCTGCCCCGACACCACCACCGCACCACGGAGGCTGATCGAGACCGCCACAGGAGGCCACCGCGTCGCAGCTGCGGGGGGCTTTCCGGATGGGACTAAACGCCGGCGGAGCCCCCCACGCAGCACAGAGCCCCGCTGCTGCCCCGACACCACCACCACACCACGGAGGCTGATCGAGACCGCCATCGGAGGCCACCGCGTCGCAGCTGCAGGGGGCTTTCCGGCTAGGACGAAATGCTGGCGGAGCCCCCCACGCTGCACAGAGCCCCGCTGCTGCCCCGACACCACCACCGCACCACAGGGAGATGGTTTGGGGTGAGCTGGACCGCAGAGTGAAGGCAAAAGGGCCAACAAATGCTAAGCATCTCTGGGAACTCCTTCAAGATTGTTGGAAGACAATTTCTGGTGACTACCTCTTGAAGCTCATCAAGAGAATGCCAAGAGTGTGCAAAGCAGTAATCAAAGCAAAAGGTGGCTACTTTGAAGAACCTAGAATATAAGACATTTTCAGTTGTTTCACACTTTTTTGTAAAGTGTAATGTATAATTCCACATATGTTAATTCATAGTTTTGATGCCTTCAGTGTGATTCTACAATTTTATTAGTCATGAAAAAACAGAAAAATCTTTAAATGAGAAGGGGTGTCCAAACTTTTGGTCTGTACTGTCTATAGTGCAAATATAATCAATATAAATAATCGGTCAGATATTGTCAAGTAAAAAAAAAAAAGTAGAACCATTGGTCACAGATATAGTCCGATATGAGGCAAGGTACATAATGTATTAAGAGCAAACCGTTAAGTGCATAGATGAATGTAATGTTACCAATAAAGCGGTACTCTCTTTGGTACGCTCCTATCCCTGAGATCATCTGTCACTCAATTTTAAAGTTATATTTTGTCAGCAACTGTTTTGTGCATCATCGATGTATTGTTTCCTTTGTCGATTGTACAGGTCTTGTACCTTCTGTAAGGTCAATACTACCTAGGTGCGTGTGGCTTTTTTCCTCCTGAGACTAATTTTGATATATATAATTTATAAGCCATCGGGAGACTTAATAAAGGTTTGCACATTGGCCTTCAGAGCACTTGCTTTTTTATAGGTTTATATGGCAAATAGAGACGTACGATTCGCCAGTCTTGAGAACATGTTTTCACTGTTCCAGATTTCAGCGGCTGCTTTACATCACTCTATCTGATGCTTGGCATTACGCTTGGTGATGTAATGCATGCAGCTCCTTCATCACGGAAACGCTCACCATGAAGCTTCAGGGTCACAGGCGTTGAATTGCAGTTATGGAGTCAGCAAAGAGTTTGGGCTATTTTTGATACACTATGCTGCTCACAGCTCAATTCCCCGTTTTGAACCTTTACGGGGTCTCCACATCTCTAATTTGCAATATCATCCACAGTTGAACATGGAATATTTAGCAGGAAAGGCACAATAGTGGCATCCTATTGCAAAAGTACAGTATGCTCAGGTTGTGAGATTTTTATAAAACACAAACATGTTCACACACTATGGGCCCCATTAAAGCAAACCTGTCAGCAGGATTGTGTTCAGTAACCTACAGACAGTGTCAGGTCTGCGCCGTTATACTGATTACTATGATACCTGGTTGATGAAATCCGTCTTATGGTTGTTCTTTAATCTTTATTTTCAGTTTTGAGTTAATGATATGCTCGTGCACCAGGGATGCCTGTGGGGGGGTCTGCATGTGGTGCTCTGATTAGGTATTCATCTGTATGGCTTCTGTCTGGCCACTGATCCCTCAGTGACCTGCCCACTAGTTTATATAATATATATTATATAAAAAAATCACCTTCTGCAGGCGTCGGCACTGCAGCATGATTACATGTGTAATGTGTATTTAATTCTTTCCTTTGATGGTATCCATAAATTAAAAAAATCAATTAGAAAATGGCACTGGCTGCGCAGTGGCATCTATCGGACCGCCAATAGATGCTACTGCGCAAGTGCGGCCAGCACCATCTCAGTGGAGACAATTTTTTTTCCTCTAGCAAGATGGCGCCGCAGGTGCAGTAGCAGCTATCGATCGACGAATATATATAAAAATATATGTGTGTGTAATATTCATTATGTAAAATAGGGGGCAGGTCACTGAGGGATCAGTGACCTGTCAGAAGCCATACACGATTACATAATCAGAGCACCACATGAAGACACCCCCACAGGCCACCCTAAAGCACGAGCATATCATCTCAGAACTGAAAACTCAGTTACTTACCGGTAACGGTATTTTTCGGAGCCCATGACAGCACCACGAGAGAGGAGATCCACCCTTCAGGGACAGGAAACCTACATATATAAAAGTGCGGCATCTCTCCCACACATCAGTTGGATTACAGAGCCTGAGAGGACCACTATGGTTGATGGCAGAAATATATACAATACCATAATACACAACAATTTCACACATGTGAAAACTTACAAGAGGAAGACGTGCACACCCACACGTGAAGGGAGGGAATACCCTTACCGGTAAATAACTAAGACTTTATTCGGTCTCCCATGACAGCACCATGAGAGAATTACAGAGAGGTAATGATTTCCTTAGGGAGGGACCACAGCCTGCAGCACCCTTAAACCAAAGGGGAGCTCCGAGGAGGCATCCATATCTAACCTATAATGATTATAAAAGGTGGAAGAAGACCATGTAGCTGCCTTACATATCTGATTGATTGAGAACTCTCCGCCCATGAGGGTGCCATGGCTCGAGTGAAATATGTCCTTAGACCCTCCGGAGCCGGCCTGCCACTCGATATATATGCTAAAGAAATAGCCTCCCTAATCCACCTAGCCAAAGTACTTTTTGACACTCCAAGACCCTTCCTGGCCCCCTGGAAGGACACAAAAAAGGAATTATCCTTCTTCCAAGGATTTGTGAGCGATAAATACTCTAACAGGCACCTCCTAACGTCTAGAGTAAGAAGCTTCCTTTCTTTCTGGTTAGTAGGATTGGGGAGGAAGAAAGGAAGAACTATTTCCTGTGACCTGTGGAATTCGGAGGCTACTTTGGGCAAGTAAGCTGGATCTTGTCATGGTTTACTGGGTTCTTGGATCAGGTAGTCACAGGGTTAACTTGGTTGGCCTCTTTCTGGGTCCTGGGAGGCTTTTTATAGCCTCACTGTGAGGCCAGTCTTTGTCGTTTATACTCTGACCTTTGGCTGAGTGTGTCTGACCCTGTGCTTGTGATAGTGCGTTGTGCCTGTGCTACGTTTTGTCTGTCTGGTTCTGATTTGGCTGTGTCCCTGTTACGAGTTTTGCCTGTCCCTTTTGTACTGCGTTGCTCCCTCTGTGTATGACCCCTTGGCTGTGTTCTGATTATTCTCTGCTTGCTCCTTTTGTACTGAGTTGCTTCCTCTGTGTATGACCTGGCTATCCTGACTATCCGTTCTGTCTATGCCCCTTGGTAACTTTATTTCGTAGTTACCCTTCTAGGAGTTTTCCTTTACCTCATAGCTCTCTGGAGCTTAGGCCACGCCCCTAGGCAGTCAGGTGATTGCAGGTCCTCCGGCCTGAAGCATTCTCTATCTGGTACTGCTGCCTCAGAGACGTGTGGCCAGCTCCGCCCCTTGGCAGTCACATGCTGCTGGAGGTCCTGTTCCTCAGAAACACACGTCTTCCCTGCTGCGGCTCTGCTATACAGGTATCTTTGGGCAGTTTGTTCACTCAGGACACACGCACTGGCTCAGTGAGCAAGTGCAGTGCGGTGTCCCTGACAGATCTAACCTAAGCACCACCCTGTCATCCAGGAACTGTGCATATGGAGGGAGTCTAGAAAGAGTCTGGATATCACTCACAAGCAAAGCCTATGTTAACACGACCAAGAAGGCCACCTTAAGGGAGAGCACCTTTACAGAAGCTGAGACAATGGGTTCAAACGGGGAATTCGTCATAGCTGTGAGAACGAAGTTCAAGTCCCACGGCATAATTCTTTCTTTACGAATGGGTCTAGATCTACTTGATGCTTTAATAAATCTGGCCACGCAGTAATTACCCGCGATGTCACAGATAAGTAAGGCTGACTCTTGGACCTTAAGGGTACTTGTGGAAAGACTTATTTCCAGACCTTTTTGAAGGAACTCCAGAATTTGACCTATCGGAACCCCCTCCCCAACTCTAAATTCTGAGGTAGGTAGAAATTTCGTCCAGATCCTGGCATAGATCCTGGTCGTAACTACCTTCCTATTCTTTAGAAAAGTGGCTATCAAATTGGAGGAAAATCCCTTATCTTTTAGTAACGACTGCTCAAATTCCACGCCGTCAGGTGAAGCCGCTCTGCCACTTCCATTAGGGGTCTGGACCGAGTTCCACCGTGGTGGTTGATGTAGGCCACCACAACCCGATTGTCGGAGGATCCTGTCGTAATGACCCTGTAGGTATATAAGTAGCCTCTTAACCGCCAGTTCCACTGCCATCAGCTCCTTCAGGTTAGATGAACTCTCTAACTGTTGCCCCCATAGCCCCTAGACTACGACCTCCCCCATATGTGCGCCCCAACCTGTGGGGAAAACCTCTATGGTGATTACACGGGTTATGTGATTATCCCGGTCTAACCACCACCTCAGGGAACGTATAGAAGGGGACAAGGTCACCAGTCCCTGCAGATACCCACTAAGGGCCCTATCATTAACCAATACGTCCCACTGTAAGGTTTTTGTATGGAACTGCGCCCACCAGACCGCTGGGATGCAGGAGGTTAACGAACCCAACAGAGTCATAGCCCGCCTAAGGGACATAGTGGAATTGTTTGATGCTTTCAATACTTGGTGCTGAAGGTGAACCAATTTATCAGGCGGCAGACGACACTCCTGCCTCTGATTCCAGAATGATCCTCAGAAACTGTTGAACCTTTAAGGGTTTTAGCTGAGATTTTGTACCTGGAAAATCGTCCAGGTAGGGAACAATCAGGACATTGGTTTCACACAGGCGGGCCATGACGTCGGCAACTACCGGCAACGCGAGGGGCCACGGCAAGACAAAAGGGGAGAGCCCTAAACTGGAAATGCCTAACCGAGTTCCCTATGAATACCGCCACCCTGAGGAACCGCTGATGATCTGCGTGAATAGGCATGTGATAGTACGCATCTTTTAGATTCAACACCGCCATAAAACAGTTTTCAAAGATTAGCTACCAAGAACCCATTTAGAGCCCTAAGGCTGGTTTCACATTGCGTTATGGCAGTCCGTCTAACGGATTGCGTTACAACGTGGCATTAACGCGATGTAACGCATCCATTAACGCACCCATAAACTGCCATAACGCAATGCATCGGTAACGCATGTCATAATCGACATGCGTTCGCGATGTGCCGCCATGCTGTGACGGACCCTCGGACACTGTCTGCAGCGTTCGAGTGTCCGTCACTGCTAGCGCAGATGGAGCATCTGTGCTAGCGCGATCGCATAATGCAATAAAAAAAGGCAGTTGGGTTAGCACAGTCCGTTAACGCATGCGTTGAACGGACTGCCCTAACGCAATGTGAACCTAGCCTAAGGATAATGATAGTCTTGAAGGAGCCATCCGGTTTCCGAATCAGAAAGAGGGGTGAGTACAGCCCCCTACCCCTCTCTGGCCCAGAAACCTCAACCAGGACCTCTCTATGCCATAGCTCCAGGACCTCAGCTTCCAGGGCTCCCTGTTCCGAGGGGGATGACCGGGAAGGTGTTGCCATGAACCTGTCCAGAGGGATAGAAAAAAACCTCCAATTTCACCCCAGATGATATCAGGCTCTTCACCCAGTCACTATTGGCAATTTCTGACCAGGCCAGGTAGAAGGCCGACAGCCTACCCCCTACTGGGGCCGGCAGTCATTGGGGTGGTTTCTTACGCTCTTGTGAGGAGCCTCCAAACATGAACCCCCTACTGCTTTTCTTCCTCTCATCCCACTTGGCTCGAGTCCCTGGAAGGTTTCGTACGACTAAACCTCCTTCTACTGAAGTGACGCCTGTATTTCTTTTTATCGTCCCCTGCCTTCTCCAGAAGCTTATCCAGGACCGGTCCAAAGAGGTAATCCCCTTCACATGGAATGGAACACAGTCTGGATCTGGCCTGAATATCCCCAGGCCAGAACTTCAGCCATAATGCTCTCCGAGCCGCGTTTGAAAGGCCCGCTGCTCTAGCTGCCATCCTGAGTCGGCCAAGGCATCAAACAGAAACGCTGCGGCACCTTAAATCACTGATAAGGTGCTTAGAATAGTCTTGCGCAAGGCTCCCCTTTTTAGCTGAGTCTCTAGTTGATCTAGCCAGATCATCATTGACCTGGCCGTACATGTGGATGCAACCGCTGGTCTCAGGGCCCCTGCTGACATCTCACATGCCCCTTAAGAAACGTGTCCGCCTTCTAATCTAGAGGGTCTTTTAAGATTCCCAGGTCCTCAAAGGGAAATGATGATTTCTTCAATGCCTTGGCCACTGCTGCATCAAGCTTTGGGGCTTCATCCATGTGCTTGCTACAGGATCCTCAAAGGGGTATCTCCTCTTAAACGCTGGAGGCAGGGAGCCCCTCTTCTCCGGCATCTTCCACTCCTGGCGTACCTGAGACTGGATTTTTTAATTTAAGGGGAAGAACCTGCGCTTCCTGAACAGAACGTTCTGACCTAGACTCCACTATCCCTATAGTGCTCCTGACTGCTTTCACTAATTTATCCATGCGGTCTATGGGGAAACAAAAGCAGCCAGTCCTCTTTCGAAGAAGAGGAAGCTGAAGATGATCCAGAAAAGTCCTCATTTCCCATATAGTCAATAGAGGAGCCTGACTCTGGGAATCTGTTTTACATCTTTTCCCCTTCCGGCACTCTCCCTGGGATAGGGACATCATGGACTCCCTCTAACAATTTCTTTCAGGTTTGTGGCGAAGTTAGGTGTCTCCTCCGCTACCTGTGGGGGGGTGGGGGATGGCAGTAAGAATGAAGTAATGCACATTACATTAGCACCTGTTGCCTCTTCCCCACCCGGCATTGGAAGGCTTCACCATCTGCTGGACACAGGGCTGACAATCTTTTCGGACAGGAGTCCGGCAAGGGGGACCTGCAAAGGGCACATTCCTTGTGTCTTGACTTCCCTGTACACTTCTTTCCTTGGCAGGACAGGAGAAATAAGGGAAGACTGCATCACCGAGTGAACATTCACGAAGATCACTTACCAGTGTTGCAATGAGTAGGTATCGGATTACGAGGGGGGCACATCTCAGCCATAGCTGCTGACTCGTCCACTCTGGAGGAGCTCCTGCGGCCGGACCAACTTGCACTTGCCTGGCCATCACCCGTATCGTCACGGGTCTCCTGAACAAGTTGTACGTGCTGCTGTGCAGGATTTACCTGCTCCTGCTGCTCACTTGATTACATTCTCAGAAATGGGCTCAGAAGCACTGAAGCCTGTGCCCACTTTTAATCCCCTGGGCACGCCTCCCCCTGGATATTCGGGTCAACAGGTCCTTGTCCGGGAGCCTCTTCTTCCCCCAGTACTGCCACGTTCCCGATGCGACGTACCTACCCCAGCACCCCACCTCCTGCAGACCCTTGACTGAGCCACTGGTCAGGGCCTGCACAGGACTCGGGCACCCCCGGACACCAGCCACAGTCCGACTGCTCAGCTGGCCGGCATCCGGGACACGCCCGCCATAGCAACCCCAGCCACATCACCAGCCAAGCCCCCGGAACCCTAGGTCACACCACTGCCCCAGCAGCACTCCAGGCAGTGCCACGCCGGAGACCACACAGAATCTGCAGGGGTAAACGCACCTCTTCCAGCGCTGACCCTCTGGGGCTGGTAATCCTCTGGACACCACTCCACCTGCCTACTCACTGTCATGCGGTCCACCCTGGCGCTTCCAGGTACCCCGCACTGGCCGAGGCAGGGGACCCCCGCTGCCTGAAACAACCAGCCGGGCCTGGGATCCGTCCAAACCTTCACAGGTATGTCTGCAGGAAAGGGTCCCCGTCAGGGACAGGAAACCAACTGATGTGTGGGAGAGGTGCCGCCCTTTTATATCTGTAGGTTTGCTGTCCCTGAAGGGCGGATCCCCTCTCTCGTGGTGCTGTCATGGGAGACCGAATAAAACAAGATTAAACAACCACAAGATGGACATCACACCAGGTATCATTTTATTCAGTATAATGGCACCAACCTGACACTGTGGGTTAGTGTGCACAATCCTGCTGACCGGTTCCCTTTAATACTGGCATTTGTACCCCAGTCTTAATGAGGGTCCAGCAGGAGTAAGATGTGCACCCACCTCTTAAATAAGTCGGCAAATCTATTACTAGCATGCAACTTACCAGAAATGTTTCTCCAGTTAGGGACTGGAGTCACCTTTCTGGCATAAGTTACATCACAACATTGGATGAATTTATCGGGTGGGCTTTGCCATGCTCGTCCCTCCCATACTACACCCATTTTGTCTCAGCTTTTTAAAACATCAAAATACAGCCTTTTATCCTACTTCATGACAGAAATCTGGTAAAATCACTTACTAATATGAATCTATAGCTCACATTTCATCTCACCTCTTAGATCGATCATATACCAAGTTCTGTCTGTAAGACATCTGGCTTAAATTGCTACCAAAATCTGTATATTTCTCAACATGCTCAATGTGGTCTAAATGGTGATGCATCCAGCAGTTACACCACAATGTGATGCAAATTTAGGCATAACCTGCCAAAAGATGAAGGCGACGGCTCCTGCATTTTTTGCTAATGTTTATTCCATCATGGATAAAATCAAGTCTTATGGCATGGTCTCTGCATTGGTGGACTTTGTGTTTTGCATGGAGACATCTATGGATCCAGAGGGGATGGTATATGTTGCAGCTAAGAGATGGTGCAAACTTAGACTAGACACTAAAGTTGGGCCAAGTTACAGTAGAACTGGCTAATCTAAAAATTAGCATCAATAAATTGGCCACCTTATGTCTACACTGCTCAACATTGGATGTTGTGGAATTATGAAAAACACAGGATCCATGGACATTTTGTTAATGATGTGCAAATGATGAAAAACTGGTCACAAAATTTCAAAGCACTTTGAGTCATTCAACATCATGTATGAGCACCATGAAGAAGATTGTTCTGCCACGTTGAAGGCACACAAATCATCAAGAGCCTAAACGTGCTACCATGGCCTGCAGCATCTCTCTAATTGTCTCTCATCTGGGAAGTCTTTGGGAATTGCACAGGCAGCTGCTTGCAGTGGATCTTAATAATAATAATTATAATTAATAATTATTATTATTATTAAGATCCACTGCTAGCAGCTGCCTGTGCAATTCCCAAAGACTTCCCAGATGGGAGACAATTAGAGAGATGCTGCAGGCCATGGTAGCACGTTTAGGCCATGAAGCTGCTCACAGTAGCACGAGCAATATGCTTCTTTGGCATTTTCATGTTTAAAAATGTCTTATGGGAAACACTGGAGAAATGACTATGACTTTTTCCATTACCAAATCAATGTAACACTGAGCTATTAGCGCACCTGGAAAGAAGACTAAAGGGTTCTGGTAACTGCACATTATGCCACCCGACACCATAATGTCAGTAGTAGGACCGTTGCGATGTTCCCTCGTGTGATCCCATTCACCTCACTCTTCCGCTCCCTAAGGCTATTTAGTGCAGAACAAGATGGTAATGGAGGGTCTCTCCTCTTCAGTGATGAATCCTAGCTTTGACTTGGACGCAATGATAGTAGGAGATGGGGGCTGTAAACTACATGGGCAATGCCATTACAGAAAGCCATTTGCAGCACAGGGGAGGGTGTGGGACCTATACAATAATAGTTAGGTTGTTTTAATGTTATGGGTGCGTGGTGTATAATCTTCAAGTCCCGAATCTTGTCAATGTTACTCTTACACCGAAAAAAAAAAAGGGTCGATAACCTGAGTATATAACCTGCACAAACACAGTGCACTTATAAAACAACAGCAAGAATGGGAAGGATACTTCTAAAATAAAACAAAACGTTTATTCCAAGCAAAGTTGACGCACACAAATGATTCAGTAGTTATTGCCTTAATTAAATAAAAAGATGGGATAAATTAAACAAGACAGGAAAAGGAAGTACTGCAGAGAATGGAACCACAAAAATATGTAACATCTGCATGCAAAAGCTACAGGGAGAAGAAGAACCATAAGACAGAAAGGCAAATATCTTGGATTTATTATGAACGGAGACCATACTCTTCCAAATATGAGACGTTTGCAGAGTCTCATGACGAGGAACCAAGCAACTTCAACAAAGTAACCAGAAAGACATTCCCATAGTCTGTGACCTTAACCAATCTCAAAGTCTTTCTTGGTTTAGGAGAAGTTGCGAGTTCCCACTTCAGAGTGCCGTGAAGGTTTGCAGCTAGAGATGCTGATTCCTGAAGATATCCGACTTTCGCATAGTTCTTTTGCATCTGGGTCTTCAAGGAAAAATATTTTGCTTTGTTAAACACTTTTTCGAAACCCTGTGTGTATATTGTGAAAATGAGGTCTCCCTTCAAGTCTCAAATGTTAAAAAGGAACCAAGGTATTGAAATCATTACAAATGCCCTACGTTTCTGTTAATGCAATCTCCGACAAAAACTCAAAAGGACATGACATTCACGTATTCAACCTCTAGATCCTCGCTATGTACATGCATTTCTAAGCATTATTTACGGTTGAAATATTACAGCCATCTTCACACAACTCAGATACAGTATGATTCGTCAAATGCGGCAACTTCTATACTAAGCAGTAATCACAGACTGCTGCTGCCGATGCCACATGAATGCGGACAGGACAGACGGCTCCCAACACGGAGCCCTGTAGGGAATCAAGAACAGTCTGTTTCACTCTACAGTTTAGTGAATACGTGTATAATTCTTAAGGGAAACTGACAAATGGAACCAATGACGTTACCTGAATTGACAGATTCAACAGAAAATCATGGCATATTTCCTTGATTCCCACACTCGTCATCACACTAGGTTTGATATGCCCTCTTCTCTAAAAACTGGCAAATCACTATAGTCAGAAGTCGCTAATGCTCAACTGGCTGGAAATTATTCTTCCCAAAGACACCCCACTGCCTTTCAGTGTGGACAAGGGTTAATGCGTTCTTAATGGGGAGAGGCGAATCAGCCATTCCATGTCACTTCTGCCCTCAAAACATGTCTGGGAACAAAAGGACTGAGCATACTGAAATCCAACAGCCCGATCCTAGAGTTAAGCAAAAAAATTTGCAGGATGCTGATCCAACGTACAAGTTGGTTCACCATAGTAGGTGGACCAGGAAAATACAAACTTCCTCGGTTACCACTTGAATGCAGAAATCCTTGGCGTCTCAAGTGATTACTAGGCCTTTGTGAGGACATGGCATCTCAAGAGGCTTAGTGACCAAGGCCATGGATTACTGATATAGATGACAGACCAGGGTCTTGCAAATCTTATGCTCATCTAGACTATCCCATCCCCCAATATCTGCAGTCATGGGTAATTCGGGATATCTGGAACTTTGTGAAAAAGAAAAAATGTGCTAAGCACCAGCAAGCAGGTTGCTGCTACCTACATGCCACGTTGGCTACTTTTCCCCTCTGCTCCGATGATGTGGCATGGGTTCTGATGTCATTCTGATTGACAGTCGGCTCCCCCAGTTAGGCAGCGGGAATCTGGCTGTCAATCAAAATGATGTTGAAGTCCCGTCCTGTCAACAGTGCAGAGCAGGTAAAAAAAAAGCTGCTGCTCAGTCAAGGTGACGTCAGCAGAGAGCTGAACCCTCAGCAGGAGTGGTCTGTGACCGCTTTCTCCCGGCAATGAACGGCGCTGAGCACAACAGGCAGGTTAGGTAGGTAGCAGCTATCTGCCTGTTAGCACTTAGGCATGTACTTTGTTTTTCATGAAGTCCCAGATATCTCCTTTAATTGAACAGACATTTTTCAAAATACCAGATTTAGAAATGTAAAAGTTGCTACAATCAGAGAACACACTGCTGTCAGTCTCTGAAGAACTAACTAAGGCAAAAACGGGGACAGGATCAAGCTGAAGAACTGAACACTCAACAATGGCATAGTCCTACATCAACTAGACACTGAGCCTCCAAAATCTCACTTCTCTCTGGGTTCGCTTATGGATTTATCACCACCTTGGACTAAATACTATTAGTTGAACAAAAGACTGTGCTGTCCGCCACATTAACGTCTTTTGTATAAAAAAAGACGTTTCTTGCCAGCAGCACCGATGCAGAGTAATGGACTTCGAAAGTCAAAACTAACATATATAGATCATTCCCGAGACTGCAGCAGCACAAGGCCACATATGATAATCTGAAAACCGATCTGGAATAATAAATCCCAGCAGTTGATATGTTTAGAGCGTATTAGCGGAAACTGTAGATACTAAGCCAACGTCAAAGGCACATATTACACAATTACACAGCTTTTTCAGAATAGAACAATGTGATGTTTCTTTGCGCCGTGTTGGTGTTGAGGGTCAGCTATATTTCAATATACTGTCCAAGGCCTACCTCCAACTTCCTGCTAGAAAAGGTGGGACGAGAAAAGCAATGCAGGGACACACAATGCGTCCTCTATCAAGATACTAGAATTCCCTTTTGTCCAATGGGTTAGAACACAATGAAAGGATTAGGACATCTGGCAACTTCTTTACAAGTAGGACTGTATCTCACTTGTAGCTTCACTGACACAAGCTACACCTCAACGCAAAGTTTTACAAGAAACTGGAGTACTATAATTAGTTCCCAATTTCTGTAGGGGGAAGGAAAGAGAAAACTAACTTAACTGAGCGCGAAAGCTCCGTTCCAGAAAATACTTTATGATGCTTTGGGGGATCTTACTTGCCTAACATAGAATACTTACCCACAGGCACTTATGTTGTCAATTCTTACAGTATCTTTGAAAGAACATTAAAAAATGTATCAAATTGAATATACGAAAAAAAAATTCCTGCATAGAAAATGGTTGTAACTTTGGCACAACTTCCCTTAATGTGACATTATAGAAGGCATTTAAAAAATAAAAATGTGATGATGTTTCCTTGGGTGTTATGTTATGTTAAGAGCACTTGGGAGATTACAAAAAGTGTCCATATTAATTACAAAAAAAGAGAAGAGAAGAAGAGGCCACTGTTGTGAAAGAATCATTTTGCTCTCGACAAAGCATGGCACAAGCAAGGACAGTCCTCACTTCCTCGGCCTTTTCACTACTGCAAAAATCAATGACGTAAGGATTAGTTAAGACGTTTCAATTCACTTCCCTACCAGCGATATGCTTTACACATCATAGACCTGAACAGCGGTGGTCGGGAGCGTCAATGAATTTCTCAGGACGCCGCTGTATGGAAGCGACGCATTCACGCTGCCCCAAGCACAAGACAGCGGTGAGTCCCAGGCACACGGGCAGTGAATGGAATAAAAAGAAGCCAGCAAGAGATAAAAGCTCTGGCACTGGCATAAGAGTTATTCAAGTATCAAGAAAAGGCCAGAAAACAAGAGCAGGCATCTTCAGAGGGCAGAGACGTAGAAAATTATTCCCACAATGCAGTCGGAAATCCCAAAAAATATCGGGACCTGAAATGGCCACACACAGTTTAATCCTTCTTTCAGGAAGAAAGACGCACACAGCATGGGGGGGTGCCAAGTCCCCTCTCACACTCAGTACGTTCACTGCTATGACAAGAAGAGAGCGCCAATCTCTGGTCCGGTTATTTGTCAATTATTGTCTCAGCTGCCGATGAGCAGAGGAGGAGTGGCACTTGTAAAATGTTAGGAGGGTTAACAGGGCCGAGGGCGTACAGGAGGAAGGTCTTCACTGGATGTTAACGGTTGCCTTTCATTGCTTCTTTTGCAGCCAGGATGAGAGGAGTGAGGCTGGACAGTGGTTTCGCAAGTTTCAAGAATGGGTGCTGTAAAAAAAAAAAAAAAAAAAAAATTATTAAAGTATAACTGTGCACAAAAAAAAAAAAATATTATATTTTGACATTTTATTTTCCCAGTAACACTAAGGCTATGTTCACATGCAGCATTTTTTTTCCTTCTGTTGCCAAAGCCTGCTCTTTTGGCAGTAAAAAATAAGCTGCATTCAAAACGCAGGCTTGTCTACAGTATACGTTTAATAAAGTTAGGTTTATTAAGTAAAAAGACATAAAAGTCTGTGTAACTTTTGCAGCACTCATTGCTTTCTATTGGTGAAAGAAAAAAATGCTGCAAAAACACTAAAAGGATCAACCTCCTGCAGATCTCCCAGTCAGGAAATAAGACCGAATGCAGGAGATCTCTGAAGTCTCACGGCTTTAGCTGGTTCTGGAAAATGCAGTTTATTTTCTTCAGAAAGTATGACGCAAAAACTGAGTGTGAAAATAGCCCAAGATTGATCAGAATTACTGTATTGTGTACTGATTATGTAATCCCAATAATCAGGGAGACATGGAGGTCGTATTTAGTGGTCAGTTCTTTTATTTTAAGTAAAACAGGATTTTTTGGTTGCTTACCGTAAAATCTGTTTCTCGGAGCCTTCATTGGGGGACACAGGAAACCATGCTGTGTCCCCCAATGAAGCGATCGAGAAAAAAAAAATTGATAATGAAAAATTAAGGTGCAGGAACTATTTTTTGTCCATTTCTGGACAGCGTGTCAATTTTCAAAACCAAGTCAAGCATCAAGTTGTTTAATAAAATAAAATTTCAAGCTTCTCTTAAAGGGAACCCGTCACAAGGAAAAACACTATTAACCTGCCTGCCACCTGCATTTTCCCGAATGCTGTGGAAAGAAAAGTCTAAGTTACTTACCGTTAACGGTATTTTTCGAAGTCCATGACAGCACTACAGAGAGAGGGGATCCGCCCCTTAGGAACAGGAAACCTACAGATATAAAAGGGCGGCACCTCTCCCACACATCAGTTGGGTTACAGAGCATAAGAGGACATCAAGGTTAATTGGTATACAGCAAAAAATTTTATGCATCACACAGTAACATTAATCAATTGTTTATTACATGTGGACTACATAAGAGGAAGAAGTGCACATAGAACCCGGGTGGGAATGTAAGGGTGCTGTCATGGACTTCGAAAAATACCGTTAACGGTAAGTAACTTAGACTTTATTCGAACGTCCATGACAGCACTACAGAGAGAATTACAGAGAGTAATAACTACTTAGGGAGGGACTACAGCCTGCAGCACCCTTAATCCGAAAGAAAGGTCTGAGGAAGCACCCAAATCGAATCTATAATGAGTGTAAAACGTATGTGGAGAAGACCACGTAGCTGCCTTACATATCTGGTCAATCGAGACTTCTGCCCTCTCTGCCCATGAAGTCGCCACAGCTCGGGTGGAATGAACCCTTAGCCTCTCAGGTGCCGGCTTGCCCCTCGAGGTGTATGCCAGAGAAAATGCTTCCCTAATCCATCTGGCCAATGAGCTCTTCGTTAATCTACGGCCTTTGTTAATTCCTTGAAAAGAGACAAACAATGCATTGTCCCGTTTCCAGGGATCAGTGACTGCCAAATATTGCAGTAGACATCTTCTAACATCTAAAGTATGGAGTTTTATCTCTTTTTGATTAGATGGATTAGGGATGAACGAAGGAATAACAATTTCCTGTGTTCTGTGGAAAGCGGAAGACACCTTAGGTAAGTATGCCGGATCAGGTCTAAGAATTATCCTGTCATTCAGGACCTGAGTGTAAGGAGACAATCTAGATAGTGCCTGGATGTCACTTACCCTCCTAGCCGAGGTTATTGCTACCAGGAAAGCGGTTTTAAGGGAAAGAATTTTTATTGATGCTGCTGATATAGGTTCAAAAGGGGGCTCTGTTAAAGCAGTGAGAACAAGGTTCAAGTCCCATGGCATGATTCTCACCTTCACTATGGGTCTCGACCTACCCGCAGCTTTAATGAATCTACTGACCCAGTAATTATTTGCGATGTTGCTACTAAAGAGTGCCCCCAAAGCTGAAACTTGTACCTTAAGGGTGCTTGTGGAGAGACCTAAGTCCAGACCCTTTTGTAGGAATTCTAGAATCTGGGTTATCGGTGTTGGGTCCCCTGCTATCACCCCAAGCTCTGGAGAAATTTCTTCCAAGTCCTAGCGTAGATTCTAGTTGTAACCTCCTTCCTGCTTTTAAGGAGAGTATTAATTACATTAGTAGAAAACCCCTTATCTCTCAGCAGCGACCGTTCAAAATCCACGCCGTCAGGTGGAGGCCCGCTACTCGAGGATGGTAGACTGGACCCTGGGAGAGCAGATCGGGAATATCCGGCAGGACCCACGGGTCGGCTATCGACATGTTTCTGAGACATGAAAACCATGCCCTCCTGGGCCAAAAAGGAGCGATTACTATTATCCTTGCCCTGTCCTTCCTGACCTTCCTCAATACTAGGGGGAGTAAGGACAGGGGAGGAAAAGCGTAGGCTAGATTGAAATCCCATTGTAATAGAAGAGCGTCCACTGCCAGAGGGCGTTCTTTGGGATTTAGAGAGCAGAACTGTCTCACTTTCCTGTTGCTTTTGGTAGCAAAGAGATCTACCTCCGGTTGACCCCATTTCCGCACAATTAGGTCGAAGATGGAAGTCTTTAATGACCACTCTCCTTGACTCAGGAGATTGCGGCTTAAGAAGTCCGCCTTGGTATTTTCTTCTCCCCTTATATGTAGAGCCGTTAGAGAAAGAAAGTGTCGTTCTGCTATCTGAAGTAGGCGCCTTGCCACTTCCATGAGAGGACCGGAACGAGTACCACCCTGGTGGTTGATGTAAGCGACTGTGACCCGATTGTCGGAGAGCATTCGAACGTGGTGACCCTGTAGATATAGAAGGAGCTTTTTAATTGCTAGCTCTACCGCTGTTAATTCCTTCATATTAGAAGACATATGAATTTGATCCTGCTCCCATAAGCCCTGAACCATAACGCCCAGAGGGGCTAGCATCTGTTGTGACTATTCGGGATATCTCATATTCCCAGGGAACCCCCTTAAGACAGGTTTGTCTCATTCTTCCACCAATCCAGGGATTTTATAGCAGCCTGGGACAAGGATAGCTGGCCTTCCAGGTAACCACCTAGCAAATTTTGATACAGCAAGACCTCAGCTTGCAGCGCCCTTGTGTGAAATTGAGCCCACCGGACCGCGGGAATGCAGGACGAGAGGGAGCCCAAAAGAGACATGGCCTTCCTAAGCGACATGGAGGGGTTTTTGGAAGCGTTTAGGACCTGGTACCGTAAGTGAATTAACTTATCTGACGGTAAACTACAGTTCTGATTCTGTGAATCCAGAATTAGCCCTAGAAATTGCTGAACCCTCATCGGATTCAAACGAGACTTTTTGGTATTTATTAGCCATCCCAGCCGCTCTAAGGTAGATATTGCTCTTTGCAGTTGCTCTAGGCAATGTTCTGCCGTCTTTCCAATGATAAGAAAGTCGTCGAGGTAGGGAACTATGAGCATATTTGATTCACGTAAGTGGGCCATGACCTCCGACATAACCTTAGTGAACACTCGTGGAGCAACCGCCAAGCCAAAAGGAAGGGCGCTATATTGAAAATGTCGCAGCGATTCCCCTATTTGGATTGCTACCCTGAGGAAACGCTGATGCTCCATATGGATTGGTATGTGGTAATAAGCGTCTTTCAGATCTAACACCACCATAAAGCAATTTTCAAACAGAAGCTTTATTGCTGAGCTGACCGTTTCCATTTTAAATGGGTGAATAATCAGGAACTTATTGAGGGCTTTCAAATTAATAATTGTTCTAAAAGACCCGTCCGGTTTACGGATCAAAAACAGAGGGGAGTAAAACCCCTTACCCCGCTCTGCTTCTGGTACCTCCACTAAGACTTTCTTAGCGCAAAGCTCCTGAACCTCCAACTCTAAAGCGGCCTGCTCCGATGGGGATGATCTGAGTGGGGTAATTTTAAAGTTATCCCAAGGTACGAGGAGAATTCTAACCGCAGCCCTGTAGCTATGATGTTAAGGATCCAGCTACTGTTTGAGATTTCCGACCAGGCCGGGTAGAAGGCCCTCAATCTGCCTCCTACCGGCATTGCTAGTCATTGCGAGGGTTTTTTTTGTTTCCTTAGGTGGACCCCTAAACATAAACCCGTACCTCTTCGCCTCTTTTCATCCCATTTGGCTCGTTCTCTGGACGACCTTCTGTAGCTGAACCTCCTTCTGCTGAAAGGTCTTTTATAGGAAGGGGTTGATAGACTGGGAAACTTTTTCTTGTCGTCCCCTGCCTTTTCTAAAAGTTCGTCCAGGACCGGGCCAAAAAGATATTCGCCGTCACACGGAATGGAGCAGAGGCGAGATCTGGCTTGAATATCGCCCGGCCAACATTTGAGCCATAATGCCCTTCGTGCTGCATTAGACAGCCCTGCCGCTCTGGCAGCCATTCTTACTGAGTCCGCTGAGGAATCAGCCAGGAAAGCCGCTGCGTTCTGAATTATTGGCAAGGTCTTCCGAATTGACCCCCTGGAGGTTCCATCTGCTAACTGGGATGCTAACTGGTCTAGCCAGACCATCACTGACCTGGCTGCACAAGTGGCTGCAACCGCCGGTCTCAGGGCACCTGCCGACATTTCCCATGTGCCTTTCAAGAAGGAGTCTGCCTTCTTGTCTAGTGGATCTTTCAAAGACCCCATATCATCGAATGGGATGGAGGATTTTTTAGAAGCCTTCGCCACTGCTGCATCCAGCTTCGGGGCCTTATCCCATCTACCTGTTAAGGGATCTTCAAAGGGATATCTTTGCTTAAACGCTTGGGGTAAGGAGCCTCTTTTTTCAGGCTTCTTCCACACTCTGTCTATAAGGTCTTGGATGCTACTATTTAGTGGAAAGGATCTCCGTTTTTTTGGATCTAGACCACCGAACATCAGATCCTGTACTGCTTCTACCCCCATGGTGGACCTAACTGATTTGACAAATTTGCCCATCTGGTCCAAGGGAAAACAAAAACGGGTAGCGTCTTCCGTAGAAGACGAGGAGGAAGCCGAAGAAGAAGGCGAGGAGGGTCCTGACACAACTTCACCCCTGTCATCTCCTTCAGGCTTTCGGTGAAATCCGGAGTCTCCTCCGCTATCGTCTGCTGCATGCATGGCTGGCACAACCTTTTAGGGCAAGCGTCAGGCAGAGGGCAAGCACAAAAGGCACATTCCCTGTGCTTGCTTTTCACCGAACACTTCTTCCCCTAGTAACAGACACAGAATGGGGAAAAAACTGCATTACTGGGTATTTAAGTCTGACGATCTCTTACCCAGATTATACAGCAGTAGGTACCGGATCACGGGGAGGGGCCTTTTTCCCAGCTGCGGAACTTCTGCGGCTGGTCATTGAAGAGGAGCGCTCTGCTGCTGCTGCTGGCTCTCCTGTTGCACCGAGGGAGCTTCTGCAGTGTCCATCATGAAAATGGGGCCGAAGCGCTTTACCTCTTTCCTAGGCTCCTTATATCCTCCCCCGGATATCCGGGTCAGCAGGTCTGGCCAGGGTCCACCCCCTCCTATTCTCCGCTCCACGGCCCCCCCCGCACCTCCCTGCCGTCCCCACAGCAGGCGCCGTCCAATGATGCAGCCGCCAAAAATTTCAAAAAACGCCGGCCGGCGTCTCACTTCCGGTTCCGGCGGTGGAGACTCCGCCCCCTTTTCCCCCCCGCTCGCACGGACCCCACCGTACCGATGGAGGTAAGTATAATCCCCCGCTGCTATCGCCCCTCCAGCCGGGACACGAGCGGAGATCTCCCCCAAACCCAGCCGCGCTGCTGCAGCAGCGGCGCGCGACTAAATTTTCAAAAACCCCGCCACGCCGTCCATAGCAGTGACGCGCGGCGGGAAATTCAAAACCGCCGCCGCCTGCGCACGCCAAATCAGCCGCCGGCCATGCAGGACGTGGGTGGGAAATTCAAAACCGCCCGCCGCGCCGTCCATAGCAGCGACGCGCGGCGGGAAATTAAAAAAAAACCCCGCCGCGCCGTTCACAGCAGTGACGCGGCGGGAAATTCAAATTTAAAAAAAAATTATTTTTTTTTAAAAAAAATCACGGCTGCATTCCTTAAGAGGCCCCCACCATGACAGGACCACAGGAGAGGACAGGGAGAAGGCATCGGGACCAGGGAGAGGGGGGGAATACTTACCTACCGGCGCTGGCTGGGAGACAGGGATCCTCTGGATACTGCTCCACCTGCTCCGCATACTGTCGTGGAATCCTACCCGGACCCACCGTGGCGCTTCTAGGGGCTCCGCACCGGCCGAGGTAGGAGATCCCCCCCCCGCTATCTGGGTCGACCGGCCGGCCTGGGTCCTCCTGAAGATCTTCATCTGTAGGAAACCCGTCCTTTAGGAACAGGAAACCAACTGATGTGTGGGAGAGGTGCCGCCCTTTTATATCTGTAGGTTTCCTGTTCCTAAGGGGCGGATCCCCTCTCTCTGTAGTGCTGTCATGGACGTTCGAATAAATTAACATTATACCCGCCGGCAGCGTTTCGGTTTCAGTCACGGGGCGGCACCGATGCTGGTTCAGTGCCCCCTCGGAGTATAGAGAGAGGCAGATGTAACTGCGCCCCCGGCCTGACTGACAGCTGGTCCCAATGCATTCCAGTGCCAGTCAGGGGCAGGGGCGCATTTACAGTTGTCGCTCTCTATCCTCAGAGTGGTGACTGAACCTGAGCCCGTGCCGCCCCCGTGACTGAAACCTGAATGCTGCCAGGGGGAAGAAAGTATTTGGGTAAGTAGGGGTGCCGGGCAGGTCAGTAACGCTAATAACAATTAACCTCATATCTGCAAGTTAATAGCGTTTTTATTTTTTTTCTTGGTGACAGGTTCCCTTTAAAATTAACCCCGTCACCCCCCAAGCCTGTTTTCACCTTCATGAATAGGCCAAATTTTACAATTCTGACCAGTGTCAATTTATGTGGTTATAACTCTGGAACACTTCAACGGATCCCACTGATTCTGAGACTGTCTTCTCATGACATTTATTACTTCATGACAGTGGTAACATCTATTTGATATGACTTGCATTTATTTGTGAAAAAAATTGGAAATTTGGCAAAAATTTAGCAATTTTCAAACTTAATTTTTATGCCCGTAAACCAGAGATGCGTAACAAAATAGTTAATAAATAACATTTCCCACATGTCACATCTGGAAAGCCCCCGGCGTGCCTAAACAGTGGAATAAAAAACCCACAAGTGACCCCATCGTTCTGGAAATTAGACCCCTTAGTGCTTCACACAAGTTTATATAACAGTGAGCTGTGAAAATAAAAAAAACATTTTTCCCACAAAAATGTTTTTCGCCCTAATTTTTTTTAATTTTCACGGGGGTAAGAAGAGAAATTGCACCATATAATTTGTGCAATTTCTCCTGAATACATAGATGCCCCATATGTGGTTGAAAACTATTTTGAGGCACAGTGCAAGGCTCAGAAGAGAAGAAAAGCCATTTTGGAGATCAGATTTTGCTTTGAGGGTGCCATGTCACATTGGCAGAGCCCCTGAGATGCCAAAACAACAGAAACCCCCCATAAGTGATGTCATTTTCCAAACTTCACATTGCAATGAATTTATCTAGGGTGCAGTCCGCATGTTGACACCATATGTGCCTCACTGAAATGTATAAAATGGTCTTTTTATCCCCAAATTTTTAGTTTTGTAAAGACTAATAGGAGAAATTGCGCAAAAAACTGAGGTCCATTTTTTCCTGAGTGCGCCAATACCCTACATGTAAATCAGGAAATACTTTTCAGGCACAGTGCAAAACTCAGAAGGGAAGGAGCGCCATATTATAGTGCAGATTTTACGGGTTTTGGTGCGCAGGTGCCATGACTCAACTGGGAGAGCCCCTGAGGTGCCAAAAAAAAGCAGAACCCCTCTTTAAGGCACTGCCACACTTAGCGATTGCACGAGCTATCACGACAACGACACGACCTGGCGAGATCGCTAGTGCGATCGCTATGTGATCGCTAGTTAGATTCCAAACACAACTCATCAGCGATCTGTATAACGACCTCTGCGGTCGTTGGGAAAACCTAGTCCCACCTGCGACGCTGGTGAAGTAGTTCATAAAGGGTGTCACACTCAGTGATTCAGGCTCACCAGCGGGACACCAAGACCAAAAAACGGCTCAGAACGTTCATAAGCGATCAGCGACATCGCAGCGGGGGCCACATCGCCGCTACATGTCACACACAGCTAAGTCGCTAACGAGATCGCTACTGCGTCATAAATGGTGACGCAGTAGCGATCTCGCTAGCGATCTCGCTTAGTGTGGCATACCCTTAAGTGACCCCATTTTAAAAACTACATGTCTCAATCCATTCATTTAAAGGGTGCAAAAATTAATTACATTTTTACCACCAAAATTTTGTTTTAGCCCCAGATTTTACATTTACACAAGGGAAAATGGGTAAATATGGCACAAAAATTTATTGCACAATTTCTGCTGAAAGTGGAAATACCCCACATTTGGCTCTATGGTAATGCTTAGCCACACGGCGAGACTTGGTAAGAAGGAGCGCTATTTGCCTCCTGGAGCACAGATTTTCCTAGAATACTTTGCAGACATCATATACAGACCCGGTAAGGCTAGTTTCACACTAGCGTATGGCTGCGCTGCGGAGGGCTGCGGACTTCCTCCGTGAAGCTCTGCCCACTGCCGCACCTCCTCCGGTCAGCTGCGCCGAAAGCAATATGTTGCATCCGCATATATTTGCACGGCCTGCGTGCCTAATGTTAAATATAGGTACGCAGGCCGCTTGCAGACATAAGCGGAGCTTCACGGAAGTCCGCAGCGCAGCCATACGCTAAGTGTGAAACTAGCCTAAGTACTAAAACAGCAGAAACCCCCCTCAAGAGACCCCATTTTGGAAATTATAGCTGGTTTGGGAATTTATCTACAGGTGAAGTGATGATTTTGACTGCCCAGCTCATGGTTTTGGAGACACAGACCCGTAAATGAAGTGGGCTCTCATTGCTACAGAAATATCAAACATGTGGATGCTAAATGTGGTTTAGACACACTGTGGGGCTCAGAAGGGAGGGAGCATTTGGAAGCCCTGCATTTCGCGAGGAGACATAGCGCTTCTCCAGAGGCTTTGTGCTACCAGCAACGTGGAAGCCCCCTATATTTCTGCTAACAGATGATGGACCTGAGAAGGAATTTGCTTTTTTTTTTCCCTGTGGATTGAGTTGAAGCTTTTATTGGGAACATTTACATAACATTTTGGATCAAATTTATCCTGAGGTCTATGCTGAGCACTTACATTGGGGTTTCCATCTAAACCTCAGAGTGACGCGATTCAGAGGAGACTGTTGAGGGATCCATTCACTATAATGAGGCAGCAGAGTTACTCTGGACTCCATCTGGCCTCTGTTCAGCAGTGTCCTTTTCAGAAGTGTACAAAACTGTGGCGGACCGCACTTTTATGGACGCCTAAAAAGACGGACAGCGCTGGATCCAGGGGTTCCTTCGAATCACATATTTTAAAGATTTACACAGAAACCCCGGTGTAAGTGCTCAGCGTAGAGCGCAGGATAAATGTGAGCCAAGCCTTACTATGATCAATAGCAGAATGAACAAATCAATAGCAGGTGAAGAATTGGTTTTATTTTTTACGTCGCTCCTCGTGCAGTACAAGTGATTAGACAACTTTATTCTTCAGGTTGGTTAAATTACATTACAGATTTATATTGTTTTTTATGTGCTGTCACACACGGACACTTACTTTTCGCAACAAAAAAAAAAATTTTGAATCACCATATTTTGAAAGCTATTATTTTTCCATATTTCTCCCCACAATCATGTGACAGCTTGCTTTTTGCAGGACGAGCTGACTGTTTTATTGGTGCCATATTCGGGAACATGACTTTTTTATTGCTTTCTATTCCAATTTTTGAGAGGCAGGATGATAAAAAAAAAACAACAAACAAACAGCTATTCAAGATTTTTTTCTTTTTATGCAGTTTCGCGTTTGGTAAAATTATTAAGGCATCTTTATTCTCTGGGTCAGTACGATTACAGAGACAAAACATTTATATTGTTTTTTTATGTTCTGGTGCTTTTATACAAACTATTTTATAGAAAAAAATAATTATTTGTCTTTTTGATTATGTTTTACTCAGCGGTATGATGAAAAAGCATTTTTTTTTGCCTAGTTTTAATTTATTTTTTTACGGTGCTCACTGTAGTGGTTAAATAGTGGGACAGTTTTATAGTTCAGGTCGTTCTGGAGGTGGCGATACTGAATGTGTATTTTTTTATGGGTACAATATTATATTTTTATTATTTTGTGATTTTTTTAAAAAATATTTTTTCAATCTGTTTTACTCTTTTACTTGGTCGCACAATGTGTCTTTAACAAGCATTGCAATGCCTTATAACTGTCAGTGCTGCACTGACAACTCAGGGAGATCATGCACTACACGTGTTCCAACTAGCTTGCTAGCCTTGGTGAACCGGACCCATGACAACATTGGGCCACCATGGCAACGATCAGCCCCTCCTGATGAGATCGCGGGGGCGCTAGTCGGAGGGGGATCTTCCAGGCTTCTAAATGTTGCGATCAATTGTAGCATTTAGAAGGTAAAACTGCAGGGAGCGGTGCAGGCACACCTGGCAGTGACTGCCGGGTATAAAACATGCAATCCCAGCATGTGCTACGGCGCTCAAACAGCCGAGAAACATGTAGCCACGGGTACCCGAACATATTTTTCGAGCATACCCATGACACTCTGTTAGCACCCGAGCATGATAACTTATCAGAGCACGTTCGCTCATCACTAGTTAGAATGCTTTCATTTTTTTTTCCATTGATTTGAATGAGCAAGCTTAATGTGACTTAAATTAGTTTACTTTTTTGAGGACACTCCCCAAAAAAGGAAAAACAAAAAAAATACATAGTTGTGAACAGCCCCATGAAGTATAGTGAGTGACAGCACCTGTTGTTAGAGGCAGATGCTGGCTGTATAACACAGCCAGTGTCTGCTGTATTGATATAAGCAGAGATCCTGAAATGGCATCAAAGGTGGCGAAAATACCATAATAGTACATACATCATAAGTCGGTAAGGGATTGATCATCTAATCTCAGACTGAAGTAAAATGTAGAAGCCGTTTCTAATTCGGTCCAATGCAGATCAGATTTTTTGCGCTGTAACTTGCACCAAATGTATAAAAAATTTCCATAAAGTTCTAGCATTTCTTCCACTAACCTGTAGGAGGTCTCTTGCTGATCCTCTCTTTTCTACATCCATCTCCAAAGAACGATTCAGGAAATCTCGGAAAATTGGTGAAAGTTTTTCAGGGTTCTGCAGTTCTGGGGTGCCATTAGTAGCAATCAAATACAAAGCCTAGGGAAAAAAAAAAAGAAGAAAAGTGGTAGGAAATGGAACATTGAAGAATAACATTTTTAATATTTCAAACTTCAGCAACTCCTCATATTTAATGCAAGGCTTACCCCTCAATTCTAACAAGCACTTTAACAGAGGAAAAAAAAAATTAGATTAGTATTTTTATTTTTTTAGCAGAAGATGACAACTCTTATTTTTGTTAAAATCTATGTTTGGGCGATCACATGGTAAGTCTTTCCTAGTGCCATCTGGGGTGAAAGATAAAGTACCTACCCTTAGTGGGTTCTCATTGAGATAAGGCGGCTCCCCTTCCACCATTTCAATAGCCATGATTCCAAGCGACCATATGTCTACTTTGGGACCATATGCTTTCCTGGTCACCACCTCAGGTGCCATCCAGTATGGTGTCCCCACCATGGTGCTCCTCTTGCTCTGCTCAGGAGTGATCTGTGCACAGAAACCAAAGTCCGCTGAAGACGATAAAGATAAAAAAAGGTTATTAGTGAGAGAGAAAAACATGAAGTGAAATACTGAAGTCCAGGTTACGGGAAATCACATTTTACAACATCATAACCAAATCTAAAAGAAAAGCCGTCAGTGGTGGTACGGTCACACAAATCATATACTTTGCTCTATACCCCCATATTTACAGGAACATAAAAGATGAAATTCCAAAATGCAGAAAGAAAGGGGAACAAATCCCAATCTGGTAAATTCCTTAGCTTATTTAACCGTTAGAGGGAATGTGTTATCAGAAAATGATATTCTATTCTCTGAATACATTTTTGGTGTTACATGTATTTAAGAATAATAGAATCAGATTTCTACTGATTTTTCCTTTTTAATAATATTGCAATTTTCACACTTCCTGCCCTTTCAGGAAGAGTTTCCATCCATTTTCTCATCATTCCAGGCAGGCTTACAATGATAATACTTTTATATACGACTGATAACACAGGATCCACCAATCACAGAAGACGATATCACAGCTCACCCCCTTCCCCTTCACAATGACCTTTGCACCCGCTCATTAGACACTTCAGTACAACAGACAGGGGTCTGTCAATTGCTTCTAATGTGCATGTATTGTTTCCAGAAACATTCGGAAGGAGAGTTAAATAGCCTCAAAGGCCAGTTGGAAAATTGCAAGATGTCCAATTTTTTTGTTTGTTTGTTTAAAGATGATTTTTTACCAAAATTTTCATGTTGAATTGGACACAGGATGTAAGTGTGGATGCAGATAGACATAGTTTCTCTGTTGCATATACATATGTTAGCAACCAAAGTGAGCAAATGAGTTACGTTCATTTTTTAATCCATAGTTTTCACTTGGGGCGTGTACTTCCCCCGGTATGATATTGACCAGCTGGTAGCAACACTCAAAGGAAAGAGGAACACTTATGTGCTGAAGAGGAACACAATGTCTGCTGTGCTGAGACTACAAGTACTCATTCTGAAGTGACAGCAGGGAGTCATTACATCTCACACAGAAGTAACCGGTCTTTTCTGGGCTACTCCTGTGTGAGATGTAATGACACCCTGCTCAGATCTCTTTGTAGAGCAATTACTAGTTAAGCTCAACAGCCATAAGTCTGATTAATGACATATATGGACAGGCAGTACAGCAGAGCTGACAGTGCTAGGAGAGCTAATATAGGTGTTAAATGTGACACCGCTAAACTCAGCTGCACTGTCCCAACCCTGACTTATGCAGAATGTTAGATCCAGGAGACAAGGTGTGGAGGAAACCCCGGTTCCTCCCACGTCACCAATGTGACGTAACTACACAGTCACAGCTCTCCGGCGCCCCCTTTGTCTCTCAGGTCAGTAAGGGAACTGCACCTAGAGCAAATGGCCGCCGTTGAGGATGTCCTGTTACCCACTGGGTATTCTAAGATTCGTGATCAGAGCAAAAGCATCAGCCCAAAATTAATTTTATGGTTTAATTGCCTTAAGGGCACACTAGATAATTACAGAAATATACAGTAAGCTAGACAACGAAATTACAGTGGATTTGCAGTCAAAGTAAAATACAAAAATAATGTACAAGGCTTAGAGGTATTAGCTAGAGGTCAATGTTACCAGTGTAGGTTGCATGTGGACGCCGGGAGCTCTGCGAACCACAGGTACGAATCTTAGTTGCCGGACAGACCCCCAAAACGTGATCTGTCCCTTGTTCCTTCTTAGATCTTCATCGTCTTGTTCTTGTGTGAATAGCTAGGGTCTGCCATCCGCTCACAGTTCTTATACCTGCTAGGTCCCTCCCCTCGGTGCAAGAGGGTGGGCTAATAATCTCCACCCTTAGCTCCCTGCAGAATTTATTCCATTATCTAAGAAAGGGGTTAACTTTCTCCAGGACGATCGGATCAGGACACGAGAGGTACCAGTGGATGCAGTTCGTTTTGCCTGTCGCGTGGAGATCAAACCTGGCCCGTTTGCCCTCCACGGTGACCCAATCTCTGTATCTCAGGTCCCCCAGCCATCACTGATTCGGGAGTCGCACTGTCTAATGCCCGAGGTCAGCAGGATCACGCAGATATTTATGAGACTGTACCTCGAAAGGCGTGCTCATAATTCATAATCCTAATCCTAGAACGGAGTCATAGTGGCTGGGAGATACAATGGAGGTGTTTTCAGTGTCTAGCTGACAGGTATAATCTAATTGAAGCCCACAGGCATCCCAGACCCCATGCTGGTGTGGCTCCAGACTAAAGGTACTGCACACTTAGTGATCTCGTTAGCGATCTCAATAACGACGCAAGCAATGAGATCGTTTTGTGATCGTTTTAATGTCTCTAGTAGCTGCCACACTTAGTGATCTCGTTACGACTCAAAAGCGGTTAGCGATCTCATAACGACTTTAACGTCATTGCGAGTAAAAAACAGCGCACATCGCTCAAAAGGTGCCAGACACAGCGATATGCTCACCAGCGGGACGCCAACGATCTAAATACGGTCCAGAACTCTAGTGAACGATCAGCGAGATCACAGCAGGGCCACGTCGTGCTACATGCCACACACGTTAGCGTCACGAACGAGATCGCTAAATAGTGACGTATTTTAGCGATCTCGTTAGCGACGCTGTTTAGTGTGGCATACCCTTAAGCTTTGAAGTCCTGTTTTTGCCTGATCTATTTAGCATACTAAAAGGACCTGGTTATTCACAGTAGACACTAAACCTGTTGTATTGAATATGCCACAGGCCATGGGGCCAGGTGCAGCCAGTTGCCTGTGGCCCTGTGACTTCAGACAAAATGGAGGCTGGTAAAGGCCAATCTCAGACATGAAGCGAGCATTATGTCCCATATCCAAAATGGTGGCTGTTCCTTCATCACACAAGAGCCCATTACATCTGGGGTGGGGGTATCATTACATCTCAAACACTGAAAAGCCTGCTCTAAGCTATGGTGGGGGTGTTATTTCTTTTCCTTTGAGTGCTGGTGTCTGCTTATGATTGGTCAGCATCATACAGGGAGAAGAAGTACACATCCCCAGTGAGAATGGTCTGATAACAGTTACTTAGACCTACCAAAAAAGTTAACTCATTAGGTGCTAAACACTTTTGACTGCTAATATCGCCACAGCAGAGAGAGAGGGAAAAAAGTATTTTGCTCTGCTCTGCATTGTGAGTCCAGTTCAATATGAAAATTTAGTGAAGGGTTTTTTTAATAAAAAGATTGGGATATGGAAAAAAAAAACAAGGATTGCCAATTTAAAAAATTCATGTATATGATTCAATGACTAAGGACTGTCTGGAACATGTATGCTTGTCTTTGTGACGGAAGCTGTGAATTTATTTACTACTATTAATAGAGACATGTTCTTATTAGAAGACACTGGATTTTCATGTTACTACTGTACAGCATCCGACATTGCGGCACTACAAGATTTCGCACATCTTGTCTCCTTCTGCTGACTTTCCAATATATTGTTGAGTTAACAAGCATTACAAGTCTAAAATAGCCTCAGTGGCCATTCTGAAAAAGCAAGATATCAAAACATTTTTTCTAAAATAAAGATTGAGGGAAAAATACAAATATGTAACACAAAAACCTAAATTTAAATAGGCTATTTTCAGATGACATTCCCGTTTAATTAAATTGTATCTATTTTTTTTACCTAAAGTTTTGTAAATACTGTATATACTTATGTATAAGCCGACCCGTGTATAAGCCGACCCCCCTAATTTTGCCACAAAAAACTGGGAAACTTATTGACTCGCGTATAAGCCTAGGGTGAAAAATGATTATGCCCCCATAAACTGCACAGATTATGCCCCCGTATGATCCACAGATTATGCCCCCATATGCTGCACAGATTATGCCCCCGTATGATCCACAGATTATGCCCTCATATGCTCCACAGATTATGCCCCATATGCTCCACAGATTATGCCCCCATATGCTCCACAGATTATGCCCCCATATGCTCCACAGATTATGCCCCCATATGCTCCACAGATTATGCCCCCATATGCTCCACAGATTATGCCCCCATATGCTCCACAGATTATGCCCCCATATGCTCCACAGATTATGCCCCCATATGCTCCACAGATTATGCCCCCATATGCTCCAGATTATGCCCCCGTATGCTCCAGATTATGCCCCCGTATGCTCCAGATTATGCCCCCGTATGCTCCAGATTATGCCCCCGTATGCTCCAGATTATGCCCCCGTATGCTCCAGATTATGCCCCCGTATGCTCCACAGATTATGCCCCCGTATGCTCCACAGATTATGCCGCCGTATGCTCCAGATTATGCCCCCATATGCTGCAGATTAGGCCCCCATATGCTCCAGATTAGGCCTCCATATGCTGCACAGATTATGCCCCCATATGCTGCACAGATTATGCCCCCATATGCAGCACAGATTATGCCCCCATATGCAGCACAGATTATGCCCCCATATGCTCCAGATTATGCCCCCATATGCTCCACAGATTATGCCCCCATATGCTGCAGATTATGCCCCATAAGCTCCCGTTTATGCCCCCGTATGATCCACAGATTATGCCCTCATATGCTCCACAGTATGTTATGCCCCATATGCTCCAGATTATGCCCCCATATGCTCCAGATTATGCCCCCATATGCTCCAGATTATGCCCCCATATGCTCCAGATTATGCCCCCATATGCTCCAGATTATGCCCCATATGCTCCAGATTATGCCCCCATATGCTCCAGATTATGCCCCCATATGCTCCAGATTATGCCCCCATATGCTCCAGATTATGCCCCCATATGCTCCATATTATGCCCCCATATGCTCCAGATTATGCCCCCGTATGCTCCATATTATGCCCCGTATGCTCCATATTATGCCCCCGTATGCTCCAGATTATGCCCTCGTATGCTGCACAGATTATGCCCCCGTATGCTCCACAGATTATGCCCCGTATGCTCCACAGATTATGCCCCCGTATGCTCCACAGATTATGCCCCCGTATGCTCCACAGATTATGCCCCCGTATGCTCCACAGATTATGCCCCGTATGCTCCACAGATTATGCCCCCGCATGCTCCACAGATTATGGCCCCGCATGCTCCACAGATTATGCCCCCGTATGCTCCACAGATTATGCCCCGTATGCTCCACAAATTATGCCCCGTATGCTCCACAGATTATGCCCCCGTATGCTCCACAGATTATGCCCCCATATGCTCCAGATTATGCCCCCATATGCTGCAGATTATGCCCCCATATGCTGCAGATTATGCCCCCATATGCTCCAGATTAGGCCCCCATATGCTGCACAGATTATGCCCCCATATGCTGCTCAGATTATGCCCCCATATGCTCCAGATTATGCCCCCATATGCTCCACAGATTATGCCCCCATATGCTCCACAGATTATGCCCCCATATGCTCCACAGATTATGCCCCATAGTATACGACCCTTATGCTGCCGCGCCGCTGCAAAAAAAAAAAAAATGACATACACACCTCTCGTCGCTGGGGGCCAGGTGCCGGTTGTCCTGAGCAGGCGATGACATCGGCGCGCTATGGGGGACAGGTGCCGGTGTCACCGCTGGCTCAGGACCCGGCACCTGAGATATTTACCTGTCACCGGACCGCTCCACCGCTGCACTGCTCCCTCTTCCGGGTCCTCGGCAGTGAATGATCAGGCAGGGGGCGCGACGCGCACTAACGACGTCATTGCGCCCTCTGCCTGAACATTCACAGCCAGAGGAGTAGGACGAGGAGGTCGGAGCAGTGCGCAGCGGTGGAACGGGACAGGTGAATATCGCTATACTCACCCCTCCGCCGGCGCATCTCTCTCTGCAGTGTCTCCTCTTCTCCTGGCGGTCTCCGCAGCGCTTCCGTCCTACAGCGGTCACACCGCTCATTAAAGTAATGAATATGTGCATATTCATGATTTTAATGAGTGGTACCATGTGACCGCTGCAGGAAGGAGCCGGAGATCGTGGGAGCAGGGGGGCTGCAGAGACCGCGCCGGCGGAGGGGTGAGTATGATCCGACACCCCAGCTCCCCCTCCCCGCCGACCCTCGTATATGACCCGCGTGTAAGCCGAGAGGGGGACTTTCAGCCCTAAAAAATGGGCTGAAAATCTCGGCTTATACACGAGTATATACGGTAACTTAAATTTGGGACTTTGTCTTTATTCTTGTAAAAAAAAAACTGCATGCAAGAGGCTTCCAAAACTCCTGCTTTTCCCCCTCCAGTAGATTTATCTTCATTTTTATCAGTACGTAGTCATTTGGTGTACAGATGGGATCAGTGAAAGGGTGGGCTTGTCCGAACAATCTCCTCCAGCAGATTAACCCCAGAGTTAGGGCCCCGTCACACTCTTCAATGTCCCAGCGATCCCACCAATGATACGACGTGGATGGGATCGCTGGGACATCGTTAGCTGATCGCTGGTGTGCTGTCACATGGACAGACTCACCAGCGATCAGGACCAGCGAGCACGCTGGTATCCAATGTACACATCGGGTAACTAAGCGCTGCGTGTCGCCTCTGTTATCCTGCTCTTGGGGACTCCTATCATTATCTCTTATCTGGTGGACATGTAAGCTCTTTATGTGGCTCAAATAGCCAAGATACTATTGCAGACTTTGGATTCATTGTCCTGAGGGATTCCTTTCATTGCTGATCCTTCGTTACTCTGTTCCATTATTGTCTCCACTTTGGAGTTAATTTTGCGGACTTTCGCTGATTTTCTGGATCCATTTGTTTTTTGTCCTCAGGTTTCTTTACACAGACTTGTTGTGACAGTACATGTCCCGATAGGGTGTATATATCATCAGCTTACTACAAGTATTTATTGATATTATCTAGGTGAATTGTCTGTGTCTTTTGCAATACACCATTTGGATATACATGTTATATCTAGACTTGTGGACTACATTTGTATTTGTTATATTGCCTTGCTATCATTCATGAGCCACCTTATGTGTATATATTCATTGGAGGAGTGTGATTTCACATAATTGTCTGTGTTGATACTTACCATTCAGCAGTTTACCGTATTTTTCGGACTATAAGACGCACCGGACCATAAGACGCACCCCAAATTTTGGGGTGAAAATAGGAGAAAAAAAGATTTTTACAATATGGGGGTCCGTCTTATTGTCTGAATTTTAAGGTACCTGTGGGCCGGCGGTGGTACAGCAGGGGTTGTGGCAGTGGTGTGCAGAGGTGCGGTGATGCTGATACTGTACTCACCTTCCTCAGGTGAGGTGACGCTGCGGCACGGAGAGCAGAGCCGGGTTTGTGGCTGTGGTGTGGGGGTGGCAGAGATGCGGCAGTGGGAGAGGCCGGTGAGCGACGTGCACCTGAGCGGGGTCCCTTCCTCAGGTGTGGTGACGCCGCGGCATGGAGAGCAGAGCTGGGTTTGTGGCAGGTGTGGCGGTGGCAGAGGTGCGGCGGTGGCAGAGATGCGGCAGTGGCAGAGGCGCGATGGGCGGCGTGCACCTGAGCAGGGTCCCTTCCTCAGATGTGGTGACGCCGCGGCACGGAGAGCAGAGCTGGGTTTGTGGCAGGTGTGGCGGTGGCAGAGATGCGGCGGTGGTAGAAGCGCGGTGGGCGACGTGCACCTGAGCAGGGTCCCTTCTTCAGGTGTGGTGACGCCGCGGCATGGAGAGCAGAGCTGGGTTTGTGGCAGGTGTGGCGGTGGCAGAGGCGCGATGGGCGGCGTGCTCCTGAGCAGGGTCCCTTCCTCAGGTGTGGTGACGACACGGCACGGAGAGCAGAGCTGGGTTTGTGGCAGGTGTGGCGGTGGCAGAGGTGCGGCGGTGGCAGAGATGCGATGGGCGGCGTACACCTGAGCAGGGTCCCTTCCTCAGGTGGTGAGGTGACACCTCGGCACGGAGAGCAGACAGGACAGCAGAGCCGGGTTTGTTGGTGTTGGCGGCCATCCTCCTGAGGCGGCGCGTGCGCAGAGTACTCTGCTTCCAGGGGCTTCAGAAAAATGGCCGCCGCAATCTCTATCTGCGCATGCGCGGCCTACCGTGGCCATTTTCCGGAAGCCGCACGCGCCGCCTCAGGAAGATGGCCGCCACCACCGGCAGTCCCGGCTCTGCTGTCCTGTCTGCTCTCGGTGCCGCGGCGTCACCTCACCACCCGAGGAAGGGACCCTGCTCAGGTGCACGCCGCCCACCGCGCCTCTGCAACGCCGCATCTCTGCCACCGCCACACCGCTGCCGCAACCCCCCGGTAAGCTGCGGTCGGGCTATAAGACGCACCCCCCATTTTCCTCACAATTTTTTGGGGGAAAAAGTGCGTCTTATAGCCCGAAAAATACGGTACATGCGGGGAGCTTTCCATTGTGTTTTAATGTTTTTAATGTGTTTTTGTCAATAAAGTCCTTTTTCTATTCTAATATACTATATTGGTGGTGTGCAGTATTTTTGGTGGTTTAATTTTCTTTTTTAGTCTGCGCGTCGCCTAGTTACCCGATATGTACCCTAGTTACCGGCTCCCAGCGCTCTACAGCAGAAGCTGGGAGCCGGTATCCAAGGTACATATCGAGTAACTAGGCGATGTACATTGGATACCAGCTCCCTGATCGTTGGTCACCAACGATGAAAAAATGGTCCAGGACATTCGACGACGAACAGCGATGCCCAACAGGGGGGCTGGTCGTCGCTGCGTGTCACACTAAGCGAGATTGCTGGCTAGGTCGCTGTTGCGTCACAAAATCGGTGACGCTTCAGCAATCTCGCTTAGTGTGACGGGGCTTTAGTGAGACAGAAGAGCTGAGCCTTTCACTGCCATCATTAATACTCCAAATGTGTGCGTTCTAATATCGATGTAGCTAATGGAAGGCAAACGGGAAAAGCCGGGGATTGGAAACCAATTACATTCAATTTTTAAAATAATGGTTTCAACCTACATGAAAATGATCATTATCACCTGATTGGTATAACCAATTACTTTTACACCTGATTTTAATCTACCCCTGACAGTGTATCTAGACTAAGTGATGCGGTTTTGATGGTAAAGCGCGGTCACACCAAGAAATTATCCAATTCATACTTCATTTGTTCAATCACTAATTTTATCAAAGTACAAACTATTGCCACTTATATTTTCAAAAGCATTCTAACTTTTCAGTACTTTTCCCCCACATCTACATAAAACTTTTGCACAATAGTAATAGATATATTACCGATCTATATATAATAATCCAGGATATACTCACTAAGTTTGACAGAGCCGTCCATTCCTAAAAGTACATTATCACTTTTGATGTCTCTGTGAATGACTTGGTTGGCATGCAGGAACTCCAGTGCTTGCAAACACTAAAATTAGAATATTTTGCAAATAAGTCTTCTGGTTACGAAATTATATTATATATTGTTATAGCGCCATTTATTCCATGGCACATTACATGTGAAAAGGGGTATACGTAATAGAAAACAAGTAAAATCATCTTGAACAAAACGAGTCACCGACTGGTAGAGGAGAGAGGACCCTGCCCGCGAAGGCTCCCAGTCTACAAGGGATGGGTGAGGATACAGTAGGTGAGGGTAGAGCTGCTCATGTAGTGGTTTGGAGGTTATTGCAGGTTGTAGGTTTATCGGAAGAGGTAGGTCTTCAGATTCCTTTTGAAGGTTTCCACGGTAGGCGAGAATCTGATATGTTGGGGTAGAGAGTTCCAGAGTAGGGGGGAAACACGGGAGATATCTTGTATGCGATTTTGGGAAGAGGAGATAGGAGAGGAGTAGAGAAGGAGATCTTGTGAAGATCAGAGGTTGCGAGCAGGAAAGTAACAGGAGACGAGGTCACAGATGTATGGAGGAGACAGGTTGTGGATAGCTTTGTATGCCATGGTTAGGTTTTTGAACTGGAGTCTCTGGGCAATGGGAAGCCAATGAAAAGATTAACAAAGGGGAGAAGCCAGGCAGCGAAGTTTAGGATAGATTTGTGTGAGAGTGTAAGGGTACCGTCACACTCAGCGACGCTACAGCGATCCCGACAACGATACGACCTGGCAGGGATCGTTGCTGCGTCGCTATGTGGTCGCTGGTGAGATGCCAAACAGTCAGATCTTCCCAACGAAGCAGCAACAATACGGCGACCCGTAGCGACCTGTGTAACGATGTGTCGCCTATGTGTCTCGGTTCTGAGTCGCCAACGAGGTCATTACTAAAAGGTGTCAAACACACCGATGCATGCTACCCAGTGGGACCTCAACAATCAAAAAACACGGATTTTGGTAAGAACTTACCGGTAAAATCCTTTTCAGCGAAGGAAGGGAGGGAGACACAGGAATTCATTACTGATGGGTAGGCGGAGCCCCAGATCAGGATGTCACCTCAGATCAAAAGAGTGCTGACTGGCTGGCCCCTCCAGCTCGGGCTCCTCCTACTCAGCTCCAGTCGTACCAAAGCTTTTAGGAAAAGAGCCAAGATCACCAGCGGAGCAACATAACCCCTTCTGAAGGAACTTCAGAGAAAAAACACAAGGATACAGGTTATGCATGCAAAGAAAGCCAAAAACCACAGAGTTCCAGGTACTACTCACGGAACCTGACTACTGCGATGAGCTGGCGATGCTGGAACAGAGCCTTAGCGCGCTGACCTCAGCCCAGATAATCGCTATCAGATAAGGGTCGCGCTGCATCTGAAAACATCAACACACTTCTGCCTTGGGAGGGTGCTGTGTCTCCCTCCCTTCCTTCGCTGAAAAGGATTTTACCGGTAAGTTCTTACCAAAATCCGTTGTTTCAGCTGCAGAATGGAAGGGAGGGAGACACAGGAATTCATTACTGATGGGACGTCCCAAAGCAGTTCAAAAATAAGGGTGGGAAAAAACCAACAAGAGGCAGAAACCCAACAACCTTAACAACAAAGCGCAACCAGCGCTAAACACAAGTTCATCCAGAACTTTAAACTACAGCTGCCTGCAGGACCCTACGTCCGAGGGCTGCATCAGCGGAAGCACTGACGTCCACTTTATAAAACTTCGTAAACGTGTGGACAGAGCGCCAAGTTGCCGCCCGGCAGAGCTGCACTGCCGAAGCACCTTGGTGAAAAGCCCACGATGAAGCCACAGCCCTCGTGGAATGGGCTTGAATCTTAATCGGGCAAGATTCACCCTGAAGACGGTAAGCTTCCAATATAGCTGACCGAATCCAACGAGCTATAGAATCCTTGGAAGCTCGTTGACCACGCCGACGACCGACTGGAACCACAAATAGGGAGTCCGTCTTACGAAAACCTTGAGTAATAGATAGATAAAACTTCAAGGCCCGCACTAAATCCAATGTGTGTAAAGCTCGCTCTTTCACATTCTTCGGATCCGGGCAGAATGAAGGCAACACAATATCCTGGTTGACATGAAATTGTGACACCACTTTAGGCAAAAAATCACCCGAGTGCGAAGCACTACACGATCCGGAAAAAACTCCAGAAAAGGAGGCGAACAAGAAAGAGCTGCCAACTCAGAAACTCTCCTCAAGGAAGTGACTGCAACAAGGAAAGCCACCTTCCAAGAAAGTAAAGAAAGGCTAGCAGAAACCATAGGCTCAAAAGGTTTATGCTGAAGAGCCTCTAAAACAAGGTTGAGCCGCCAAGGAGACACGGGTGCCTTCCGCGGCGGGAACTTACGAGATATACCTCGGAAAAAGGAGAGCACGTCTCTATTTGAAGCAATGGTTCTCCGGAACAATAAGGACAGAGCAGAAATCTGACCTTTCAGGGTGCTGACTGCCAAACCCTTGTCTAGCCCATGCTGCAGAAAAGCCAACAGGTTGGGAATGGAAAATTTTCTCGGGTTCCGAGAGGACCCCAAACACCACGAAAAGAAGGTTTCCCAAATTTTGTGGTAAATCCTAGTAGTAGCCGGACTTCTTGCAGCACGAAGGGTAGCAATGACCTCGGCTGAGAAACCTCTACGGGTCAAGATTTCGGTCTCAAGAGCCACGCCGTCAAACGCAGGGACATCAAGTCCGGATGACAAACGGGCCCTGAGTCAACAAGTCCGGTTGAAGAGGGAGTGGAAAAGGAGGTGCCGCCAACAGCGACAATTGTCGAGAACCACACCCTTCTTGGCCAGTCTGGAGGTATCAAAATAGCTGGAATTCCCTCTAGTCTGATCCGACGCAGTACTAGAGGAAGTAAGGATATCGGCGGGAATACATAGATCAGCTCGAACTGATCCCACTGAGCCACTAGAGCATCCACCGCCACAGCCTTCGGGTCCTTGTACCTGGACATGAACGTCGGTAACTTGGCATCGGACCTGGATGCCATCAAATCCACTTGGGGGGTTCCCCAGCGAGAGCACAGTAGTGCAAAAACTTCCGGGTGGAGGCTCCATTCCCCGGGATCCATCCTTCTGCGACTGAGAAAGTCCGCTGTAATATTCTGAACCCTGGAATGTGAATTTGCCGAAATGGCTGGTACACTGGCCTCTGCCCAAATCAGAATTCGGGACACCTCTACCATGAGTCTGGAACTCCTTGTCCCACCTTGGTGATTGATATACGCGACAGCCGTCGCATTGTCTGTCTGCACTCGGACTGGCAGACCGCTCAAAGGGACCGTCCAATGTTGGAGGCAAAGGAAAATCGCCCTCAATTCCAGGATGTTGATCGTAAGAACAGACTCTTCGATGACCATACCCCCTGAATCCAGAGATTGTTCCAAACACCCCCCCAGCCCGTCAGGCTGGCATCGGTGGTTATGACTGACCACTTCGGAGGGAGGAAAGACTTCCCCAGGGAGAATGCCCCTGGACGTAACCACCATTCTAGAGAATCCCGCACCGCGCGAGAAATGGTGACACTGCAATCCAGCGATTGCGACTGGTTCCATCGACTCAAGATGAACCTTTGGAGAGACCTGGAATGGAACTGGGCAAAAGGAATTGCCTCCATGGACGCCACCATCAGTCCCAGAAGACGCATACACTTCCGTAGGGACATTGCCGTTGAGGATTTCATAATCTGTACATGTCGAAGAAGACATGACTGTTTGTCTGGTGGTAGGGAAACTACCGACCGAAACGTGTCGAGATGCATTCCCAAAAAGAGGATTGTCCTCGATGGTTCCAGGGACGACTTCTCCCAATTGACCAGCCAACCGAAGTCCTTCAGAAACTGAAGAGACAAATCCCGAGCCGTCAACGCCTCCTCCTCCGAGGAAGCCACGATCAAAAGATCGTCCAGATAAGGGAGAATCGTAATCCCCTGTCTTCGAAGGATTGCCATGAGGGGCGCCAGAATTTTTGTAAAGACCCTTGGCGCTGAGGCTAAGCCGAACGGCAGAGCCACGAACTGGTAATGATTCTGACCTATGGCAAATCGAAGAAAGCGCTGATGAGCCTTTCCGATGGGAATATGCAAATAGGCGTCGCGAATGTCGATTGACAACAGAAAATCGTTCTGTGATAAAGCTGCCACAACGGAGCGAAGCGACTCCATGCGAAATTTCCGGGCATGGACATGCCGGTTTAATCGCTTGAGATCCAGAATCGGGCGAAATTTGTTCTCCTTTTTGGGAACTATAAAAAGGTTGGAATAAAAACCTTTCCCTCGGTCCTCTGACGGAACCGGTATCACTACACCCTTTTGTAGCAGAGATTCGACCTCTCGCTGTAGAGCGACAACAAGCTCGGGTTCCGACGGAACGCGAGACTGACAAAAAACATTTGGGGGTCGAGAAGCAAACTCTATGAAATAGCCTGCCGACACTATCCGCGTTACCCAGGAATCTGGAACGCGAGCCATCCAAGTCGCCTTGAAAAGAAGCAGGCGACCCCCCACTCGAGAATCCTCGAGTGGACCCCTGGCGTCAATTCGACTTTGCGGGCTTCTTGTCAAGTTCCCGCTTGTCCTGGCGGAAACTCTGCTTCCAGGGAGTACGAGTTTTCTGAGAGGATTTCTTTCCTGAGAAGGAAGGACGACCCGATCCCCACGAGGAGTGACTAGATCGTCCTCGGCCCCGAAAGGACCGCCGACCACTATAGACACCAGGCTTACTGGACACCGAGGCCATGGCCCTACGCTGTGGTAATGCTGATTCCTTCGCCTTAGCCTTGGAAATCAGCTCTGTGAGGTCGGATCCAAAAAGATGGCCACCCTTGTAAGGTAAGGCCAACAACCCTTGTTTGGAAACTGCGTCCCCGGCCCACTGTCTGAGCCATAAAGCTCTTCTGACTGTGACCGCTGAAGCTTGCGCTTTGGCCAGCAGAGATGCCGTATCCAGACCGGCATCAAAGATATAACAGGCTGCCGTTTCTAACCATTCACAAGTTTCCCGTATCTCAGATAACAGAGATTCATTTTGCAACTCCGTCTTCAGACGTGCCAACCAGCCTAGAGAAGCTCTAGCAGCACACATGGATCCTAGCACTGCTCGGAATCCATGATCCGCAGCCTCATAGCTTGCTTTTGCCGCCAATTCCGTTTTTCTATCCAAAGGCTCCTGTAAGCTCGCTTTCCCCTTAATAGGGAGTAGTGAGGATTTACTAAGCTGAGATAAAGACACATCCACTTCAGGAGCAGAAGTCCAATTAGCCTTTGACTCCGCAGAACAAGGGTAAAGTGTATCCAAGAAATGCGTTCCATGAAAACGCTTATCTGGACACAGACGTTCCTCCTCTATTACACTATTAAGCTCATCCAGAGCTGGCAATGTTGTACGCGAAGCACGGGACTCCTGGAACATGCGTGCTGATTTACCAGGACGACTAGTTACCTCCTCCGGTAACTGTAATATATCTCTCATGGCTTCAATTAATGCCTCCGTACGCTTCGCCATAGAGGAACGCCCCTGCGGCTCGTCCGCATCTGAATCGGATATTTCTCCATCCGAATTTAAAGGGAAACTCTGCCCAATATCAGATACATCTGACTCGCTCCGTGTAGAGGCCGGTAACGGCCTGCGCCGCTTCCTCTGAGAGGAATTAGCAGACACATATTGACCTAAAAGGTCAGACAAGTTGTTGATCGATCGAGCGATATCGTCCAATTTTTCACCGCTGTCGACCGCAGTGCTAGACGCTGTGGAGGTCTGCGTATCTGATTGCCGTAATGGCACTGGGACATGGTCCGCGGCATCTGAACTCTGTTCAGACATGTCTCACCTGTATGAGCAGGTCAAAGCGGTAATACCAGCAAAAACTATGCGGTTTTTTTTTTTTTTTTTTAAACGCTGAAGGGTTAACGCTCCACCAGGCAGGGTTACCCCAGCGGTATTCAGTCAAAAAATTTAGCTGGTAGAAATAACCCTCAGAGGGGTTAATATTGCAAACTCACCACAATATATATATTTGTGAGCCCCAGCCAATTTTATGTCTCTAATGAGACTGCAGCTGCAGGATAGCGATCGCTGCGCTGCGGGGTGAGGAATCAGCACTCACCCAGCTGGCCGTGGTGTCTTATGAGGAGAGGAGCGGTCTGAGGAGCCCAGGAGCCTGTGTAATGGCCGCCACAGTGAGGGAGTCGCAGGAGAAACGCCAGAGCGCGCGTCTTCCTGCTCAGAAGACCGGGAATAGTTAGGCCACGCCCCCCGCCAGCTCGAATATTGAGCGCGAACTCCCCGCTCCTGCTCCCTCTCTGTCCTGCAGGTATCTGCCTGCGGACAAAAAATCACCACATCTACTTGTAACAGCGCTGTCACCGCAGCGCTGAAGCATACTGACATACATGTAGTAGCGCTGTCACAGCAGCGCTGAAGCATACTGACATACAAGTAATAGCGCTGCTCACTCAGACGCTAAAGCACTCACACATTATTATAATAAAAAATTTGTGTGGAGTACTCACCAGCCAAGGCGCCACAGGGACCCTCAGGGGTTTCTGGCGCTGTGCCCATGCTTACCCCCAGGGCGAGGAACGCAGTGACCGCACGTGTGGTTTGCGTCCCGCCAGGGAAGCTCTCCTCATCCCCCAGGGCCGGCAAGGATTCTGCAGGGACTTTGAGTAAATACAGATCCGCCAAGGGAGAGGTTGGGGTACAGCAGCGCTGGTACCCTGAGACCTCTAGAC
>JARQOD010000005.1:75576543-75595409 GCA_033576555.1 Oophaga sylvatica
TGGGACAAAGATTGGTCCCATTGGTTAGGGTCGGGGGGGAAAACCAGCCGTTTGGCCCCAACCTCCCCTTTGGGGGATTTTTTATTTTTGGGCCCCTGCAGAATCTTCCCGGGGCCCGGGGGTGAGGAGGTTCCCCCGGGGGGACCAAACCACACTGGGGGTCATGTTTTTCCTCGCCCGGGGGAAGCAGGGCACAACCCAAAAAACCGGGGGTCCCTGTGGCGCTAAGCGGGTGAGTACTTCAACAATTTTTATTAAATAATGTTGGTTTTTACCAAGTGGCACGCTTTACAATATCATTTTTCACGCGGGGTGACACGCTGACATTGATGGGGGAACTTTTGTCCGCGGCAATACCTCAAACAAGAGGGGAGGACGGGGATTCCCCTAAATTTTTGGCGGGGGGGGTGGCCAAATTTTCCGGGGGCTTCTGGGGAAATGCCCCGGCGTTTTCCTTCCGACCCCTACTCCCGGGGCCATTACCACTCCGGGCTCCCGACCCCCTCTCCTAAAGAACCACGGCCGCGGGGTGAGTCTGACCCCACCCCGCAGCGCAGAGACCTTTCCGCCTGGGGTCTCATTAGAACCAAAATTTGTTAGGGGGGGCCACACAATATATACGTGGGGTTTGCGACTTAACCCTCTGGGGGTTTTCACCCTTTTTTTGAATGCCACTGGGTACTTCCCTGAAGAAGCGTAACCCCCTTAGCGATTTAAAAAAAAAAAAACATATTTTGCTGGGCTCCCCCTTTTGCCCTGCAAAAAGGGTGGATTCTAAAAAGAGTTCAATCCGGGGACCCGTCCCGGCCCGGGCAACTGATACACAACCTAAAAGCTCAGCACTGCGGCGACAGTGGGAAAATTTTTGGGATGTATCGCCCTCGTTTAAAAGTTTTCTGCCTTTGGTCAAAGGTCCAATTTCCCCTTAAAGGGTCGACCGGGGTTTCCGACCCTACACAAGCGAGTCAATTTCTGATTTGGATGGTGGACGGGTTCCCCTTTAATTTGGAGGGGAAAATTTTCCGTTTCAAGGGACGAACGGCGGGGGGTTCTTTCGGGGAGATAGGGAGGATTATTAGCCGAAGGGTTTTTTTCATTTACCGGGAGGGGGGACCTGTCATCCTGGTAAATCCCGTATTTCCGGGACCAAATTCCCGTACAACTTTTACCCTCTGGGGAGTTAAGATGTAAAGAAAGGAACTTTTTGGTCCAATAACTTTTTTCACGGAACCATTTTTTGATGCATTTTTCCTTGCTCTGGGGATTAAAAGGGAAATGGACTTCTGCCCAAGTGGATGTTTCCCTTATCCCACTTAGAAATCCTCACTACCCCCTGCAAAGGGAAGGCGAGTTTGCGGGACCCGTTGGACAAAGAAGGGGAGATGGGCAAAATCAAGCAAAGGGCCGCGGTCAGGGATTCCGATCGTGCTAGGATCCAGGTTCTAGACTTCTCTGGGCGGGTTTGGGCAGCTAAAGACCCTTGCAGAACGGATTCCGTTACTGAGTACAGGAAATTTGCGAAGGGTTTAGAAACTGCACCTGTTATATTTTTGATGCGGTCGGGAAGGGCATCCCTTCGGGCCAGAGCGCAAGCACAGCGTCACAGTCAGAAGAGCTTTATGGCTCAGACATGGGCCGGACCAGTTTTTTAAAAAAGGTTTATTGGCCTTACTTACAAGGGGGGCCTCCTTTTTTGGATCCGACCCCACGAGCTGTTCCAAACAAAGGGGAAGAAAAGCATTGCCCCAGCGTAGGGGAGGCTTCGGTTCTAGAAACCCGGTGCCATGCGGCGGCGGTCCTTTTGGGCCGAGGACGTTCGGTCACTCCTCGGGGTCGGGCCGTTCTTTCTCGGAAAGAAGCCTCTCCAAAAACTCGTCCCCGAAACAGAATTTTTCCTCCAAACGGAATCTATAAGAACCCCCCAATGACTGACCCAGGGGGACACCGAGGGCTCTCGATTGGGGGGGTCGCCTCTTTTATTTCAAGGGAACTTGGAGTCTCGCGTTCCAATTTCCTGGTAACGCGGGGGATGTCGGCAGGCTATTTCATAATTTTTTTTCTCGACCCCCAAAAGTTTTTTGTCATCTGAACCCGGCTTTTTGTCGCTCTACAGCGAAGCGAATTTCTCTACAAAAGGTTAGAATACCGGTTTCCCCAAGGACCGAGGAAAAGGGTTTTTTTCCCCCCTTTTTTTAGTTCCCAAAAAGGAGAAAAAATTTCCCCCTTTTGGATCTCAAGCGATTTAAAACCGCATGTCCACACCCGGAAAAATTTGCATGGGGTCATTCGCTCCGTTTAGCAGCTTTGCACAGAACTTTTTTTTGGGTTTTAATCGACATTCGCGGCCCCATTTTCATTTTCCCCGAAGGGCTCATCACGCTTTCTTTTGGTTTTGCCATAGGGCAGGATCACATCATTCGTGGGCCCGCTTTCACTTTCCCACGCCCCAAGTCTTTTTCAAAAATTCTGGCCCCCCATGGGAATCCTTTGAAACAGGGGGGGACGATTCTTCCCAACTGGGCATCTTTTTATAGTGGCTTCCTCGGAAAAAGGGGCAGTGACGGCTCGCGATTTGCCTTTAAATTTTTGAAGGGCTTCGGTGCGGTCAATTGGAGAAGTCGTTCCCAAAACCATCGAGGGGAATCCTCTTTTTTGGGGGGCATTTCGACCGATCGACAGTAGTTTCCTACCGCCAGCAAACATCATGTCTTCTTTGACATGTCAGATTATAAATCCCCGCCCGCAATGTCCCTACGGGAATTAGCGTCTTTTGGACGAGGGCTCCCTGGAGGGGAATTCTTTTGCCCATTTCATTCCAGGGCTCCCAAAAAGGTTCATCCCGAGTCAGGAACGGGGCGCAATCGCGGTTGGGGGTCACCTTTCTCCGCGGGCGGGTTCCCCAGATGGTGGTTACGCCAGGGGGATTTCCCGGGGGAAGCCTTCCCCCCCGAAGGGGCATCTAACCACCAGCCAGCCGACGGGGGGGGGGGTTTTTAAAATCTTGGATTCAGGGGGGGGTCAAGGAAAGTCTTCTTTCCTCAAAATCCGAATTTAGGCATTTTCCTTTCCTCCCATTGGGGGTCCCTTTGAGCGGCGCCCTCCGGTGCAGACAACAAAACCGGCTGCGCGTTTCAATCACCAGGGGGGCAAGGATCCAAACTCATGGGGGGTGTCCCGATTTTATTTGGGCAGGCCAAGCCAGCCTTTCGGTTTTACTTCCGGGGGTTCAGTTTTTAAGGGGACTTTTCCGGCAAAGGTGGTCCCGGGTGGACCCCCCCGGAATTTTTCACTACGTGCTCCCTTTGGGGAAACCCCCCCAATGGGTTTTGATGGCCCAGGAGCCAAGTTCCGACTTCTTTCCGGTAAAACCCCAAAAAGCGGGGGTGGAGCTCTAGGGGCTCAGTGGGATCGTTCCATCTTTTATTCCCCCCCGATACCTTTATTTCCCCTAGTCGCCCGGATCAGCAAAAGGAAAATTTCCCCTTTTTTGATACTCCAAGGCCAAAAGGGGGGGGGTTCCGACAATAATTCGCTTTGGGCCACCCCCTTTTTTCCACCCTCTTCCCCGGATTGTTGACCGGGGCCCTTTTTCAGGGGATTTTAAACCCGTTTTGACGGGGGTTCGGCCAAATTTCCCAGAGGTTTTTCACCGGGTCTTGCACCTTGGGCTGCAAAAAGCCGGGCATCGGGGTTTTACCAAAAAAATTGGGAAACCTTCTTTTCGTGGTTTTTGGGGGTCTCCGGGAACCCGGAAAAATTTTCCTTCCCCAAACTTTTGGCTTTTCTCAGCATGGTTAGAAAAGGGTTTGGCTTTAGCACCCAAAAGGTCGGGTTTCGCCTGTCCTTGTTGGGAAACCTTTTTTCCCCCTAGGGACTGCTTTTTTTTTTCCCGGTTTTCTCGTAATTTCCGCCGCAAGGGAACCTTTCCCCTTGGGGCTCAATTTGTTTTGGGGTTTTCACTAAACCTTTTGACCCCTTTTTTCGCTAGCCTTTTTTACTTTCTTGGAAGGTGGCCTTTCCTTGTGCACCTTTTGAGAAAATTTCTGATTGACTCTTTTTGTCGCCCCTTTTTGGGGTTTTTTTCCGGTCGGTAGGGTTTTGCACCGGGGGATTTTTCCCAAAAAGGGGCACAATTTTAGTTAACCAGATATTTTGTTGCCTTCCCTGCCCCGGTCCGAAAAAAAAGGCAAATTTTCACACTTGGATTTAGTGCGGGGGCCCTTAATTTTATCTACTTTACCAAGGGTTTTCGTAAAACGGACTCCCTGTTTTTGGGTTCCCAGGCGCGTGGGCAAAGCTTCCAAGGGGTTTTATCTCTTGGTCCGTCATTTTGGAAAATTTTCCGCCCCCGGGGGAATCTGCCCGAAAGATTGAGCCCCCTTCCCGGGCTGTGGTTCAGGGGTTTTCATCAAGGTGCCTCCATGCAGCTTGCCGGGCGGGCCTTTGGGCTTGCCCACTTTTCAAAATTTTTTAAAAAGGACTCAGTGCTTCCGACAGCCCTCGGCGTAGGGGCCTCAGGAGCTGTATTTAAAGTTCTGGATAATTGTTTTACGCTGGGGTTTCCCTTTTTTTGTTTAAGGGTTTTTGGGTTTCTCCCCTTTTTTTTTTTTCCCACCCTTATTTTTTAACTGCTTTGGACCCCATCATAATTTTACGGGCTCTCTCCTTCCCTCTGCACTGAAAACGGATTTTGGAAAAACTTTCCTTAAAATCCTTTTGCGAAGGAAGGAAGAGAACACAGCACCCTCCCCAGAATTGTTGTTTTTTAGATGCGGCGACCCTTATCGATTTTCGATTCGGGCTGGGTCGCGCGCTAAGGCTCTGTTCCCCCCTGCCCTCATCCAGAGTCGGTTCTGGAAAAACCCGGAACTGGTTTTTGGCTTCTTTGCAGCTAACCTTTTCTTGTTTTTCTAAATTCCTTCAAAGGGGGGTTTGTTGCTCCCGGGATCTTGGCTTCCCCAAAGCTTTGACATGGGGCTGAAGGAGGGCCCGACTGGAGGGCCAGCCAGTCAAAACCTTTTGATTGGGGGTCATCCTGCTGGGGCCCGCCTCCCTCGTAAAGTTCTTGTCTCCTTCCTTCCTTCGTAAAGGATTTTTTAGGAAGTTTTTACCAAAAACCGTTTTTTGCCCCCCCGAACAAAATTTTAAAAATTTTTTGGGAAAAAGGGAAAAGGGTGGAGCACCCCAAAGGGGTGAGGGAAAACCCCCCCCTTGTTCCTCCCCAGACCCCCCGGAAACAAACCCCCGGGGGGCCCAACTTTTGAGTTTCAGTTGGGGCATATCCCCAAAAATTCCCCTTTTTTTAAAAAAAGGGGGGGGGGTAAAGTTTTTAAAATTTGAGCCCCCCCCCCCTTTTTTTTTTGGGAAAAAACACCCCACAAAATCCCCCAATTCCAAAACCCCTTTGATCTTCAGGTGCAAGACCTATTGCAAGAGAAAGTGATTTCTCGTGTGCCCCTAAAGGACGTAGGCAAAGGCCATTATTCCTGTCTTTTCCTCATAAGGAAACCCTCCGGAGAATGCAGGGTTATAATAAATCTAAAACCCCTAAATCAATTCATCAAATACCAGAGGTTCAAGATGGAATCGGTCAAATCGGCGACCCTCTAATCGGACGAGGCTGGGTTATGGCTACAATAGACCTGAGGGACGCCTACTATCATGTACCAATCAATCCGGATTGCAGAAAGTTGCTCACAATCAGGGGATCAGCCACTTCCAGTTCAATGCTCTTCCGTTCGGGGTATCCCCGGCACCAAGGGTATTTACAAAGATCATGAGGGAGGCAGTCATCTTTATCCGTCTACAAGGACTATGCATCGTTCTATATTTAGACGACCTGCTCATAGTCGCACCATCAATAACCCGACTGAACCAGGATGTGGCAAAGACCCTGGAGATTCTCGGATCCCTAGGACTGGATTCCGAATCTTCAAAAATCAGACCTCCTCCCCTCTCCGAGGAAGAAGTTCCTAGGGATTTTCCTGGACTCGGAGAAGAGGGCATCCTTCCTCCCCAAAGATCACCAGCAAGATCTCCGTCAGAGAATCGCCAGGTTCAGACAACAAAGAACGCCGACTTTAAAGGAGTCCATGTTCATTCAAGGATCCATGACATCATGTATCCAATCGGTGACCTAGGCTCAGGCACATACGCGAGTTCTTCAATCTCACGTCCTGCTACATGCAAGGAAGTGTCAGAATATCCTGTCCAGGAAAATTCCGCTTCCCGGACACCTGAAGTCGGTCCTTGTTTGGTGGCTGGACGACAAGAACCTACGGCAAGGAGGGGACTGGGACCAGCTCCCCTGAAAGTGCTCTGTACGGATGCTAGCCGGAGAGGTTGGGGTGCCGTGGTAGAGAAGGCTTATTTTCAAGGTCAATGGTCCCTGGATATAAGAGCCAGTTCTTCAAACCTGAGAGAGTTGAAGGCAATGGAGGAGGCACTAAAAGCAGCTTCAGCTCTCATCAGGAACCATCACGTTCACATCTACTCCGACAACGTGACGGTAGCCTACCTTCGTCACCAAGGGGGCACGATATATGCCAGCTTAAAAGTAATCGTGGCAAGAATATTTCTCTGGGCAGAGAAACACCTGCTATATATCTCGGCAGTGCACCTGAGAGGCTCAGACAACATCCAGGCGGACTTCCTGAGCAGGAGGGACGTCCATCCCTGGGAGTGTTCTTGAACCAAAAAGTCTTTCAATCTCTAACATCAAGATGGGGGAACCCAGAGATAGATTTATTTGCGAACGCCCAGAATACAAAGGCCAAAACATTTTTCTCCCTCAGTCCTTCATATGGGGCTCGGGGGATAGATGCCTTCGCCCATCTATGGAGTTTCGGTCTGGCGTACGCCTTCACTCCAATTCCTATACTGGCGAAGACGCTACAGAAGATCCGGTTGGATCAAGTTACGACGATCTTAATAGCCCCAATGTGGCCAGGGCGAAGTTGGTACAGTGCGTTAAGTGAGATGGTCCAAGATGGTCCCGTCCTCCTGGGCCAGAAACCCGATCTCCTCCATCAAGGTCCACTACTGTACCCGAACCTCAGCAAATTAAACCTTGCAGCTTGGTTGCTGAAGCCGACATCCTAAGGGCCAGAGGTCTCTCGGACAGTGTGATCCGCACTCTACAAAAAAGCAGAAAACCGGAGACCAATGCCATCTATGGCAAAGTATGGAAGAGATTTTCTTCATGGTGCCTCCCCAATGTTCCAGACCCCTTCAATCCCAACATTGCTCAAATTTTGGATTTTCTCCGAAAGGGATTGGAACTGGGGCTTACCCCAAGCACATTAAGAGTCTAGATTTCGGCACTCAGTTCCTTTTTTGACCAAGATCTGGCGGGGCACCGTTGGATCAAGCGGTTTATGATTTCTGCAAGCCAGATACATCCTAAAAACCCTAACCGGGTTCCCCCTTGGGATCTAAACTGACAACTGGGCCGCCGATTTTCTCAGCCGCGAGGGTCTTGCAGCAGGAGAGTGATCCCTGCATCAGGAGGTTTTCCATCAGATTTGTCTTCGATGGGGAACTCCGGATGTGGACCTCATGGCGTCCCAGCTGAACAGGAAGGTTCCACGGTTCGTCTCCAGGTCCCGTGACACTCTCACGTTGGGCGCCAACGCTCTGGCCATTCCCTGGTCTCAATGCGTGCTTCCCTGCCTGTTTCCTCCCTTTCCCCTACCTCCCAGGCTGTTGAAGGTCAAAGCGGAGGGGGTGCCGGTCATTCTGATTGCACCGGATTGGCCCAGAAGGTCTTGGTTCGCAGAGATCGTCTTCTGGCGGACACCCTTTGGAGGCTCCCAGACAGGCCAGATCTTCTGTCACAAAGACCGATCTGCCGCCAGAGTTCTCGGTCGCTCAATTTGACTGCTTGGCTGTTGAAACCATGAGAGTGTCCGGTCTCTCCGATCGGGTGATATGCACCATGATCCAGGCTAGGAAGCAGTTGTCTTCCAAGGTCTATTATTGGACCTGGAAAGCCTATTTCCGGTGGTGAGTGTCCAATTACATTCCGCCAATGACTTTGTCGCTCTCTTCTATTTTGGCTTTTCTCCAAGCAGGACTTGATGCTAGCCTTCCCCTTAGTTCTCTAAAGGGTCAGGTATCAGCCCTCTCCATCCTCTTTCAGACGTCCTTAGCCTCCTGTTCTCAAGTCAAAACTTTCCTTCAAGGAGTGGCGCATGCGGCTCCCCCGTACCGGAATCCCTGGGACCTCAATCTTGTTCTGGAGGTCATCAGAGGTTCTCCCTTTGAACCTCTGAGAGGTCTCCCAGTCCGTTCTGTCCTGGAAGGTGGCATTTCTTGTGGCTATCACCTCCATTAGACGCGTCTCAGAGTTGACGGCTCTTGGTTCTTCACCAGATAAGGTGGTGTTGTGGCCTCCGCCTTCTTTTCTTCCCAGGGTGGTATCCACTTTTCACTTGAATGAGGATATTGTCCTTCTCCAACTCATTCTCTACAGCGTTAATTGAACAGGCTAGACCTGGTCAGGACGGTTAGGATTTATCTGGCTAGTACTGTTTTCTTTAGGAAGACCGATCTCCTATTCTTCATTCCAGATGGTATGTGAAGAGGCTTGCCGGCCTCCAAGGCTACGATTGCTCGCTGGATCAGAACTGCAATTTTGGAGGCTTACCGGGTTAAGAACAGAGTGCCTCCCCCGGGGATTAAGGCTCACTCTACCGGGCAGTGGGCGCCTCCTGGGCGGTACGCCATGGGGCATCCACCCTACAACTTTGCAAAGCGGTAACCTGGTCTTCCTCCACACGTTTGCCAAATTTTACAAGGTCCATACCTACGCCTCGATGGACGCCAGCCTAGGCAGAAGAATCTTGCAGGCGGCAGTAGTGAGTTCTTCTACCTGAATGGAGTTTTCTGCTGTTTCCCTCCCCAGGGACTGAATTGGGACGTCCCATAGTTCCTGTGTCCCCCAATGAAGCGATAGAGAAAGCAGGATTTTTGGTTGCTTACCATAAAATCTGTTTCTCTGAGCCTTCGTTGGGGGACTCAACACCCTAACCATGTTTTACAACTCTTGTCTTTCTGTGTGTTATTGTTACAGTTGAGTTGTCTGTTTGTTCTTTCTATCCTGTTGCTTCTCCTACTGCTTTCTCACTGATTAACTTGGTGCCAGTCGGTGGGGTGTGTACTGCAGAGGAGAAGCTAACTTTTTTTATCTGCATAGTGTCAGCCTCTTAGTGGCAGCAGCATACACCCATGGTTCCTGTGTCCCCCAATGAAGGCTCCTAGAAACAGATTTTACGGTAAGCAACCAAAAATCCTGTTTTGATCTATCCTCTGCGTCTACCTATCGCCCCATATCACTTTTTCCCTATGCCTCAAAACTACTGGAACACGTCCATCTTAAACTGTCCTCCTGTTCCCTCTTCGACCGCATACTATCTGGCTTTTGACTGCATCATTCCACTGAAACAGCCCTGACTAAAGTCACCAATGACCTACTAAATGTCAAATCCAAGCTCTGTCCTCCTTCTGGACTTGTCCTCTGCCTTCAACACAGTGGACCATTCTCATACTTCAAATTTTCATCTGTTGGTATCACAGAGCTGGCCCTATCTTGGATCTCCTCATACCTAACAAACCGGACATACAGCGTTCCCCCCCCACTCACACACCACCTCCTCATCTCTCCACCTATCTGTCGATGTCCTCCAAGGCTCAGTTCTGGGACCCTTCCTTTTCTCCATTTACACCTTCGGCCTGTGACAGCTCAGAGTACCACGGCTTTCAGTATGGTCTCTATGCTGATGACACACTGATCTACCTCTCTGGACCCGATATGACCTCCTTACTAACCAAAATCCCACAATGTCTGTCTATTTTCATCTGTCTTCTCAGTTAGATTTCTAAAACTTATGATGAATTTTGTTTTATCCATGTTCTTTCCCCTATCTCACACATCCTCCCCCAACAGACCTATCCATAATAGACAATGGCTACTCAGTCTGCCCAGCCCTGCAAGCTCTCTGCCTCAGGGTAAAGCCCCCGTCTCACACAGCGATCTCACTAGCGATATTGCTGCTGAGTCACTAGTTTTGTGACGCAGCAGCGAGCTCCCCAGCGATATCGCTGTGTGTGACATTCAGCGACGATCAGCGCCCCTGCTAGGTATCGCTGATCGTCGCTGAATGTCCTGGACATTTTTTTGATCGCTGGTCTCCCGCTGACAGGCACGCATCGCTGCGTGTGACATGCGGGAGACCAGCGATCCGCTGGTAACCAAGGTACACAGCGGGTTTCCAGGCGCGGGGCTGTGCCTAGAAACCCGCTGTGTACCTTGGATACCAGCTCCTGCATCAGGGCGCTGGTATCCAAGGTACACTGCGGGTAACTAAGCGATGTTACCCGCAGTGCCGCTTGTACTGATCGCTGCCTGTTTGGCTGGTGTATCGCTATGTGAGACCCGGGCTTAACGCTGGACTCTAATCTCTACTTCAAACCTCATATCAAAGCCCATTTTACTCCCTGCCGCTTCCCAAATCAAAAATATTTCTTGCATCCATACATTCTTTAATTAAGAATATGCAAAAACACTATTGTATGCCCTTATCTCCTGCCTCGACAACTGCAACCTCCTGCTGTGTGGCCTCCCCTCTAAAGCCCCCGTCACACTAAAGGCTGGGTCTCACATAGCGATACACCAGCGATCCCGACAACGATCAGGATCGCTGGTGTACCGCTACATTATCGCTGCTGAGCTGCCAAACAGGCAGCTCAGGCAGCGATCAGCACAAGCGACACTGCGGGTAACATCGCTTAGTTACCCGCAGTGTACCTTGGATACCAGCGCCCTGATGCAGGGAGCTGGTATCCAAGGTACACAGTTGGTTTCTAGGCACTGCCCCGCGCCTGGAAACCCCGCTGTGTACCTTGGTTACCAGCGGATCGCTGGTCTCCCGCCTGTCACACGCAGCGATGCGTGCCTGTCAGCGGGAGACCAGCGATAAAAAAAAAAATGTCCTGACATTTCAGCGACGTTCAGCGATACCCGGCAGGGGGGCTGATCGTCGCTGAATGTCACACACAGCGATATCGCTGGTGAGCTCGCTGCTGCGTCACAAAACTAGTGACTCAGCAGCAATATCGCTAGTGAGATCGTTGTGTGAGACGGGCCCTTAAGCGAGATTGCTAGCGAGATCACTGCTGAGTCACAAGTTTTGTGACGCAACAGCGACCTCAGCAGCGATCTCGCTACGTTTGACACATAGCAGCGACCAGGCCTCTGCTGTGAGATTGCTGGTCGTGTTGAAATGGCCTGGACCTTTTCAGCTGCAGAATGGAAGGGAGGGAGACACAGGAATTCATTACTGATGGGTAGGCGGAGCCCCAGATCAGGATGTCACCTCAGATCAAAAGAGTGCTGACTGGCTGGCCCCTCCAGCTCGGGCTCCTCCTACTCAGCTCCAGTCTAAGATTTGAGGTCCAGAGGATGGTCGCTGCTAATGCAGCTCCTCAGAAGAGTTTATTATTTTATATTCGGACAGGAGACTTGGATCACCAGTTGGTCTAGAGGTCTCAGGGGTACCAGCGCTGCTGTACCCCAACCTCTCCCTTGGCGGATCTGTATTTACTCAAAGTCCCTGCAGAATCCTTGCCGGCCCTGGGGGATGAGGAGAGCTTCCCTGGCGGGACGCAAACCACACGTGCGGTCACTGCGTTCCTCGCCCTGGGGGTAAGCATGGGCACAGCGCCAGAAACCCCTGAGGGTCCCTGTGGCGCCTTGGCTGGTGAGTACTCCACACAAATTTTTTATTATAATAATGTGTGAGTGCTTTAGCGTCTGAGTGAGCAGCGCTATTACTTGTATGTCAGTATGCTTCAGCGCTGCTGTGACAGCGCTACTACATGTATGTCAGTATGCTTCAGCGCTGCGGTGACAGCGCTGTTACAAGTAGATGTGGTGATTTTTTGTCCGCAGGCAGATACCTGCAGGACAGAGAGGGAGCAGGAGCGGGGGAGTTCGCGCTCAATATTCGAGCTGGCGGGGGGCGTGGCCTAACTATTCCCGGTCTTCTGAGCAGGAAGACGCGCGCTCTGGCGTTTCTCCTGCGACCCCCTCACTGTGGCGGCCATTACACAGGCTCCTGGGCTCCTCAGACCGCTCCTCTCCTCATAAGACACCACGGCCAGCTGGGTGAGTGCTGATTCCTCACCCCGCAGCGCAGCGATCGCTATCCTGCAGCTGCAGTCTCATTAGAGACATAAAATTGGCTGGGGCTCACAAATATATATATTGTGGTGAGTTTGCAATATTAACCCCTCTGAGGGTTATTTCTACCAGCTAAATTTTTTGACTGAATACCGCTGGGGTAACCCTGCCTGGTGGAGCGTTAACCCTTCAGCGTTTAAAAAAAAAAAAAAAAAACCGCATAGTTTTTGCTGGTATTACCGCTTTGACCTGCTCATACAGGTGAGACATGTCTGAACAGAGTTCAGATGCCGCGGACCATGTCCCAGTGCCATTACGGCAATCAGATACGCAGACCTCCACAGCGTCTAGCACTGCGGTCGACAGCGGTGAAAAATTGGACGATATCGCTCGATCGATCAACAACTTGTCTGACCTTTTAGGTCAATATGTGTCTGCTAATTCCTCTCAGAGGAAGCGGCGCAGGCCGTTACCGGCCTCTACACGGAGCGAGTCAGATGTATCTGATATTGGGCAGAGTTTCCCTTTAAATTCGGATGGAGAAATATCCGATTCAGATGCGGACGAGCCGCAGGGGCGTTCCTCTATGGCGAAGCGTACGGAGGCATTAATTGAAGCCATGAGAGATATATTACAGTTACCGGAGGAGGTAACTAGTCGTCCTGGTAAATCAGCACGCATGTTCCAGGAGTCCCGTGCTTCGCGTACAACATTGCCAGCTCTGGATGAGCTTAATAGTGTAATAGAGGAGGAACGTCTGTGTCCAGATAAGCGTTTTCATGGAACGCATTTCTTGGATACACTTTACCCTTGTTCTGCGGAGTCAAAGGCTAATTGGACTTCTGCTCCTGAAGTGGATGTGTCTTTATCTCAGCTTAGTAAATCCTCACTACTCCCTATTAAGGGGAAAGCGAGCTTACAGGAGCCTTTGGATAGAAAAACGGAATTGGCGGCAAAAGCAAGCTATGAGGCTGCGGATCATGGATTCCGAGCAGTGCTAGGATCCATGTGTGCTGCTAGAGCTTCTCTAGGCTGGTTGGCACGTCTGAAGACGGAGTTGCAAAATGAATCTCTGTTATCTGAGATACGGGAAACTTGTGAATGGTTAGAAACGGCAGCCTGTTATATCTTTGATGCCGGTCTGGATACGGCATCTCTGCTGGCCAAAGCGCAAGCTTCAGCGGTCACAGTCAGAAGAGCTTTATGGCTCAGACAGTGGGCCGGGGACGCAGTTTCCAAACAAGGGTTGTTGGCCTTACCTTACAAGGGTGGCCATCTTTTTGGATCCGACCTCACAGAGCTGATTTCCAAGGCTAAGGCGAAGGAATCAGCATTACCACAGCGTAGGGCCATGGCCTCGGTGTCCAGTAAGCCTGGTGTCTATAGTGGTCGGCGGTCCTTTCGGGGCCGAGGACGATCTAGTCACTCCTCGTGGGATCGGGTCGTCCTTCCTTCTCAGGAAAGAAATCCTCTCAGAAAACTCGTACTCCCTGGAAGCAGAGTTTCCGCCAGGACAAGCGGGAACTTGACAAGAAGCCCGCAAAGTCGAATTGACGCCAGGGGTCCACTCGAGGATTCTCGAGTGGGGGGTCGCCTGCTTCTTTTCAAGGCGACTTGGATGGCTCGCGTTCCAGATTCCTGGGTAACGCGGATAGTGTCGGCAGGCTATTTCATAGAGTTTGCTTCTCGACCCCCAAATGTTTTTTGTCAGTCTCGCGTTCCGTCGGAACCCGAGCTTGTTGTCGCTCTACAGCGAGAGGTCGAATCTCTGCTACAAAAGGGTGTAGTGATACCGGTTCCGTCAGAGGACCGAGGGAAAGGTTTTTATTCCAACCTTTTTATAGTTCCCAAAAAGGAGAACAAATTTCGCCCGATTCTGGATCTCAAGCGATTAAACCGGCATGTCCATGCCCGGAAATTTCGCATGGAGTCGCTTCGCTCCGTTGTGGCAGCTTTATCACAGAACGATTTTCTGTTGTCAATCGACATTCGCGACGCCTATTTGCATATTCCCATCGGAAAGGCTCATCAGCGCTTTCTTCGATTTGCCATAGGTCAGAATCATTACCAGTTCGTGGCTCTGCCGTTCGGCTTAGCCTCAGCGCCAAGGGTCTTTACAAAAATTCTGGCGCCCCTCATGGCAATCCTTCGAAGACAGGGGATTACGATTCTCCCTTATCTGGACGATCTTTTGATCGTGGCTTCCTCGGAGGAGGAGGCGTTGACGGCTCGGGATTTGTCTCTTCAGTTTCTGAAGGACTTCGGTTGGCTGGTCAATTGGGAGAAGTCGTCCCTGGAACCATCGAGGACAATCCTCTTTTTGGGAATGCATCTCGACACGTTTCGGTCGGTAGTTTCCCTACCACCAGACAAACAGTCATGTCTTCTTCGACATGTACAGATTATGAAATCCTCAACGGCAATGTCCCTACGGAAGTGTATGCGTCTTCTGGGACTGATGGTGGCGTCCATGGAGGCAATTCCTTTTGCCCAGTTCCATTCCAGGTCTCTCCAAAGGTTCATCTTGAGTCGATGGAACCAGTCGCAATCGCTGGATTGCAGTGTCACCATTTCTCGCGCGGTGCGGGATTCTCTAGAATGGTGGTTACGTCCAGGGGCATTCTCCCTGGGGAAGTCTTTCCTCCCTCCGAAGTGGTCAGTCATAACCACCGATGCCAGCCTGACGGGCTGGGGGGTGTTTGGAACAATCTCTGGATTCAGGGGGTATGGTCATCGGAAGAGTCTGTTCTTCCGATCAACATCCTGGAATTGAGGGCGATTTTCCTTTGCCTCCAACATTGGACGGTCCCTTTGAGCGGTCTGCCAGTCCGAGTGCAGACAGACAATGCGACGGCTGTCGCGTATATCAATCACCAAGGTGGGACAAGGAGTTCCAGACTCATGGTAGAGGTGTCCCGAATTCTGATTTGGGCAGAGGCCAGTGTACCAGCCATTTCGGCGATTCACATTCCAGGGGTTCAGAATATTACAGCGGACTTTCTCAGTCGCAGAAGGATGGATCCCGGGAATGGAGCCTCCACCCGGAAGTTTTTGCACTACTGTGCTCTCGCTGGGGAACCCCCCAAGTGGATTTGATGGCATCCAGGTCCGATGCCAAGTTACCGACGTTCATGTCCAGGTACAAGGACCCGAAGGCTGTGGCGGTGGATGCTCTAGTGGCTCAGTGGGATCAGTTCGAGCTGATCTATGTATTCCCGCCGATATCCTTACTTCCTCTAGTACTGCGTCGGATCAGACTAGAGGGAATTCCAGCTATTTTGATACCTCCAGACTGGCCAAGAAGGGTGTGGTTCTCGACAATAATGTCGCTGTTGGCGGCACCTCCTTTTCCACTCCCTCTTCAACCGGACTTGTTGACTCAGGGGCCCGTTTGTCATCCGGACTTGATGTCCCTGCGTTTGACGGCGTGGCTCTTGAGACCGAAATCTTGACCCGTAGAGGTTTCTCAGCCGAGGTCATTGCTACCCTTCGTGCTGCAAGAAGTCCGGCTACTACTAGGATTTACCACAAAATTTGGGAAACCTTCTTTTCGTGGTGTTTGGGGTCCTCTCGGAACCCGAGAAAATTTTCCATTCCCAACCTGTTGGCTTTTCTGCAGCATGGGCTAGACAAGGGTTTGGCAGTCAGCACCCTGAAAGGTCAGATTTCTGCTCTGTCCTTATTGTTCCGGAGAACCATTGCTTCAAATAGAGACGTGCTCTCCTTTTTCCGAGGTATATCTCGTAAGTTCCCGCCGCGGAAGGCACCCGTGTCTCCTTGGCGGCTCAACCTTGTTTTAGAGGCTCTTCAGCATAAACCTTTTGAGCCTATGGTTTCTGCTAGCCTTTCTTTACTTTCTTGGAAGGTGGCTTTCCTTGTTGCAGTCACTTCCTTGAGGAGAGTTTCTGAGTTGGCAGCTCTTCTTGTTCGCCTCCTTTTCTGGAGTTTTTTCCGGATCGTGTAGTGCTTCGCACTCGGGTGATTTTTTGCCTAAAGTGGTGTCACAATTTCATGTCAACCAGGATATTGTGTTGCCTTCATTCTGCCCGGATCCGAAGAATGTGAAAGAGCGAGCTTTACACACATTGGATTTAGTGCGGGCCTTGAAGTTTTATCTATCTATTACTCAAGGTTTTCGTAAGACGGACTCCCTATTTGTGGTTCCAGTCGGTCGTCGGCGTGGTCAACGAGCTTCCAAGGATTCTATAGCTCGTTGGATTCGGTCAGCTATATTGGAAGCTTACCGTCTTCAGGGTGAATCTTGCCCGATTAAGATTCAAGCCCATTCCACGAGGGCTGTGGCTTCATCGTGGGCTTTTCACCAAGGTGCTTCGGCAGTGCAGCTCTGCCGGGCGGCAACTTGGCGCTCTGTCCACACGTTTACGAAGTTTTATAAAGTGGACGTCAGTGCTTCCGCTGATGCAGCCCTCGGACGTAGGGTCCTGCAGGCAGCTGTAGTTTAAAGTTCTGGATGAACTTGTGTTTAGCGCTGGTTGCGCTTTGTTGTTAAGGTTGTTGGGTTTCTGCCTCTTGTTGGTTTTTTTCCCACCCTTATTTTTGAACTGCTTTGGGACGTCCCATCAGTAATGAATTCCTGTGTCTCCCTCCCTTCCATTCTGCAGCTGAAACACGGATTTTGTAAGAACTTACCGGTTAAAATCCTTTTCAGCGAAGGAAGGGAGGGAGACACAGCACCCTCCCAAGGCAGAAGTGTGTTGATGTTTTCAGATGCAGCGCGACCCTTATCTGATAGCGATTATCTGGGCTGAGGTCAGCGCGCTAAGGCTCTGTTCCAGCATCGCCAGCTCATCGCAGTAGTCAGGTTCCGTGAGTAGTACCTGGAACTCTGTGGTTTTTGGCTTTCTTTGCATGCATAACCTGTATCCTTGTGTTTTTTTCTCTGAAGTTCCTTCAGAAGGGGTTATGTTGCTCCGCTGGTGATCTTGGCTCTTTTCCTAAAAGCTTTGGTACGACTGGAGCTGAGTAGGAGGAGCCCGAGCTGGAGGGGCCAGCCAGTCAGCACTCTTTTGATCTGAGGTGACATCCTGATCTGGGGCTCCGCCTACCCATCAGTAATGAATTCCTGTGTCTCCCTCCCTTCCTTCGCTGAAAAGGATTTTTACCGGTAAGTTCTTACCAAAATCCGTGTTTTTTGATTGTTGAGGTCCCACTGGGTAGCATGCATCGGTGTGTTTGACACCTTTTAGTAATGACCTCGTTGGCGACTCAGAACCGAGACACATAGGCGACACATCGTTACACAGGTCGCTACGGGTCGCCGTATTGTTGCTGCTTCGTTGGGAAGATCTGACTGTTTGGCATCTCACCAGCGACCACATAGCGACGCAGCAACGATCCCTGCCAGGTCGTATCGTTGTCGGGATCGCTGTAGCGTCGCTGAGTGTGACGGTACCCTTACACTCTCACACAAATCTATCCTAAACTTCGCTGCCTGGCTTCTCCCCTTTGTTAATCTTTTCATTGGCTTCCCATTGCCCAGAGACTCCAGTTCAAAAACCTAACCATGGCATACAAAGCTATCCACAACCTGTCTCCTCCATACATCTGTGACCTCGTCTCCTGTTACTTTCCTGCTCGCAACCTCTGATCTTCACAAGATCTCCTTCTCTACTCCTCTCCTATCTCCTCTTCCCAAAATCGCATACAAGATATCTCCCGTGTTTCCCCCCTACTCTGGAACTCTCTACCCCAACATATCAGATTCTCGCCTACCGTGGAAACCTTCAAAAGGAATCTGAAGACCTACCTCTTCCGATAAACCTACAACCTGCAATAACCTCCAAACCACTACATGAGCAGCTCTACCCTCACCTACTGTATCCTCACCCATCCCTTGTAGACTGGGAGCCTTCGCGGGCAGGGTCCTCTCTCCTCTACCAGTCGGTGACTCGTTTTGTTCAAGATGATTTTACTTGTTTTCTATTACGTATACCCCTTTTCACATGTAATGTGCCATGGAATAAATGGCGCTATAACAATATATAATATAAATTTCGTAACCAGAAGACTTATTTGCAAAATATTCTAATTTTAGTGTTTGCAAGCACTGGAGTTCCTGCATGCCAACCAAGTCATTCACAGAGACATCAAAAGTGATAATGTACTTTTAGGAATGGACGGCTCTGTCAAACTTAGTGAGTATATCCTGGATTATTATATATAGATCGGTAATATATCTATTACTATTGTGCAAAAGTTTTATGTAGATGTGGGGGAAAAGTACTGAAAAGTTAGAATGCTTTTGAAAATATAAGTGGCAATAGTTTGTACTTTGATAAAATTAGTGATTGAACAAATGAAGTATGAATTGGATAATTTCTTGGTGTGACCGCGCTTTACCATCAAAACCGCATCACTTAGTCTAGATACACTGTCAGGGGTAGATTAAAATCAGGTGTAAAAGTAATTGGTTATACCAATCAGGTGATAATGATCATTTTCATGTAGGTTGAAACCATTATTTTAAAAAATTGAATGTAATTGGTTTCCAATCCCGGCTTTTCCCGTTTGCCTTCCATTAGCTACATCGATATTAGAACGCACACATTTGGAGTATTAATGATGGCAGTGAAAGGCTCAGCTCTTCTGTCTCACTAAAGCCCCGTCACACTAAGCGAGATTGCTGAAGCGTCACCGATTTTGTGACGCAACAGCGACCTAGCCA
>JARQOD010000005.1:75595509-75720561 GCA_033576555.1 Oophaga sylvatica
CTCTAGATCTTGGTTGTTGAGATCGCCCTCTTCCCAGAGGGTTGGTCCTGTAGGAGACCTGACGATCTCTGGCCTGATTAGGCCGACCTGAACCGCTGGAAGTAGCTGGCGCGGCCCAACCTGGGTTACGAAAGGCCCTAAAGCGAGGCTGAAGCTGTCGGCGAAAAGGCTGCTTAATCTTTTGCTGAGGAAGGAAACTGCTCTTCCCTCCTGTCGCATCGGATATGAGCTGATCCAACCTTTCGCCAAATAACCGACCACTCTGATATGGTAAGGATGTAAGCGATTTCTTTGAGATTGAGTCTGTGCGCCAGGTTCTCAGCCACAAAGATCTTCTGATGGCAATTGCATTAGCAGCAGCTAGGGCTGAGCAATTTGCCGCATCCATGGACGCATTAATTAAGAAGTCTCCTGCAAGCGCTATCTGATTAGAAATCTCGGTTACTTCAGACGGTACCTCTATACCATGAAGAGCTCTATTTAGAGACTCCGACCAGGATATCATGGCCTTAGCAACCCAAGTCGCTGCAAAAGAAGGAGAGAGAGCAGAACCCGATGCTTCAAACACCGAGCGGGCCAAACTATCAATCAGACGATCCGTTGGTTCCTTGATCGAGGAACCGTTAGGAAGGGAGAGGAGCGTCCTAGACGCCAAACGCGACACAGGAGGATCAACCGAAGGAGATTCCGCCCACTTCTTAAGAAGCTCAGGAGCAAAAGGATATCTAGTATGGAGAGCCTTTTGTCCTGCGAAGCGCTTGTCCGGTTTCTCCCGTGGCGCTGCACTAGTTCCTCAAACTCAGGATGAGCCCCAAAAACCTTATGAGCTTGCCTGGCTCTTTTGAAGGACACCTTATGACCGGAGGTCAAGGTGGACTCATCGTCTATCCCCAAGGTTTGATTGACAGCTGTAATCAAACTGTCAATTGTGTCCTGACAATTTGGTGCCTCTAAATTAAGGGACCCTTCTGAATCAGAATCCGAATACTGATCACTTGCCAGAGGTGAGGGAGAGCGGGAGACGGAACTGAAAGATGCCGAGGTCCCGGACGGCAAAGGCGACGCAGTGTGGGTTCGCTTCCCCTGCGTCTGCCTGGTGAGAGCGCGGCCCCTGCAGGCCGGAGGTTCATGAGACGTCGCCAAGACGGGTGAACCACTGTCCCTGCTCCTATCGGGAGCTTGAAGGGACTCGATCGCTCTTGTTAATGACGCCACAGATTGAGTCAGGGACAGGGCCCACTCAGGGGACCTGACGCACTAGGCTCAGCTATAGGAGAGGGTTCCTGAGCCCGTTCGGAGTCACAGGCTTCGCAGACCCGAGAAGTCTGGGAGTGCGGAAAAGGGGACCTACAGGCAATGCATGCGGTATACAGCACCGTATGAACTTTAGATCTTCTGGACATTCTGAATCTGTCACAGAGTCCGCAATGAACTGGATGTGACGGGCAGCAGAGAGGCGAAAAAAGTGCGCAGTAAAGAGGAACAACCAGGCTGGAGGTAGTAGCAACCCCTGAGCGGTGTCGACTTACCCCAGTCCTGTATCCCTTGCGTCCTTAAACAGCGTCCAAATAGCAGTGGCGTAGAAAAAAAGAGACAACTGAGCTCCAAATTTTTCAAAAAGGAGCGCTCCTCTGTCAGGGAGGCGTGCTCATGTAGTCGAGCCTCTCAAGAGGCGCCTCCCACCTACTTCCGGCCGCGGCCTAGTCTCCGGCAAAAGCCGGGGACTAAATTTGAAGCCGCGGCCTAGCGCCGGCCGAAGCCGCGGCCTAAATTTCCGGCTGAGGCCCTAAAGTCGGAGGGCGGGCCCACCGGAAGGAGACGCCGCCGGGGGCGGATCCCCCTCGCGACAGCGGCCCACCCCCCGGCTGACGCCGGACACAGAATTCCGGCCCGCGGCCCAGTCCCTGGGAAAAGCCGGGGACTAAATTTAAAACCACAGCCCAGAGCCGGGCGAAAGGAGGTCCCCAAAGTCAGAGGGCGGGCCCGCCGGAAGGAGACGCCGCCGGGGGCGGATCCCCCCCACGACCGCGGCCCACCCTCCGGCTAACGCTGGACACTAAACTCCGGCCCGCGGCCTAGTCCCCGGGAAAAGCCGGGGACTAAATTTGACCAAGGCCTAGCGCTGGCCGCAACCCCCGCGGCTGTCCAGGCGGGAGGCGGACGCCGACTTGATACCCCCTTGGGAGGGGGGGGGGGGGGAGAATGGACGACACAGAGCAGCTGGTTCCTACCCGCTCCAGTAATCCTGGCCCCCACACGTCCATTGGAGAGGTGAGAAATCCGTCTTCGTCGCTCAGGCGATGATTAAAAAAAAAAAAAAAAAAGGGGGGGCTCCATAACAAAAAAGGTAGGACGGTGCAGGAACCCTAACTCCATCACCCCTTCAGAGGGTGAGGAGAGGGACCGTCCGCCTCCTTGCAGCACCGCAGTCTAGCATTGGTGGTGCAGTGGGGGCCGCACGGACTAACTCTTGCCTCTGTACAGCCTAGGGTTTCAATACCCTAGGGTGGTCAGGGCTGAGTCCGGCATTCATGTCCCACGTTGCGGGAGAGGATACGTGGAGGCTTTACTCCACGTGCTCGCCCGTTGATGGTTTGGGGAGATCGGACCCTTTCAATAGGATCCGTCGCCCCTATCTCATCTTCGTGGGAAAGGGAAAAAAAAAAAAAAAATGGTCTGGAAAAATAACCAGACATGTGCCTCCATCAGACACTAAGCAAGAACTGGGTTTGCCTGCGGCCAGTGCTGAGGTGTATACGGCGGAGGAGGAGCTAACCTTTTTTATGTTTACTTAGTGTCAGCCTCCTAGCGGCAGTAGCATACACCCACAGTCCTGTGTCCCCCAATGAGACGAAGGAGAAAACCCTACATTGGCATTGTATATCTAAAATGGGTTGTCCAGTCAAGACAACAAATGTCCATATGCTTTATTATTCCAGTACAGACGTCATAAAGCGGAGGAAACCGACCCCATACACAGCCAGATCTGTAAGAGCCGCTCCGGCTCACGTGAATATCCGCCATGCAATACAATATATCCCCCCCATACAGGAGTGACTGCTGCTCACAGGATCCCCTGCCAGACCATCATAAAGGAGGGAGGCTCTGACTCCTTGACTCTGTTTAAGGGGATGTAAACAACTACGAGCCCCTTATGTGCACACGTCCGCTCACCTTTCTCATTGTAAGAGAAGATGGAGATGATTTTGTTTCTGGATGATTTCCTCTCTTCGGGATCAGTGGCAGAGGCTTCAGGCTGTGGTTGCTGGACAGAGGGTCTTTTGTCCCAGAGCTGAAGACGGCGCTGCTCATCCGCACTGGGGGGCTGGAGGCTTATCTTCGAGCTCTCCATTATCAGACATGGTTGATGCAGCTGACAGAGACCTAAAGTGGAAAAATATATAAAATATACAGTCTGTCACAATACTTTCTACACTGACATGACAGCAATTATACAAATCATTGGCAAGTCAAAGTGACATAAAATGAGGCTTTTCACTTCAAGAAAATAAAAATAACAGAGCAGATGAAATAAACAAAACTAACAGAGCAGATGCTCCCCCTTGCATGGGTCCAGTGCTGGCACCAGGCCACTGCTCAAGTCTCAGTGTTATGAATGCAGCGGTGACATCACATCAATAGCTCCCATTACCGCTGTAGCCAATCACTGAGCTCGGCAGCTCATGTGGCCTAACTCAGCTCAGCGGCTGAGCTCCGTGGCCGACCACAGCAGTGATGGGGGCTGCAACTCTGACGTCACTGTTGTAGTCAAAACACATGCTCTGGACCAGAGGAAACGGGGGAGGGGGTATTTGCTGTTATTTTACAGCATTTGGTGGTTCCTGAAAGTGGCAAAACACTTTATCCGAAGTGTCAAGTAGTAAATGATGCAACCAGTGAATCTTCCGAACCGGCGATCATTTGGTCTTGCTCACATTACCAGTCATTAGGTTGACCAGTAGTCTAAAGCAGGGTTCCCCAACTCCAGTCCTCAAGGCCGACCAACAGGTCATGTTTTCAGGATTTCCTAAAGGGTATGCCACACTAAGCGAGATCGCTAACGAGATCGCAATTGCGTCACCATTTATGACGCAGTAGCGATCTCGTTAGCGACTTAGCTGTGTGTGACATGTAGCAGCGATGTGGCCCCTGCTGAGATGTCGTTGATCGCTAATGAACGTTCTGAGCCGTTTTTTGGTCGTTGGTGTCCTGCTGGTGAGCCTGAATCGCTGAGTGTGACTCCCTTTATGAACGACTTCACCAGCATCGCAGGTGGGACTGGGTTTTCCCAACGACCGCAGAGGTCGTTATACAGATCGCTGATGAGATGTGTTTGGAATCACAGATCGCTGATGATTGTGTTTGGAATCACACAGCTAGGTCGCTAACGAGATCGCTACTGCGTCATAAATGATGACACAGTAGTGATCTCGTTAGCGATCTCGCTTGCGATCTCGTTTAGTGTGGCATACCCTTTAGTATTGCACAGGTGATGCAATAATCACCTGTGCAATACTAAGGAAATCCTGAAAACATGACCTGTTAGTGGGCCTTGAGGACTGGAGTTGGGGAACCCTGGTCTAAAGGACCTGTGCACATTAGATCATTTAGCTAACCACCAACTCACCCAAATTCCCCATAAAAAAAATGCTCGGGTGAGATTTCCTGTGTTTTCTTAAAAATTTGCTGTCAGATTCCCCCAGACAACGTCTTGTCTCAGCACTGGAGAATAGGATGGACCCCTGGAATTCCAAAAGCTGGATCCCGACATCAGCTATGGGAAAGAGAGTGGGGAAGAGTCAGGAGGCCCAGAGACCCCTATAACCTAATGCGCATGTGTGAGGGGATCAGACGACTAGTCTAATGCGCATGTGTGAGGGGATCGGATGACTGTACTCTAATGCGCATGTGTGAGGGATCAGCACCCTATAGTCAAAATGGGTATTTGTGAGGGGGATCAATCTCCTATAGTCTAATGTGTATGTGTGAGGGGATTGGCCCTCCACGACTCCCAAGTAGACCACTTATCAGCAGATACTGAACATTTTAAGGTTTTCTGACACCAACAATAATTCCCCAAAGTAATGGTGCAGCGAGACGTGCAAATGTCATCTCATCAAGTGCACCTTAACGAGTGACAATCGCCTTTTTAACAAACCGCTCTGCGCTTCTTTGTCGACAATATGATTGTTGTGTCTCCATATAGTATGTTACTGGAGGAACATTTCCTCTTTACTCTGGGCGATGTCCTACTGAGGACAATCACATTGTTGTAATCATGAACAACCCCAACACTTGATGAATGAGCATTTTGCTTGTTCGTTGGGTGATAATCGGCAAGTTTACGCAGTCATGTAATTGGGAAAGAGTACTTGATCAATCATCCAAATGCATCAATAAGCGTCAGCAAACATGGACCTTTACTGTTCTGCTAGATCGATATATATACACTATACAAATACCTATTCCCCATCATTGTACTCACACGTAAGGTCCCGTTCACTTTACTTTGTCTACGGCTTTTAACAGCATTGCCAAACGGATGTTACTAGAAGGCTTCCTGTCATGCCTCCAATACAGCTGTGCGGATACCAAAATAGAATTGGTGATTATACTATGAGGACCTTTTTAGGAATAAAGAACAAAATCTCTCTACAGGCTCATCAGTTTTTCTCCATGTGAGATCCATGCGTGATCTTCGCAGATAGAACTCATACCTTTCATAGTCTATGGGGTAATTCACATGCCAGAAATTTTCTAGTGGTCTACACAAAAATACCCAGACTTGATCAATGAGTGGAACAGGCTGCCACAAGAGGTGGTGAGTTCTCCTTCAATGGAAGTCTTCAAACAGAGGCTGGACAGATATCTGTGTGAGATGGTTTAGTGACTCTTGCATTGAGCAGGGGGTTGAACATAAGGACCCTGGAGGTCCCTTACAACGCCATCATTCTATGACTGATTTGACAATATCAGATAAATCTCACCAATGCAAATCCAAGGAAAAGTGTGTGTGGGGGTGACATTAAATAATCGAACAGAATTTGGATGCCATTCGTGCGCTGTCCGTTTTTCACAGACTATTTGATAGAAGCCTGAGACACCATCAGGTTTTTTTTCTCATCAGAAAAACTGCTGACATTTTTGTTTGGCGTAAAAGAAAAATCACTAATATGTGAAGGCAGGGTCTTTCCAAAGTTTTATTTTAGGCTTTATTGACACATCAGTATTTTTAATCTGTCTTAGGCCTCTTTCACACTTCCGTTGTGTGATGTCCGCTCAAGCATGAAAATGGCGGATCAGTCTGAAAAGTAAAAAAAACGGATGCAAAACTGGTCAGTTTTCTGACGGATCCGCTAAGAAGATTTCACCCGGAAATGTAAGGAGAGAGAGAGAGAGAAGAGACAGAGAAGAGACAGAGACAGAGAGAGAGAGAAGAGACAGAGACAGAGAGAGAGAGAAGAGACAGAGACAGAGAGAGAGAGAAGAGAAGAGAAGAGAAGAGAGACCGGACAGTGTTTTCTACATTTACAATGGTTTTCAATGGAGGCGACGGATCCGCAGGCGGATTCCGTCAAAAATGGATGCCAGCGGATCCGCCGCCCATAGGCGGCCATTATGCAAAATGGCGGATGCGGCGGATCCGCCGTTGTCCGCCATTTTGGCGGACAAAAAAAACGTTACATTGGACGTTTTTTGTAATGACGGACGCCAATTTTTTGGCGGATCCGTCCCAAAATGGACCTAACGGACGACCATCCGTCAAAATCCGTCACTAATGCAAGTCAATGGGAAAAAACCGGATCCGCCAAATAATAATAATAATAATCTTTATTTATATAGCGCCAACATATTCCGCAGCGCTTTACAGTTTAACAGTTTCAAAACACAAGTCATAGGTAACAACGTTAACAATACAATAATTAAAGCAAAATAAGCCGCCCTGCTCGTGAGAGCTTACAATCTACAATGAGGTGGGGGAGATACAAAGTACAGGTGTGTATATACAATGGTGCATTTACAATGATGGTCCAGCCATCTTGAGGGAGTGAGGGATGGATGGAGATAGTGAATGGGCTACACATAGACTGTACCGCATCTTTATGGAACTAAAACCACTTCTGAAGAAACGCGCACAAATGGACAGCGATATTTTTTTCTTATCTAAATGCAAAAAGGAGAATTTAATTCTGTGCTGCTTTGTGTATAAATATGTGATTCTTCAGATTTTGTATTAGTCTTTGCCTGATGAAGAGACCTGAGTAGTCTCGAAAGCTTGCAATTTGTTACCATCTTTTCAGTTAGCCATTAAAAGGTATCAACCACTGAGGACTCTCAACTCTAAATATTTTTCTTGGCTACACATACACACTTAAACATAGAAAGACTTTGGTTAGTGAATGTGATAAGACCACTCTGAACAAATGTGTTTTGAGGGAGCGCCTGAAACCATGCAAATTGTGGGTAGTCCTAATTTCTTGGGGTAGAGCATTCCAGAGGATTGGCGCAGCGCGAGAGAAGTCTTGGAGTCGGGAGTGGGAAAAATGGCAAAAAAAAATGGCGGATCCGTTTTTTTTCACATTTTGACAGATTTTGACTGACGTCGCACGACTGAAGTGTGAAAGAGGCCTTAGGGTATGTTTACACGTTGCATTTTGGTGGGTTGTTTTCCCAGCTTTTCTTATGCAAATTTTAAAATGTCTATGGGATTTCAGAAATCTCTTGCACACAGCTTGGTTATTTTGTGCAGTACCTTGGTTTTTGCAGAATGGATCATGTCACTTTTAGCGTTTTTTAAGCAATAGGTGGTGAAAAAAAAAATAGGTATCCGGTTTTGCTGCCTTTTTGGTGTTAAAACCTGATAAAGTGACACGTCGACAACGATGCAGCCAATCTAGGATCTCAGCGAGAGCGGGTGCTAATCCTGAGGGGGCTAAGTAAAGTTTAGTACATTTTAAAACTTTATCAACGTATGGTATAAAGTTTGGTAAAAAGAGGCGTACCCCCTATAAGCCCATGATCGGACAAAGGTAGACTTATCGGATCAGTCTAGTCTGCAAGCTGAGGACAGGACTAGCTGTGTGCATGCAGGGTACAGGTGCAGGAGCGTCCCGTATGTACGGACCATGTTGTGATTATTTCCATGCGAACCTGAGGACTTTTTGGAAAATCCGCCGTGTGCTGTACAATACGCTGTGCGCATAGACAGCACTTACACTCCAGTGAATGTGACCTAATCTGGAGAGAACACTGGCCATGTCGTGCGTCATCTCCGCTGGGGATTACACAGCAATGTGCAGGCTTCTTTACACAAGGATTAGACCCGTGTGCTCTTCCTGAAGCGATACGGCCATACTGTACGAGTTACACATTACACATGGAGGGAAAACCCCTCCGGTGACAAGTTACTGGAAATACTAAACGTTAAGTGTCGGTGCCTATTGTGCTGCGACACGTCTGTGGAGGAAGTGCTACAACAGAAAAAGCAGAAAGCAGCCAGACCAACGTGTCGTCACGGTCAGAAGCGTCAGTCTTCTGGTTAAAAGGTGGCAGGGCTGCGGGAACAAAACCCAAGAACCTAATCAGAAAATGGCAATGTGCACACGTCTTACACCTGAAAAGGTACTGGAAACATGCAGAAAATAAAGAACACATGGACAGCAATGTCAAAAGACTAGCAGTGCAGGTGGCCCGTCCTCTGCAACTTCTTTTGAAATCGTCTCAGGCCTTGAAAGCCGTAACGTGGCTCAAAGAAAAGAACTGATCTTCAGGGGGCTTCTGCTTAGAAGAAAAAACAATCATATGAAATTTTTTTTTTTTTTAAAGTCAGGGGAAAAGACTTTGGAAAAATAATACAAAATGTGTCTAGGAAGACACTTCAAGAAAAACACCGCCAGTGGTCTCCTAATGAAACTGTCTACAGCAAAAAGAATGCAGGTGCAGCATCATCTAAGACACAGTGTGCACATGCCCCAAGGCAGCCTGTATTCTGTCTACGAACAAACCGACAGGCAGCCCAGCCAGCCACTTCTCAGAGGGGAGGCTCAAACGTTTTTTTTCCCAAGAACAAAGTACATTTTAATCCAGGGCTGTGGAGTCAGAGCCCATTTTGGTGGAGTTGGAGTCATGGAATCTGAGGAGTCGGAGGTTTGGCTTACTGACTCCACAGCCCTGTTTTAATCAATAGATCATGGTATAATAATAGGACCCTAGTCCAGAGCCTCTCATCCAGCCAAATCAGATCTCATACTTTGCACTGACGAGGACCAATAGTCCGAAACACCGTGTCTGCAAATGGAGATACTGATTTGGCTTTTATCCTAAGTCATATTACAAGACTCGTTAAAGGGTTGATCGTGACTTGTAGGATCGCTACTTCCAATAGGTGGCGCTATAGAGTACAAGTCCTCTTTGTTTGAAGAGGCAATTTGCATATTAAAATTTCCAGGGGCGGACACAGACTGTAGTGGGCCCCTGTGCAAGAAATTTTTCGCCCCCCCCCCCCCCCCGCACTTTATAGGGCAACAAAGTTATGTAATCATATAGATTGTAATATTTATTTAGAACGCAACTATCAAATCTAAATAGTAAAGTTGTTTAATATGACCATAAAAACTAATAGGGAGATAGATGATACCTACCTGCCCGTTCTACCTACCACTTGCATAGGTCAGTCACAAACCTCAGTGGGCCCCTTTAACACAGACCACGATTCATGATGCACAGATACAGCAGAGAAATATGGGTACAGTACAATGCCAAATACTTCACTTCTTCCATTACATGAGTGATATCTATTGTAAATTCTACAATAGCTCAAAAACCGCCAAATCCTCACAGCGCACAGAACAGACTGGACAGTACAGTCCTCCATACAATATTATGGGCACCACAGTCTCCCCCTCATCACCCATATAATACCCCATGCAGGATGTCACCCCCCATATAATGCTCCATACAGAATACTGGACCCAAAATAATGCTCCATACAGAATACTGGACCCAATATAATGCTCCATACAGGATACTGGTCCCCATATAATGCTCCATACAGAATACTGGACCCAATATAATGCTCCATACAAAATATGGAGCTCTCCTCTGCGCTGTACTGCGTTCTGCACTATTATGGCTCAGGAAAGGGCGCTGTGGAAAGACTCCCCATTATCATCATGATTGCCTCCCCATCATCATCATTGTCTCCCCATCATCATCATGGCCTCCCCATTATCATCAATGCCTGCCCATCATCATCATCATCTCCTCCCCATCATCATCAATGCCTGCCCATCATCATCTTCTCCCCATCATCAATGCCTGCCCATTATCATCAATGCCTGCCCATTATCATCATCTTCTCCCCATCATCATCAATGCCTCCCCATTATCAGCAATGCCTGCCCATCATCATCATCTTCTCCCCATCATCAATGCCTGCCCATTATCATCATCTTCTCCCATCATCATCAATGCCTCCCCATTATCAGCAATGCCTGCCCATCATCATCTCCTCCCCATCATCATCAATGCCTGCCCATCATCATCTTCTCCCCATCATCAATGCCTGCCCATCATCATCAATGCCTGCCCATTATCATCATCTTCTCCCCCATTATCAATCAGCAATGCCTGCACATCATCATCTCCTCCCCATCATCATCAATGCCTGCCCATCATCATCTTCTCCCCATCATCAATGCCTGCCCATCATCATCTTCTCCCCATCATCAATGCCTGCCCATTATCATCAATGCCTGCCCATTATCATCATCTTCTCCTCATCATCATCAATGCCTCCCCCATCAGCAATACCTGCCCATCATCATCTTCTCCCCATCATCAATGCCTGCCCATTATCATCATCTTCTCCCCATCATCATCATCAATGCCTGCCCATCATCATACGCCTCCCCATCATCATTATCGCCTCCCCATCATCTTCTCCCCATCATCAATGCCTGCCCATTATCATCAATGCCTGCCCATTATCATCAATGCCTGCCCATTATCATCAATGCCTGCCCATTATCATCATCTTCTCCCCATCATCATCATCAATGCCTCCCCATTATCAGCAATGCCTGCCCATCATCACACACAGACAGCACCACAGCACACAAGCACTCTCTCACATACATACAGACATACACACACACACACAAAGCACCGCACTACATACACACAGACACACACAGAACACACACACACACGTCTTACCTGTCCAGCGTCCGCGCTCTCTGCCACAGCCATCCGCTGAATGATGACGTCATTCAGCAGCGCTGCTGTGAGAGGAAGCGCCGGCGCCCCCTGAAGCCCGGAGCTGCGGCAGCGGAGGCACGGGAGAGGTAAGTATTGTGCCAGCTGATGCCGGGGCCCTGAGCAAGCGGGGGGGGGGTGGGGGGCCAGTGGCGGCGCTGACACCGCTAACGGGCGCGGGGGTGCCAGACTGCCAGTGGGCCCCCCCGCCTGCTCAGGGCCCCGGCACTTGCCCGGGTGTGCCGGGTGCTGACGCCGGCCCTGCCTCCCGCAGCGCTGCTCTTCTCCTTGTGCCTCGGCTGCGTAGTGCACCACATGGCTAATTTGAATAGATAAATAATTAGCCATGCAGTGCTGGAGGCTGGAGGGGCCCCCTCTCCCCTGGGGCCCCCGTTCAATGAACGGGCTGCACAGGCGGTAGGTCCGCCCCTGAAAATTTCCCAGAGGAGCATTGCACGGCGAATAAGCCTCCTTACCTCGACACGCCAGAGCTGGTATGTCACTCTCCACAAGGAGAAACCTTACCCCCTAGACCTTAGTTGATGTAGTAAGACATAAATCTCTGAGACACATTCATTCCTGCAGTGAGTGTGGCAAAGGTCATCATTATTATTATTATTATTATAGTGCTGGAAGCCATGCCCATCAGAGACAGAGAACTAAGTGCAGGAGTTTCTGGTAACAATGACATCTTACACTCAATGGCACTTGGCTATTACCCCCCACCCTGGTTGTGGACGGCCGATAACAGGTAAATAGTTGATTTTGTGAAGCTGTTGTTGGGTTTAATAATTCAATGCTCATGATAAGTGACAGATGTGCCTCCGATCAATGGAAATCAAGAGCTGTCTACAGATCACAGCGGAGATGGATTGGCTGCTTCTTGTAACATTTGGCAATGAAGTCCACAACAACATCCTTCAATGATAAATGGCACAAAATACAGAAAACTACTGCCCAAAATCTCTAATGAGCAGCCACCTCTCACCTGTCCTGATTATCATGCACGCACTGGGCCAATGTGCAGCGGTGACATCATTAGCGCCCCTCTGCTGCAGAAGCTGGTGGTGCAAGGCAACCCCAAATGCCAAGAACTTTATAGAACTGCAGTGCCAGGTGAGCAGTTCGGTTATCTGCGCATGTTGAGTATTTGCGTGCAGAAATTTCTGCATCTCTTGGCAGGAAAAACACTGCGGCAAAAAATGCGCGTCTTTGTATGCATTTCTTGCATGCGTTTTTGTACAGCAATGAAAGCTTTTTTGAGCTAAATATTTTAAAAAAAGTTTTGTGATGTAATTTCTTGGTTCAACATCACCTTTTCCATGCTGATGCAGTGGCATCAGGGTAATGGGATCAGGGCTTGGTGTCAGCAGCTGTCATTGACACCTAACCCTAGGCTTAGTAATGAAAAGGTGTCAGCCCGACACCTGATGTGACTGCTCTCAAAGACAGCTGGCAATACACTGACAGGAGGTAATCACTCCCACAGTGTATAGTACTGAACTGCAGTGAGAAGTTCTCATGCAGCGGTGCCGTGAGACCACCGGAGCTGATCAGCTGATGAACTCTGGTGAACTCTCACGGCAGCTCAGTGATACACTGCGGAAGCAATTACCTCCTGTCAGTGTATCATCGGCGCCGGGTTAGAGCAGTCAAATCTCCAGATGTGACATTGCCGTGGGACACTCTGGATTACCTGGACTACAGTGGACAGGTGAGTACATGTTGGTTTATTATTTTACATTTTTTCTAGGAGACAAGGGCATCGGAGATTTGGTGCTAGGTGAGTATAATGGATTTTTTACTTTTATTTGAAAAAGTATGTAATTATTTCACACTTTTATTTTAAACTATGAGCAGAAGCGCCGGTTGATGAGACTACGTCTTCCACCAGTGACAGCAGACGTAGCCCAATGGGAGCAGTAGTCTCATCAGCCCACACCTGCTGACTTGCGGTAAGCTTTTTACCGCAGGGCACCACTATGGTGTGCAAACATTTTTATACGTGTGTTTTTGCTGCAGATTTGACTGACTCAATTGAAGTCAATGGGTGAAAAACGCAGCAGAAACGCACAAAGCGGTGAAATGCTGCAGAAAAAAAACGCACTGCAAATACTCAAAGGAAATTTACTAATCATGTGAGCAACACTTCAGGATTGTCATTTAATAAGCTTGCATAAGGATTACATAGCGTTTTAGGCCAATTTCCGTGCAGAGAAAACTAATCAAAAATGCACAGTGTGCACATAGCCTTAAGGGTATGCCACACTAAACAATATCGCTAACGGGATCGCTAAAAAACGTCACTATTTAGCGATCCCGTTAGCGATATTGTTCAGTGCGGCAGCTTCCAGCGACGAGCTTCCTGCTGTGATCTCGCTCGTCGCTGAATCGTTCCGGACCTATTTCATCGCTGGCGCTCCCGCTGGTAAGTATTTAATCGCTGTGTGGCACCTTTTCTTAGCGATTTAGCGGTACTTTTGTACGCTAAGTCGTTAAGAAGATCGCTAACGGCGATAGCGTCGTTAACTATATCGCTAAATGTGGCCGCATTTAGCGTATAGAAACGATCCCGCTAGCGATCTCATTAGTATGCAACGCTAACGAGATCGCTAGCGGATTGTTTAGTGTGGCAGTACCTTTAGGCTAGTTCACACTAGGTGTTTTTTCACCATTTTTTTCTGCAGCAAACTGATCTCTTGGCAGGAAAGAAGCTGCAGAAAAAAAGCATATTTTCCTTGATTTTTCTTGCGTTTTTTTTTCCTGCGGTTTTGGCATGATAGATTTGTCTCTTGTGTATATGCTGATAAAGTTTAGTGTTACAAAAAAAAAAAAAAAAAAAGTCATTCTATAGAATCAGATTTTGGCACAAAAAACCCAGATACCTGAGTATTTGGTGCGTTTTTTTCATCACCCATTCATTTCAATGGGAGAAAAAAAGCTGAAAAAAAAAAAAAAAAAAAACACTGAAAAACGTGACAAGCAAGCTGTGTGACTGAGATTTATAGAATCTCAGACTTAGCTGGTACTATCAAACGCAGCCGAAAATTTGCATTAAAAAATGCAGCAAAAACGCCTAGTGTGAACTTAGCCTTACAACTGATGTAAAAATCTAGAAATACACTGCTCAAAAAAATAAAGGGAACATTAAAACAACAGAATATAGCTCCAAGTAAGGCCGGGATCACACATGCGAGAAACACGGCCGAGTCTTGCATGTGAATTCCCAGCCCTGGAGCCGGCACTCGGGAGTGGAGCAAGCGGCTGTATAGAAATACACTACTGGTCAAAAGTTTAGGGTCACTTAGAAATTTCCTTATTTTTGAAAGAAAAGCAGTTTTTTCCAATGAAGCTAACATTAAATGATTCAGAAATACACTCTATACAGTGTTAATGTGGTAAATGACTATTCTAGCGGCAAACGTCTAGTTTGTAATGCAATATCTTCATAGGTGTATAGAGGCCCATTTCCAACAACCATCACTCCAGTGTACTTATGGTATTTTGTGTTCGCTAACTGTGTAAGAAGGCTAATAGATGGTTAAAATACCCTTTAAAACCCTTGTGCAAGTATGTTAACACAGCTGAAAACCGTTTGGTTGATTAGAGAAGCTATAAACCTGACCTTCCTTTGAGCTTGTTGAGAATCTGGAGCATTACATTTGTTGGTTCCATTAAACTCTCAAAATGGCCAAAAAAAAGAACTTTCTTGTGAAACTCGACAGTCTATTCTTGTTCTTAGAAATGAAGGCTATTCCATGCGAAAAAATTACCAAGAAACTGAAGAATTCATACAATGGTGTGTAGTACTCCCTTTAGAGGAGTGCACAAACAAGCTCTAACCAGAGAAGAAAGACAAGTGGGGGGCCCCGCTGCACAACTGAGCAACAAGACAAGTACATTAGAGTCTTTAGTTTGAAAAATTGACGCCTCACAGGTCCTCAACTGGCAGCTTCATTAAACAGTACACATTAAACGCCAGTGTCAACATCTACAGTGAAGAGGCGATTTGGGGATGCTGGCTTTCAGGGCAGATTGGCAAAACAAAAGCCATATTTAAGACTGGCTTAAATGAAAGGAAAAGATTAATATGGGCAAAAGAACACAGACATTGGACAGAGGAATATTGGCTTTTGTTTTGCCAATCTGCCCTGAAGGCCAGCATCCCCAAATCGCCTCTTCACTGTAGATGTTGACACTGGCGTTTAATGTGTACTGTTTAATGAAGCTGCCAGTTGAGGACCTGTGAAGATATTGCATTACAAACTAGACGTTGTAGCGCCCGCATCCCTGCCTGCTGCCAGACAGGGACGTCGCTCTCCTCACCTGCGCTCAGCGTCCTCAGTGCTCCCAGCCTCCTCTGCGCCTCTGGCATCCTCGGTCTCCTTCACCTCTGGTCCGCGCGCTCCTTCCGCTGCTGCCTTAGGGCGCGCGCCCGCACCCTCCCCGCTCTAAAGGAGCCGCGCGCATTTTCCAATCAGTCTCCACCCAATGCTATATTAAGGGCTCCTCCTTAATGGAGGTGCCCGAGCAATGTTGTTTCTGTGCAGTCTAACTCTGCTTCAGCCATCAGCTCTGTTTCCAGTTGCCTGCCTGTTAACTGTCTGTTTGCCTGTCGGCCATCTGACTGCAGCTCTATCCAGAGTTCGGACATCTTCAGCAAGATCCCGCTGTTGCCTGCTCACCTGGGAGCGATCATCTGCCATCCGACTGCAGCTCTATCCAGAGGTTCGGACATCATCTGCGGAGATCCCGGCTATTGCAGAGACTCTTGCCTGCTCACCTGGAGCGATCATCTGCCATCCGACTGCAGCTCTATCTAGAGGTTCGGACATCATCAGCAGAGATCCCCGCTATCCAGAGACTCTTGCTGCTCACCTGGGAGCGATCATCTACCATCCGACTGCAGCCTACCAGAGCTCCACCAGCTCAGGTCATATATGCTGTTTGTCTAGAGACTGCCTTGGTCACTTACCGTGACAAACCTGCCTGCCCAGAGACTGCCCGGGTCACTTGCCGTGACAACCTGCCTGCCCAGAGACTACCTGGTCACTTACCGTGACAAACCTCCTGCCCAGAGACTGCCCTGGTCACTTGCCGTGACAACCTGCCTGTCCAGCGACTGCCCAGGTCACTTCCCGTGATAACCTGCCTGTCCAGAGACTTCCTGGTCACTTATTGTGACAACCTGCCTGTCCAGAGACTGCCTGGCTAATTGCCGTGATTCCTGTCCTATTCCCGGATGCCACCCGCTCTCTTGCAAGTAATATTCTTGTATAATAAAGCTTAGTGTTCCACAACCAGACCCGTTTCCGTCAGTGTTCCACTACCAGACCGTTACAGACGTTTGCCGCTAGAATAGTCATTTACCACATTAACACTGTATAGAGTGTATTTCTGAATCATTTAATGTTAGCTTCATTGGAAAAAAACTGCTTTTCTTTCAAAAATAAGGAAATTTCTAAGTGACCCTAAACTTTTGACCGGTAGTGTATTTCTATGCAGCCGCTTGCTCCACTCCCGAGTGCCGGCGCCAGGGCTGGGAATTCACATGCGAGACTCGGCTATGTTTCTCGCATGTGTGATCCCGGCCTAAATCAAACTTCTGTGAAATCAAACTGTCCACTTAGGAAGCAACACTGATTGACAATCAATTTCACATGCTGCTGTGCAAATGGAATAGAGAACAGATGGAAATTATTGGCAATTATCAAGACACACTCAATAAAGGAGTGGTTCTGCAGGTGGGAACCACAGACCACATCTCAGTACCAATGCTTTCTGGCTGATGTTTTGGTCACTTTTGAATGTTGGTTGTGCTTTCACACTCGTGGTAGCATGAGACGGACTCTACAACCCACACAAGTGGCTCAGGTAGTGCAGCTCATCCTGGATGGCATGTCAATGCGAGCTGTGGCAAGAAGGTTTGCTGTGTCTGTCAGCGTAGTGTCCAGAGGCTGGAGGAGCTACCAGGAGACAGGCCAGTACACCAGGAGATGTGGAGGGGGCCGTAGGAGGGCAACAACCCAGCAGCAGTACCGCTACCTCCGCCTTTGTGCAAGGAGGAACAGGAGGAGCACTGCCAGAGCCCTGCAAAATTACCTCCATCAGGCCACAAATGTGCATGTGTCTGCACAAACGGTTAGAAACAGACTCCATGAGGATGGTCTGAGTGCCCGAAGTCCACAGATGGGGGTTATGCTTACAGCCCAACACCGTGCAGGATGCTTGGCATTTTCCACAGAACACCAGGATTGGCAAATTCGCCACTGGCGCCCTGTGCTCTTTACAGATGAAAGCAAGTTCACACTGAGCACATGTGACAGTCTGGAGACGCTGTGGAGAGCAATCTGCTGCCTGCAACATCCTTCAGCATGACCGGTTTGGCAGTGGGTCAGTAATGGTGTGGGGTGGCATTTCTTTGGTGGGCCGCACTGCCCTCCATGTGCTCGCTAGAGGTAGCCTGACTGCTATTAGGTACCAAGATACCATTTGGTACAATGCAAGACCTCAAGTGGCTGGAGTATGTCAGCAGTTCCTGCAAGATGAAGGCATTGAAGGGAAGCTATGGACTGGCCCGCCCATTCCCCAGACCTGAATCTGATTGAGCACATCTGAGACATCATGTCTCGCTCCATCCAACGTCACGTTGCACCACAGACTGTCCAGGAGTTGGCGAATGCTTTAGTCCAGGTCTGGGAGGAGATCCCTCAGGAGACCATCCACCGCCTCATCAGGAGCATGCCCAGGCGTTGTAGGGCGGTCATACAGGCACAGGGAAGTCATACAGGCACGTGGAGGCCACACACACTACTGAGCATCATTTTGACTTGTTTTAAGGATATTACATTCCACTTTAATTGTGTGTGACTCCAAATCCAGGCCTCCATTGGTTAATAAATTTGATTTCCATTGATGATTTTCTTGTGATTTTGTTGTCAGAATTCAACTTTGTACAGAACAAAGTATTCAATGAGAATATTTCATTCATTCAGATCTAGGATGTGTTATTTGAGTGTTAACCTTTATTTTTTGAGCAGTGTACAATAAACCTCTGTGAACAAGATCCATGTACAGGCTGCATTTCATGTACAGTGACAGGATTAGTTATGCTGTGATTCACAAGCTACAATACTTGCAAGTCCTACACACCTGTACATTCCTCCTCCCACCCAACACCCAGATCTTGGGCCATGGAGGAAGAGAATGTAAGAATTCAGGAAACATTCAGTTGCATAAGATAAGGAGAGACATCTATGAAGTGGGATTAACTAAATCATTACCAACTTCTGGCAACAGAAAATCATTTTTTCATATTTTGGACAATCCCTCTAGTATACAGCCAGCTATAACAGTAAATACAAGGGAACCAGTCATTAGATTAACGCTTTGCAAATGGAGTCAGGTACGTTGTACTCTGAAATACTGCGGCTTGTCAGAAAAAAAGTTTGCAAAACCGACCGAGGACTATAAGGAGACACCCGACTTGTCTACTGGTCCCCTAACTTGCTTCTTCCTGTCCCGCGCTATTTGTGACAGTGACTCACAGTAAACATACCTGGCCGCCAGGCTCAGATCCATTCTGCCTGTGGTTAGCGCAGTGTGAATTTAATGACAGGTTCCCTTTAAAAAAAAAAAAATCAGCTATCCACACAAAATGTGCAAAACTGCAATATGTGGATGGCTAACAGGGCTGTGGAGTCGGAGTCATGGAAATTGAGGAGTCAGAGGTTGGCTTAAAAACTCCACAGCCGTGACTAACACAGCTTATATTCTCCCATATATTCCTGTTCTGTAAAGGTAGGGAGAGCTCCCGGAGGAATAAGGCCCCCCCAGGCTAGGTGTCTGACAGCCGCTTCCTCTCCTTTCCCCATGCAGAATACATGCACACTCCGCTGAGCTGAGCATGCATGTGTACAGTCAGGAGAAAAAACAGTCACCCACATGAGCTTCAAGCTGACAGCCATCTGTAGAGTAAGAGCCCACTAAGTTTTTGGAGCAGAAACTCAAAATACTCTTCAAAACTTTGAGTTTCTGCTCGAAAAAACTCAGCAAAAAGCCTCCGACACCGCCAGCTTTACGCGCCTTATTGACGTTTTGCGTTCTAAAACACTGAATTCAGTAATTATGTACAGTGAAAAAATGTCCACCCTTCCTAGCTGCTCCATTCTGGGAAACAGGTCACATCTGTATAGCAGGAATGAACACGTGGAAAAGCAGAGCTGCCTGCGCTCAGCCGTGTGCGGAGGAAATCCTGCAGTGGTGACAGCTCATTTCACAACGCCATTTACACATCACATCTAACTGCAGAACAGGCACAAGTTACAGGCTCAAAAGACATTTGGTAAATTTATTATACATCTGCAGGGATTAAAACGGTTCATAAAGCCTGATCCCATAGAGGTAAAAAAAAAGCAGATGTGCATGGGAGCCCTGTGCTGGCGACAGACGCATGGAATTCCCTTCAGAAGAATCAATACAATTTTTCTCATTGAAACAAATGTGTTGCAAGAAATATTTGGAGAAGAGAAATAAAACGAAGATAAATTCTTTTAAATACGGAATTCGGTGGGATGTCAATCAAGCCAAGAGGGGACAAAACTGCATGCCTCCTCCCATATAGCAGCACCCAGATGGCTTGACATGTAATCTACACAGGGAAAGGTTGAGGAAGCTACTCAGTATGGGGCGAGAGAGGTTTAGGGTGAGAAAACCAAGCGACAGGATAGGAAAATAAAGTGCCAGTGGCTACTGTATATTTGCACCGTACATGAATGGGACGGTGGGCACACAACCCAGTTCTCGATCTGGCATAGGTATAAACAAGCATCCTACCTGAAGTTCTGGATACAAGGTTAGAACAAAGCCATGCGGGCCAGTTCACACCGTAAACCATGACTTTTGCGTGCAGGTGCACAAAGCAGCAGGTCTCATCTGTGCCCCATAATGAGTGGTAAAGTAAGCTCAGCTCAACAGGAAAAAGGATACCGGGCTCCGCAGACTAAGAATGTGTATATAGAAGGAAGTTCCCTGCAGGATTTCCTATTACAGAACCACTGGACACAGGCATAATTAGACTCACAGATGACGAGACTCCTCCTCGGTCAGCCTCAAACACGCTCTGCAGGAAATCAGGTCCCTGCATTGTGACCAAGGACAAGCACATCAAATAAAAAGCCGCTCCAGCTCCCAAACAGACCCACGATCTCAAGCTCCGCGTCCAGGGACTAGTCTCTGCCCCCACAGATCTACAGAAACTGCAGTGGGGTCACTGTAAGGGATTATTCTGTATAGAGGGTGTGAAGGGGCGAGCAGATTTTTGCTGGATCTGTGCGACCTGTGTATTTGCACGCTCAACACATTTGCAGCACAATTTTTATTCTGGATGGCAGGTTTACACTCTGCACAGACAGGAGGGAGATGCATTTGCAGCTTCACTGCTTCTTCTAATCCGAGGGTCATTATGATCTCGCATTACCAGGGTAATCTGCGTGAATACTTTTCCATCCAATTATGACAAGAGCATTCTTAAGGTGATACCTTTATTGGCTAACCAGAAAATTATATGTTCGCTAGCTTTCAGGGATTTCAGGGTAATCTGCCAAAGAAGCGAATGCTTTACCCATAGAAACTAAATATGTGCGCACTAGGTAAAAGCTGTGTGCACAGACCCTGTACAGAGGCTCTACAGATCTGGATTAGAGACGCAGGCACTCCATGTGCCGCCATATGGTGCTCATGGCAGGGTATGTCACACAGGTTGGATCTTCCAAGCATAAAATCGGCAGCATTTTGCAGATCAGATTAATCATGCACAGTATGTCAATTTAGGATTAGGATTTTCAGAGGATATTTTGCAATGCAAAAATTGCAGTCTGGAGCCAAAGCATTTCCGCAGCAAAATCTGCAAGAATTGCTGAAACAGCTGTGGACTGTCAACTGTGGGAATTCAGTCCCATAAGTAGAATAAATGTTGGTGGGGTCTTGTGACAAATTATCAAATCTGCAGCTGCTCCTAAGGCTATGTTCACATGTGTTTTTGCTGTGTGTTTTCCGCAGGCAAAGCTTGCTCTCTTGGCAGTAAAGAAGCTGCTTACAAAAAGCCGGATTTGCTGAGTTTTTGTTGTCTCTTGCGCATGTTGATAAAGTTTAGCGCCCCCCAAAAAAGCATGAATTAACTTCCTCAGGTTGTTGCACCAAAAACGCAGCGAAAACTGGGACCTCCGGTTTTTTGCACTTACCCGTTATTTCTTACAGTTGAAAAAATACAATGCGCGCATGAGACTTCTGAAATCTCAGACTTTGCTGGTACTGCAAAACACAGCTGAAAATTTGCATAAAAAAACGCAACGTGTGACCATAGCCTTACGTCACAGCAAAGCAGCAGGTTTCCTGTCTGTAATGTATAGGGTGTGAAGCCTCACCAAGAATACCTGTGGATAATATCAGTGTGCCCTTACCACCTGGCACCATGGGGCACTTTTACCAACTTTGCATCATTTTTAGACAGTGTAAACTTACAAACTAGACCGTCAGAAAAGGCAACTAAATTTTGGACCATGTCGCCACCAGTTTCCTCTAGACCTCACCTCTGATGCCTAGAACACAGAGTAAACCTTGACAAAACATTATGGGTCAAATTTTGGTGTCTCGTTTGTTAAGGTCTAGAAGTAAAGACACCAGTATATCAGCCAGCTTGTTTTTGGGGAGAATATCTCTGTACTTCAGCAGGCGGGGGGGCCCACTCGCCGTCGGGCACCCCGGCGCCCGTTAGCGGAGGAGAGCGGTGTCAGCGCCGCCACTGGCCCCGCTTGCTCAGGGCCCCGGCAGCAGCTGGCACAATACTCACAGCTCCCCGTGCCTCCGCTGCCGCAGCTCCGGGCTCCAGGGGGCGCCTGCACGTCATCATTCAGCGGCCGGCTGTGGCAGAGCGCGCAGACGCCGGACAGGTGAGATGTGTGTGTCTGTGTGTGTGTCTGTATCAGTGTGTGTGTATGTAGTGAGGTGCTTTGTGTGTGTATGTGAGAGAGTGCCTGTGTGCTGCGCTGCTGTCTGTGTGATGGTGGTGGGGGGAGGGCAGTGATGATAATGATGATGGTGAGTTATTGATGATAATGGGGAGGCATTGATGTGATGGGAGGCATTGATAATGGGAGACATTGATGATAATGGGAGGCATTGATGATGATGGGAGGCATTGATAATGATGGGGAGGCATTGATAATGATGGGGAGGCATTGATAAAGATGGGGAGGCATTGATAATGATGGGGAGGCATTGATAATGATGGGGAGGCATTGATGATAATGGGGAGGCATTGATGGTAATGGGGAGGCGATGATGATGAGGAGGCGATGATGATGATGATGGGGAGGCATTGATGATGATGGGGAGGCATTGATGATAATGGGGAGGCATTGATGATAATTTGGAATCATTCATGATGATGGGAGGCATTGATGATAATGGGGAGGCACTGATGATGATGGGGAGGCGATGATGATGATGGGGAGGCGATGATGATGATGGGGAGGCGATGATGATGATGGGGAGGCGATGATATGATGAGGAGACAATGATGATGATGGGCAGGCATTGATGATGATGGGGAGGCCATGATGATGATGAGGAGTCCATGATGATGATGAGGAGGAGGCAATGATGATGATATGAAAAAAAAAATTCTGGCTCCTAAATTTTTTGGCTGGCTCCTACATTCTGAACAACTTTGTCGACCCCTGCTCTACCGTACAACACTGCTGAGTGCTACGTGATAAAACATCGCATAGCACTCAGCCCAGTGTTACTCTACACGGCAGATCACATCTGCGATTCGGCATGACGGAACAATGGCGGCATACTGCAAATGGCTGTGAGACTTGGCTCACTCCCACCCATACACCATATTTTGCGCATTATAAGACGCACCCCAAATTTTGAGGAGAAACATAGGGAAAAAAAAAACTTTAATAAAATGGTGGTGCGTCTTATAATCCATGCGACTTATTGCTTACGGTGTATTGGCTGCGGTGGTGCAGGGTCCCAGGGTCGCTGCTGGAGGAGCGTTGCTGCAGGCCACAAGCTGGGATGAGGGGTGTTCTGATGTGCGGCGCTGTGGGTGTTCGGTGCTGCAGAGGCTCTGCTGACATTTTGTGAAAGTCCAGAGCCCCCGCACTTACATGGTTTACTGTGCGGTGGACTCTGGGAAAATGGTTGCCGGGGCATGCGCAGATGGAAATCTCAGCACCAAGATCTCGGGAGATGAGGTCTCAGCGCTGAGAGATCTCCATATGTGCATGCCACGGCAGTAAGTCTATGGGTGCGAGTGACAACGCTCAGCACTCGGATATTACCCGAGAGCAGTGCGATATATGCCGACAGCAGAGGAGATGGAGAAATTAATTTCTCCGCCACCTCGCAGCTGTGTGAGAGAATGAGAGAATCGGAGCACAGAGCGCTGACACTCTGCTCATGCACACTGCAGAGCTGGAGCAGGGGGTCATTACCATATCACCTTGGTAGTGATCCACTGGTGTGAACCCAGGCTTATAGTCCGGTGATTTTTATAGATGGTGCATTATTGATTTATGCTACATAACTCCTTATGACAAGTGCGTTAGTCTCTGAAGAGATGATTGGACATTTGGCCAATCAAAGGTTTTGCAGGATATATTGAGGTCGAGGGAGGGGGTAAAGCTTCCAAGATTACACATTTTCTTCTGTGTCATATAGCCTTCACAAAACATAAATAATGAGAAAACCTATCCAGGCAATAAACAGAGGGGTCCAGCCCCCTTCTCTACCCACAACACAGACACAATCTGCACGTGAAACACCAAAAACAAAGTGTATAAAGTCACCATGCTCCCGCTTACATGATGAATGGCAGTGCACAGTCCTGGTTACAACAACCTGTCTATCCCATAGAGGTCCGGCAAATAGCAAACAGAAAAACTGGTGCAGAAATGGAGTCATGTCCAGGAATCCAGAGACGGGTGAAACGAAACAGAGGAATGTGAACATTCACTATCCCCGTCCTGCTGCAGCATACGCACGGTCTGTATGAACAAACACTGGGATTGTGTGAAGGCCAAATTCCAACCATCCCGCCTGTTACCAGGTAGTCAGATTACAGCACCATGAGAGCAGGTGGTGCGCTGCCCACAGGGGCACCGGTGTGAAGACGGGAACCTCCTCTGTACACTGCGCCGTCAGACACACAGTAACACACCGGTGTGAGAAGACATGACGACAAGCAGCGAGTGCACGTAGCTACCCACATCCGCCAGGCACCGCATGGCACTGCTATGCAAAGGTGTGATCAGTGCCACGGACGCACCCTCTGAATATATATATTGATGCAAAAGAGCCCCGACCAAGTATTGAGAGCATTTACTGAACATTTTTCAAGCTGGTGTTATACAGTGTTCTAATTTGCTGAGATAATGACTTTTGGGTTTTCATTGGCCATAAGCCATAATCATCAACATTAACAGAAATAAATCACTCTGTAATGCCGCTATAAAATATGAGTTTCACTTTTTTTATTGAAGAAATGAAATAAATTAACTTTGTGATGATGTTCTAATTTTGTGAGAAGCACCTGTATAACATAAGAGCACACACCTTATCACATGACAGACCAGACAATGGCAAAACATCTCAATACTCACAGATTGGGAAAATGTACATTGTATGTAAAGGGGATAATAAAAATAATCTTTATTATATAGCGCCAACATATTCCGCAGCGCTTTACAGTTTAACAGTTTCAGAACACAAGTCATAAGTAACAACTTAACAATACAATAATTAAAGCAAAATAAGCCGACCCTGCTCGTGAGAGCTTACAATCTACAATGAGGTGGGGGAATAAAAGTACAGGTGTGTATATACAATGGTGCATTTACAATGATGGTCCAGCCATCTTGAGGGAGTGAGGGATGGATAGATAGTGAATGGGCTACACATCCACACTTACACATAGAATGACTTTGATTAGTGAACGTGATAGGTCGCTCTGAACAAATGTGTTTTGAGGGAGCGCCTGAAACCAGGGGATGGCTTCTTCTTAAAGGGGTTGGACCACCATAATAACTTACCACTATCTGCTAGGACCCCCATCAATCTGAAGCATGGAGCTCAGACGCCCCTGTTCTTATGGAGTTATGGGATCTAAGGGGTAAGGTTTCTCCTTGTGGCGAGTGACATGCCTAGCCTCGCATGTCAGAGTGAGGAAATTTATATGCCATGCAATGCTCCTCTGGAAAATTAGATATGCAAATTCCTCTTCAGAGAGGAGGAGGACTAGAACTGTAGCGCCACCTACTGGAAGTAGCAATCCTAAAAGTCACTATTGACCCTTTAACGAGCCTCGCCACGACGGAGGATTTTATCCCAACTCATGTGGCAGTACTTATTAAAAAGGAAATAGTGACTTTTAGGATTGCTACTTCCAATAGGTGGCGCTACAGTTCTAGTCCTCTTTCTCTCTGAAGAGATTATTTGCATGTGAAGTAATGATCACACATCTAACAGGGTTAACCTTTCATGACCAGACTATTTCACTTTCTGCACTTCCATTTTTTCCATTCCGTCAACATAGCCGTATGTATGTAGGCTTGTTTTTTCTAGGACGAGTTGCAGTTTAAAGACATTATTTTACCATATAACAAGCTGAAAAATGGAGGGGAAAAAAAAAAAAAAAGAAACACAATTCCATCACCGTTTTTGTTTCTTTGTGTTGCCTTTATTACAGGTCAGTGCAATAAAAAAAATTCTGACAGCCCTTCTTTCCGCTGATAGCATTGTTTGTGCGCTAGGTTTAATTTTGCATCGGCTCCTGACTAGTGATGAGCAAGCGTGCTAGAACCTGCGACCATATGATCGTCTCTTCCATCTACTAATACTGCATTGCAATATTTCAGTATATAATCAAAATGACTTCCTACCGTGAACCTATTCGGAGGCCGAGTGTCACAGGAGAACTAAGATGGTAGCCATGAAAGAGTCACAGGTTCCCAGGCGACTACAACAACCTATTGGCACCCTGTGATCACAGCCCCAGTGCCAAGACCCCAACAATCACCATTTTCTATTTTTTGGAACAACCGTTTAACTTAGTAAATGGTCAGCTTCAGAAATATGAGTAACTGTGGATGAAGTGTATTCAGCACGTATAATACACCTGATGGCCCAATAAACTCTTCTGTTCGTTTATAAGTACAATGAACTACAAGTCCCAGACGTCATAAATTGTGCAGAAGGAATGTTCCTAAACACAATGAAGGTTGGCTGTAATCATTGCTTCTAACCCTACTGTAGACTGCAGACCAGGTTACCAACAGAGCGGTCTAATCTAGTGCGCCAGGACGCCATTGTTTATCCTGCCGGCACAGCGCAAGCAAACCAAAATCAACAGGTCTATGCACCGAGTATACAAAGGACCTCACACCAAGGAGCAGACGGTGAGGAATATGTAGACTGTAAGTGTAAGGGCTCGCAGGCTCTGGAGTACAACACGGCCGAGTGCTATCTGACATTTCATCACACAGCACTCGGCCTATGTCATACTACGGGGCAGAGCAGACCTGCAATCATTTTCTCACGCAGAGTGGCTCCAATATTCAGATCAAGCGCAACCATACAAGTCTAAGCATCTGTGTGAGAAACATCACACCATACATCCACTGCACTTAGATGACACCCGAGAGCACTCACTGAGACAATGGAGAAATTAAGTTCACCTTCTCCGCACTTGTGGTGTGATTCTCTCAGGCAAGAAAATCAGATTACGCTCAGATCAGACTGTGACAGAGTTTGAGCAGAGTGTCATTACTCATTATCATAATCGTCCCGATTCTCTCACTTGAGATCTACAACAGTGTAAGTGAGCACTTAAAGGGATAGTCAAAACCAAGTTGTCGGAAGTTAGACAAGGGTTACTCAGTCATTTTTGGTGACCTAGTTAAAAACATAAAACGAAAGAGAAAAACTGTGCCATTACCACAACACTACCTTTAAGGAAACTTACAGCTGATCCATGGTGGCCATGGTTCAGACACTGATACTGCCGGCAACTTCTCCCCCTTCCTACAACACACAGGTGGGAGACCTGTCAGTAAGTCTAGGATGTTTTGGTGGAGAGATGCCGCCATCATGTGACTAGAAAGACTTGTCTGAGGCAAATCCAACTGCTCAAAGTCTGTATTCTCCGACACACGGCAGAGATAACGCATCAAGAAGACACAGTCAGACGGCCGTATAAATCAGACAGACGGAAACGCAATCCTCAGACTGGTCAGCGGCTCTTCCGATCTGAATGCGACAGGTTCATGTATTTCTATATAGCTATCACGCTCGGATCGGGGGAGCAACCAACCAGTCCAAGCATTGCGTTCAGATATCCTTCCGACTTACACGCCACCTGAGTTTACAGCCCGCTTCGTGCTACCCTTGACCTCCCCCCCTCCCACACTGATCATTCAAAAGACCCTTAAAAATTGAGAAGCTCAAGCTCACAGCTCCATCTGCAAATCTACACTGACCCTAAACTATATCTCAAAGTGTCACGTTCACATTGTGCTGTAGATTCACAGGCGAATGCTGAAATCCACATTGAGAACCAGAGACATGATTGACTGGCTTACGATGTAAAAATGCTCATCTTCTTAATTTGACTGCACTGTTCCCCTCCTCCTCCGAATAAATTCGGATGGGGTTTTTAAAAGGAATCTGACAACAGGATTTCACCCACAAAACTATTAATATGAGCATGTAGTTATTTTAAAGACAAATCCAGCAATACCTTTACATGACCAGTCCAGTGCTGTTATGTGAAAAATGTAATATGCAAAGGAGGCTGAAGAGCTATGGTAGATCTAAAGCCTCTGTCACTCCAGTTCTATTCTCTGATGAGAACCACCTCCTCCTGCTTGATTGATGATCTTCATGCTGTGCGACTTCAGGCAAAGGAGCCGTCAAGCGGGAGGCGGCAGTGCTGGGAGGAGAATAGAGATGGAGTAACAGACTTCAGATCTACCCATAGCTCTTCAGCCTGATTTGTATATCAAATTTCAACGGCTATTTCTCAGTAACGGAGAAACAGACCGGCCAGTAAAGGTATTGCTAGACTTGTCCTTTAAATTGTATACACACTTGACTGTTCTCCAATTTTTCAGACTCAAGGCAAAAGGTCATATTCTAAGAAAAACTCACCAGACATGTGGACACAGCTTTACACTCCATTTATTGGGCTGTAATCGGCTACAACAGTTACAAAAGGAGGGAAGTTTGGTTAGAAGCAGCTCAAGAAACTAAATATTACTGGAGGATTTCAGAAGAGAGTCAAGATAAAGAATTATGGGGAGGAGGGGTAATTTTTCTGGAATTCCTGTCCATTATCTCAACATAAAACAAAGTTCTAAACAGAGCCAAGGTTGTAGGAAAATATCACAAGATTCATACTGACGGCAGCTAGTAAAAGCCGATTATCCAACTTTTATTTCATCCTTCACCAGAAATAGTGTCTGTACCGTCACGGCATCACACAGCACAGTGGTGTATGTAGAGTGCGCCACGGCATCACACAGCACAGTGGTGTATGTAGAGTGCGCCACGGCATCACACAGCACAGTGGTGTATGTAGAGTGCGCCACGGCATCACACAGCACAGTGGTGTATGTAGAGTGCGCCACGGCATCACACAGCACAGTGGTGTATGTAGAGTGCGCCACGGCATCACACAGCACAGTGGTGTATGTAGAGTGCGCCACGGCATCACACAGCACAGTGGTGTATGTAGAGTGCGCCACGGCATCACACAGCACAGTGGGTTATGTAGAGTGCGCCACGGCATCACACAGCACATGGGTGTAAGTCCCACGCATCACACAGCACGTGGTATGTGTGCGCACGATCACACTGCAGAAGGTGACAAATAATGGAAACATCAACAAAAGTAGGTCCACCTTTTGCGGCAATTACAGCCTCATTTCTCCGAGGTATGGATTCATACAAGGTGTGAATTGTTTCCAAAGGAATTTTAGCCCATTCTTCAGTTAAAACACCCTCCAGTTCTTTGAGCGACGATGTGGCAGAAATCGACGTCTAACTTGAATCTCTAAAATCGACCATAAATGCTCAATAATGTTGAGGTCTGGGGATTGTGGGGGCAGATGAGATGCTCAACTTCATTAGAAGTTCCTCGTGCCATGTTTTAACGATTCTAGCTGTATAAATTGGTGCATTATCATCCTGAAAGATGGCGTTCCCCTCCGGGAACTGTGCTTGAACCATAGGATGCACTTGGTCACCCAAAATGCCTAAATAATCGCTGCTGTTAATTCTTCCATGAAGGGATATCATTGGCCCGGCGGATCTCCACGAAATACACCCCAGATCATCACAGAACCTCCGCCATGTTTTACGGTTGGGAGAAGGTAGTCTGGATGGATTGCTTCTTTCGGCTGTCTCCAAACGTACACGCGGCCGGAGGTTGGAAATAGGGTAAACGATGATTCGTCTGAGAATATCACGTTTCCACTGCTCGAGGGACCAATTCTGGTGGGATCTTCATCTCTCTAAACGCTTGGAAACATTTGTCATTGAGAGCAGCGGTTTTCGAATTGCAACTCTTCCGTGGAATCCAGATTTGTTCAGCTCCCGATGAACAGTTTTCGTGGAAACTGGGTTCTGTAGGTGTTCATTGAGCTCAGCAGTGATTTTCGGAGCCGTGGTCTTGCGATCCTCTCTCACAATTCGCTTTAGAGTCCGACGGTCTCTCTCAGTCAACTTTGACTTTCGGCCGGACCTGTGACTTTGCTGCGGACGTTTTTCCTTCTCTTTCAAACGCAGTCATTACTTTGAGACAGTACCTCTTGACAGCCAAGCATTCGGGCACTTTCGGTTACACTAGCGCCTGCCATACCAGCACCAACAATTTGGCCTCTTTGAAAATCCGAGAGGTCTGCCATTGGTATCAGGTTCACATCAATGTTCTTACAATTATGCAAAACAGTTAATTTACATACACATATCACATAACACAAATAATCAACTACAAAACATTACCATATGTCACGGTTTGCATCTTTATAACATGTTCGAAGATTATGATGCCAAAACGTTAGGTGTTTCCATTATTTTGTCCAACCCCTGTATATGTAGAGTGCACCACCGCATCACACAGCTCAGTGTTATATGTATAGTGTGCCACTGCATCACACATCAATGTGGTATATGTACAGTGCACCACCGCATCACACAGCACAGTGTCACATCATGTACAGTGCGCCACCGCATCACACAGCACAATGGTACATGTATAGAACGGCACCACATCACACAGCACAGTGGTACATGTATAGAACGGCACCGCATCACACAGCACAGTGGTACATTATAATAACGGCAATACATCACACAGAACAGTGTACATATTACGGTAGCATCAACAGCACAGTGGTTATGATAACGGCACCCAATCAACAGCACTGTAATGTAAGAGGCACCACATCATCACAGCCAGTGGTAATGTATAGGCGTCACTGCATCACACAGCAAGTGGTAATGTTAAGTGACGCACCCATCAACAGCACAGTGTACAGTATAAGCGTCACGCATCAACAGCACAGTGGTACATGTATAGAACGGCACCACATCACACAGCACAGTGGTACATGTATAGAGCGGCACCACATCAACAGCACAGTGGTACATGTATAGAGCGGCAACGCATCAACAGCACAGTGTGTATGTATAGAGCGGCACCCATCACACAGCACATGGTAATGTATAGAGCGGCACCCATCAACAGCACAGTGGTATATGTATAGAGCGTCACTGCATCAACAGCACAATGGTATATGTAAGAGCGGCATGCATCATACAGCACAGTGGTACATGTATAGAGCGCACTGCATCATACAGCACAGTGGTACATGTATAGAGCGGCACCACATCATACAGCACAGTGGTACATGTATAGAGCGGCACCACATCATACAGCACAGTGGTACATGTATAGAGCGGCATTGCATCATACAGCACAGTGGTACATGTACAGAGCGGCACCGCATCACACAGCACAATGGTATATGTACAGAGCGGCACCGCATCACACAGCACAATGGTATATGTATAGAGCAGCACTGCATCACACAGCACAATGGTATATGTACAGAGCGGCATTGCATCATACAGCACAGTGGTACATGTATAGAGGGGCACTGCATCACACAGCACAGTGGTATATGTACAGATCGGCATTGCATCACACAGCACAATGGTATATGTATAGAGCGGCATTGCATCATACAGCACAGTGGTACATGTACAGAGCGGCACCGCATCACACAGCACAATGGTATATGTACAGAGGGCACCGCATCACACAGCACAGTGGTATATGTACAGAGCGGCACCGCATCACACAGCACAATGGTATATGTATAGAGTGGCACCGCATCACACAGCACAGTGGTATATGTATAGAGCACCACCATCACATTTAGGTTAAAATGACTAAAATGAAGAGTATTTTTGCAATTGCACAAAAGAACTGGTCGCATTTTAAATAATTTAGTGCAGAATAAAAAATAAATAAATTTAAAAAAAAATACGACAACACAACAAAGAAAAATGACTTAAAGCCGCCACAATGATTTGGACCCATTGCTTCTGGACGATATTTTAAACTACATTTTCTCTGAAAATGCCGCAGTGTCACTGTTCCCCTTTCCTGCAGTCCATGGTTTGGGCAGGACAAATGAGGACTGGTTCCCTTGAGGAGAAAGAAAAAAGGGGGGGTATCCTTGATATTTAGTCAGCTCTGGCTCCTTACTAAACTACATGTTGGCTTCTAGCCTAAAGAAAAAACAAATCAGCAAGTTAAGGGTATGTGCACACGTTGCAGATTCTGCTGTGGAATTTTCTGCGCAGATTTTGCGAAATCCGCATGTAAAATGACCTGCGTTTTACCTTCGGATTTAGTGCAGATTTACTGCAGTTTTTGTGTGGATTTCCCCTGCGTTTTGAGACCTGTGGATTCCTATAATGGAGCAGGTCTCAAAACGCTGCGGATCTGCACAAAAGAAGAGACATGCTGCAGTTTTAAATCCGCAGAAAAATCTGCAGCATGTGCACTGCGTTTTTTGATTTACATTAACTAGAATGGTACTGTACATCAGTTCTGCTGCGGATCCGCAGGGCAAAAACCGCTGCGAAATCTGCAACGTGTGCACATACCCTAAAAAAAAAAAAAAAAAAAAGGATGTGCCTATAAGCCATGGGAACATTGTCAGCTCTGCTGAGCCGTCGGACAATGTGAACATTCCACTTGGATTTGCAGTCCGGCAAAGCAAACCGATCAATGTTGTCATTCTACTGTGGAATAAGGAAGCTGCAGGGACATATATTGTAGGCGTGGGATACATCTATGCCCTCCTGGCTGTAATTTAGAGCATTTATGGTGCCTGGTAGATGTGATACGTGATAAAGCTCCCTTCACCTATATGTAAAAGCAGAAGCAGCCATGCGATCTGAAGGATGTGCCCGCAGGCATGGACTTTGTGAAAGCAGGTGGAATTTGCTGCAGAATGTGAGAGACATGCAGAAACAAGCCAAAACTAAAGCAATCAAAGCGCTGCGGCTTAGAGAGCACAGAAACTGGATCCAGACCTGGGCACTGCTGGGCGGACTTAAAGGGACAATGCCAGATAGAGCAGTGGTTCTCAACCTTTCTAATGCCATGACCCCGCAATACAGTTCCTCATGTTGCGGTGACCCCCAAACCAAAAAATAATTACAGTCCTCCATACAATATTATGGGCACCACATAGTCCTCCATACAGTATTATGGGCCAAATATAATGCTCCATAAAGAATACTGGTCCCCATATAATGCTCCATACAGGATACTGGTCCCCATATAATGCTCCATTCAAAATATGGAGCTCTCCTCTGCACTGTGCTGCGTTCTGCACTGTTACGGCTCAGGAAAGGGCACTGTGGAAAGACTCCCCATCATCATCATCATCTGCCCATCATCATTGGCTCCCCATCATCATTGCCTCCCCATCATCATCATTGCCTCCCCATCATCATCTTTGCCTGCCCATCATCATCTTTGCCTGCCCATCATCATTGCTCCCTATCATCATCATTATTGTCTGCCCATCATCATTGGCTCCCCATCATCATCATCATCTTTGCCTGCCCATCATTGCCTCCCCATCATCATCATTATTGTCTGCCCATCATCATCATTATTGTCTGCCCATCATCATTGCCTCCTAATCATCATCATCATCTTGCCTGCCCATCATCATTGCCTGCCAATCATCATTGCCTCCCCATCATCATCATCTTTGCCTGCCCATCATTGGCTCCCCATCATCATCGCCTCCCCATCATCATCATCATTGCCTGCCCATCATCATCGCCTCCCCATCATCATCTTTGCCTGCCCATCATCATTGGCTCCCCATCATCATCGTTGCCTCCTCACCACCATCACTGCCTCCCCCCATCACCATCACACATACAGCACCACACACAGACACACTGATACATACAGACACATACACCTCACATCTCACCTGTCCGGCGCCCGTGCTCTCTGCCACAGCTGGCCGCTGAATGATGACGTCATCCAGCGGCGCTGCTGTGACAGGAAGCGCGGGCGCCCTGCAGGCGCCCCCTGGAGCCCGGAGCTACGGAGGCACGGGGAGAGGTAAGCATTGCGCCACCTGCTCAGGCCGGGTCCCCTCTCTCCCCGCACAGTGGACTCACCGACCCGCCGCTCAGCTCCGGAGGGTCCCGGGCCGCTGCACTGTGACTCCGTGGGAGGAGGAATTGCTGCTGCTGCCACGCCGCCCCACACACGTGCTGCCTGGGGCGGACCGCCCCCCACCCGCCCACGCTACGCCCCTGCTACGCCACTGGCTAAAGCCATCGGAAATATGTATTTTCCGATGGCTTTAAGCGACCCCTGTGTTTTGGTTGTTCGACCCCCGCCGGGGTCGAGACCCACTGGTTGAGAACCGCTGAGATAGAGGAAGCTTCATGTGTGCAGCAAGTAACCAGCCCTGGACATGGAGGGCTACATGCAGAGACTCCTCCCTCTTGTTCATAACATGACCAATGTCTCAGTCACAAAATATTTTCAGAAAAGTACTTTTTGTGATAATAAATATTTGCATTGGCTTATTATACCTCCATTAGTGCAGGGGAAGTGATTCTGTGTGTAGAATAAAGGGGTAATGAGCCTTAATGGCTTATGATTCCAAAAGACTGGGGTACAGACATGATGGGGTGAAGGTTGGCCATGGTTCAGTCCATACCAGATTTATCATTACACAGCCCCTCGTGTACAGGAGACAAAACAAAATTATGAAACGGCCTCTGTCCACCATGACAGGGAACCATTTTGTGCCCGTCAATGTGCCTGTTATAGGCCGGGCACTCTGTCACACACCTGGATGGAGAGCCAACGGCAATGCACTGGATACAAGAATTAAAAAAAAACAAAACAATGAATTGTGGCTTTCAACTACTGCTCAACTAGTAATAATGTAGATGGGACAGGTCCTGGTCCCTTCAGGGTTCGTCTTCTCAGAGGATGGTCAGCATGTATAACAGAGGGTGACACCAAATGGAAAGAAATCTGCTCTGGTGGTAGCTTTTATTAAATAAAGGAGTTCTCTAGGTATAGGTTTCTAACCTTAAATGGTCAGCATGGGATTAAAATAATAAAATCAGATTTTCTTACTCACCCTCCCCTGGTCCAGCGCCAGTTCTCCGGAAATCTGAACATAAGATGGGACGCTGAGATAAAGCATGAAATAGTAATAATTGATGTGCAGAGGGGGCCACTCGCCGTCACAGCCGATGACAGACAGGCCTGCGGGGCTCATCCCCAACCTCCTGTTCCCTTCTCTAAAAAGATCAAACTATTTCTTACAAGTGACAACAAGATCGCAGGAAATTCTTTTGCCATGTAAAAAAAAAAAAAAAAAAACCTCAAAACTCCAAGCAGCAAGTGGTAGCAAATATTAGCTTGCTCTCTGATGGATCAGTTGTGTCCCTCACACCCCCCATCTAGGGACCTGCAGCAGCTCATGAACAGGCGGCCATGTAAGACACAGCGGCCTCGGTCAGTGCTCCTTTATGCTGGATTCACAGACTGGGGTCTGAAACCTGCTACCAAACACAAGTCTCCATAGGTCCATACGAGGCAATTTAGAGTTTGCCCAGGCGTATCAGCTTCAGAAAAACGGCAATCATTTCCCGAGGCGGCTTCTCCGTCGTTCCTGCAGCGGCTTTACTATACTGCCTGAAGAAGCACGTCACTGCTAACCGAATCCTAAAGAAAACACAGCAACAAAGCGGAACATATGCAGGAACGTCAGTATGACATGGTGGTGCATGATACTCATTTTATGGGGCAGAATCAGCCTGACAAAGCGCAGTGTGCACACACCCTTACACATCTGGCTGATAGGAGGATGAGCAACAGTGTATCGCAGCGAATAGACGCGGGTGCCTTCGCGAGGGGACCAAGAAAATGAGTTTCCTAAACCTCCAAATAAATGTTTTTGAGATGTGAAGGATACAGCTTCCGACCCCCACTGATCACACTTACGACATGCTTAATAAAAGGCATCCTTACAGTCCCACTTAAATTGTGTTCTGTTAGTGTTAAGAAAAAAAGAAAATGCTAGTTTTGCACTGCCGACTGGATGTGTTGTCTGATATGTCCATAAAATGCAGTCTGCCAAGCAACAGCCTGCAGAGTGTTCACATAACGTGGGAGCGCTGGTGTTGACTTTACACCCTGCAGACATCGGCACTCTGAAAGAAAGAACCCGGGAGACCAAGTGTTGAGCAGCTGCTGAGAAAGCAAAGTCTGAAAGTAGAATGGGGGGACACGGGATTTATAGTGGGTACACGGTGCTAAGGAGTCGGAGCCGTGGGCTTGGCTTACTGACTCCATAGCCTTAGGGGGACATGGAGCGATAGGGGGACAACTGGGTTAAAATGTTCCCATTTTTAGGTTTCCAATAAAGGAGTTTTAAAGAAAAGCATGAAGAGCGACCACGGTACAGCAATCGCTGGACTTCCAGATCCATGTGTAGTAATGCCATTTAAGGATGGATTTCACACTTTTTCTAGGTAAGTGACCTCTCATCTCCTGCCTTTACTCGCTGCCAAAACTGCACATTTACCAAACTTAAGGACTTTTATGAAAAGAATTAAAAAAATAAAACTTTTATGTTGTCACACTAGACTGTCCTCATATACCAAGCCTGTGGTGAGTGGATGGACCAAAGTCCTAATTGAAAAGAATAAATATGAATCCAGGTAAGAAAAACTCCAGAACATGGCCTCCAGTGTAAAAATAATATCATTAACATGTATTAGCCAAAAGAAAAGCATGAAATGCACTAATAGTTAATAACCGGCCCCCCCTGATGGGAATAACCTGGGCCTGTGTGCTTCAGACGTGTATATGCGGCTCTTATTCATGGCATTGAGGAACACTGCATTATGTGACCTAGAAGAGGAGCGAAGCTGGAGACGGGAAGACGGGCCGGGGGTAACATTACTGCACCAACACTGTGTCTGCATTTACACCGGTGTAGCCAATAAAACGTTTAATGGCAGTGCTTCTTTAGGGCCGAGGTTCATGTTGCACATTTGGTGCATATTGTACGCAGATTTCTAAACTTGAATAGAAAGCATGTGTAAAATCAGCGCTTATTTCCTGTACTCGTGCATTAGCGCTATGGTGGGATTTTTTGGATGGGTAATCACACATCAGAGCATTGCTAGCCCAGTGGTTTCATCTGCAGATATAAGGTATCAATATGGGAAAATGAATGTGTAAAATTTGCACCAAAAGGGAGCATTTCCGGCTTTTCCGCTACAGAAATTGACACGCTGCGGATTTAAAAAAAAAAAAGAATAAAAGCCATTTTCTACACAAAAACAAACCTGTAGGGTAAGATTAAGTGGAGCCCGTCCGGTGATGATACGTACTGTCCAAAGCATGGGCACCGTCATGCACTGCTTGTACGATTACAGCCAAGTGACGTTTCTGAAACGCTGTGAAGTTCCAGAGAAAAACATTTTTAACAGTTGACGGAATCTGCGCCACACGGGTGACTATTGGTACAGGCAGGTCCCCAGCGGCTTCTCCCTGCTCACCGACAGAATGGCAAGTCTCTGCCCACATGCTCGTATATGACCCGCCTGTACGACTAGTCACCAACAGCTATTAAAGGTTGTATTTCTTTTCAGCGACAGACGTACTCGGCTGTGATCGTACAACCAGCGCCGGATACGTGCCGTCCATGGCTTGTGCAGTATATATCACCTGACAGGTTCCTTCTACACTAGGCTCATCCAATACTGGAAAATGCAGATTTTACACCAGAAACACTATACCTCATTAACGGGAACCTGTCAGCCGGGTTATGCTGCCCGCTCCACAGGCGGCATGTATCAGAGTCCGGCTGGAGGGTTTCAGAGATCAGACCTGGGCAGGGACAGGACTCATCTCTGGTTCTCAGCCGGATCTTTAAGGTATCGTTTTCTCTGAAGCGCTGCGGCGATCGTGACAACATCAGCTGACAGGTTCCTTGAAATGGAGCGATGGCGACACATGCACTGCTGCTCCATTTACATAAAGAAGTACTCGTGATCGGTGGGGCCCCGGCTGACCCGGCACCTCGCCTTTGACCAAGTGATAGCATTTGATTACAGGAAGTCCTGCAGACATGGATGACATTAGGCAGGTACTAACCTCCACTCACTGGGGACATCCCAGCATAACGGCAGCTGTGGAGATGTCCCCACCCCAGGGGTCTGGTCGGCGGCCTCTGCAGGGAGCACAGGGGCTCTGACCATTATGGAGAGAGGGGTCACATGACTGCCGGCAGGAAGAAGCCGCACAGCCGTGTACACACCTGCCTCAGTCACCAGCAGCCCTAACATCCGGGTGTCACAAGCTGAGGACCCCAGGGACCCATCCAAACATCGGCGCACTCCGCCCCCTGCAGGAGGCAGAGAGAACTGTGCAGTACGGAGCGAGGATTCATAATTACCGGGCGTTACAATGCAGAGCTGCGGCCTGAACTCCCCGCCGGTGCCGGCTCCCTCCTGCGTTCTGCTCAGATCTCTCGATGCACAGACCCTCCTTCTCCTCACCCTTTCCGCTTCCGGTTGCCACACCTCCTCCTCTTCCCCTCAGGCCGGGACACACTGCACGGCGGCGCCTTCTTCCTACTCGCTGAGGGCGCCCTCTGCTGCTCATGCTGCGCAGTGCGGCTCCGGCAGCTCCCGCGGTGTAGAGCGCCCTCTGCTGGGAGCAGTACAGAGCCTCTCCCCAGCGCCATCATACTCCGCAGCGCTGTGCAGACATCATCGCTGTCCCCATTGGGGCTCACACTCTGCACACTCCGCTGACATTGTGTCATGTTACCACGGTTACGCTCTAGTAACATTGCCCTGAAGGTGTTCCTGCGCTATTATGTCACGCATCTGTCATTCTCTCGGGGCGCCTCCCTGGTAAAGCAGCGGTGCGAACGTTTCTCCGACTTCTAAAAACGCACCCAACATTTACCGACTGTCCAGGAATTTCTCGGTTTGGAAAACCTGTTCTATGGCGGCGCAATTCCCCTCCTCCCCCCCCCAGCGCGCTGAGCGGCCCCGGCAGATAGTGCCCGCCCGGGAGGAGCCGCCGGACACCGCGGAGACAGAATCGCACATCGGCGCCGCACTGAAGAACATTGGCCCCAGTGCAACGTGACGTACCGGACTGCACTCGTCCAGTCTAACACCGGAGTGAGCGGGGCCTTAAAGGGATTGTCCACTATTATCAATTGGCCCAGGATGCTTCAGTAATTGAGAAAAATACACTGACTGGCCGGCGCAGCTCTTCTGCCCTCATCCCTCGCCTAGATCCTGACTTTCTCTTCCAGCCAGATAGTTTGAGAACATTCACCAAGACGAGATCGCAAGCGAGATCGCTAACGAGATCACTACTGTGTCACCATATATGACGCAATAGCGATCTCAGCGACTTAGCTGTGTGATTCCAAACACATCTCATCAGCGATCTGTGATTCCAAACACATCTCATCAGCGATCTGTGATTCCAAACACATATCATCAGCGATCGTGATTCCAAACACACTCATCAGCGATCTTGATTCCAAACACATCTCATCAGCAATCTGTGATTCCAAACACATCTCATCAGCAATCTGTGATTCCAAACACATCTCATCAGCAATCTGTGATCCAAACACATCTCATCAGCATCTGTGATTCCAAACACATCTCATCAGCGATCTGTGATTCCAAACACATCTCATCAGCGATCTGTATAACGACCTCTGACATGGGCGTACCCAGGATCAAAACTAGGGGGGGCAAGCCAATGTCGCATCTTACACAGGTTACATCATATACACTGTACATTATCCTGCATATTAGGTATGGAGCATTAGAACTGTTGTATATTGTATAATACAGCAGTGTATGTGACACTACGCTGTATATACCATATATTATACATGGCAGTCATGCTCATGTCAGGAGCGGTACCAGCAAGTCCGAGGATTGCAGTGCGATCCTCGCATGAGTTATACGGCCGTCTGTCTATGCCCTTGTTATAATAATACGGAAATATTAATCTATTATTAAAGTATTAAGGAGCTCACAAGTAAAAAAAAGCCCCCTACCTCCCCTGTCCCCCACCCACACCCCAACAGCCCATCGTCTCACATGCACCTCTTAGTGTTCTGTCCCACTGACCCCACAATACCCCCATCCTCTCACATGCACCCCTCAGTGCTCTGCTGCCCCTCCCTACTTCAGTCCCCACAATACCCCCATCCTTACATTCAACCCCAGTGACCTGTCCACCCTCCCTCACAATACCCCATCCTCTCACATCAACCCCTGTGCACCAGCCCCCACAATATCCCCATCCTCTCACATGCACCCCTCAGTGCTCTGCTGCCCCTCCCCACTTCAGTCCCCACAATACCCCCATCCTCTCACAGTAAACCCCCAGTGCCCTTGCCCCCACAATACCCCCATCCTCTTACATTCAACCCCAGTGACCTGTCCACCCTCCCTCACAATACCCCATCCTCTCACATCAACCCCTGTGCGCCAGCCCCCACAATATCCCCATCCTCTCACATTCACCAACCAGTGCCCTGTATCCCCTCTCCCACAATACCCCATCCTCTCACATTCACTCTCTGTGCCCTGTTGCCCCTCCCCCACTTCAGCCCCCACAATACCCCCATCCTCTCACATTAACCCCCCCAGTGCCCTAGCCCCCACAATACCCCATACTCTTACATTCACCCCAGTGCCCTGTACCCCTCCCCCACAATACCCCATCCTCTCACATTAACCCCCCCGTGCCCTAGTCCCCACAATACCCCCATCCTCTTACATTCACCCCAGTGCCCTGTACCCCTCCCCCACAATACCCCCATCCTCTCACATTAACCCCCCAGTGCCCTAGCCCCCACAATACCCCCATCCTCTTACATTCACCCCAGTGCCCTGTACCCCTCCCCCACAATACCCCATCCTCTCACATTAACCCCCCAGTGCCCTAGCCCCCACAATACCCCCATCCTCTACATTCACCCCAGTGCCCTGTACCCCCTCCCCACAATACCCCCATCCTCTATATTCACCCCAGTGCCCTGTACCCCTCCCCACAATACCCCCATCCTCTCACATTAACCCCCCAGTGCCCTAGCCCCAATACCCCCATCCTCTTACATTCACCCCAGTGCCCTGTACCCCTCCCCCACAATACCCCATCCTCTCACATTAACCCCCCCAGTGCCCTAGCCCCCACAATACCCCCATCCTCTACATTCACCCCAGTGCCCTGTACCCCCTCCCCCACAATACCCCCATCCTCTATATTCACCCCGTGCCCTGTACCCCTCCCCCACAATACCCCCATCCTCTCACATTAACCCCCCAGTGCCCTAGCCCCAATACCCCCATCCTCTTACATTCACCCCAGTGCCCTGTACCCCTCCCCACAATACCCCCATCCTCTTACATTCACCCCAGTGCCCTGTACCCCTCCCCCACAATACCCCCATCCTCTTACATTCACCCCAGTGCCCTGTACCCCTCCCCCACAATACCCCCATCCTCTCACATTAACCCCCCCAGTGCCCTAGCCCCCACAATACCCCCATCCTCTTACATTCACCCCAGTGCCCTGTACCCCCTCCCCCACAATACCCCCATCCTCTCACATTCCCCCCACAGTGACCATGACATGCCTGAGCAGAATGAATTTAATAAATTCCATCCCCTTACCATGAAGCTTGCAGGCAGTGGCTGAGGCAGGAGCAGGAAGTGTCCAGTGTATGCACACAGAGGGCACTAGGACCCAGTGTGGCTGAGACAACCAGAGCCTGCACGGCAGAAAGTGACACTACAGCTGCTGCCGCCAGGAAGAAGCTCCTCTGGTGAGACAGCAGCACTGTGCACTGCGCACACAGACAGGCACTGCAACCTGTGGCAGAGGGAGCCGGCATTGTGCTGCTCTCTTCGCTCTCTTTCATTGTGTGCCCCTGCTTCTAGGGAGGGGCAGCTGCCCCCCCCTGCCCCACGGTGGGTACACCCATGACCTCTGCGGTCGTTGGGAAAACCTAGTCCCACCTGCGATGCTGGTGAAGTCGTTCATAAAGGGTGTCACACTCAGCGATTCAGGCTCACCAGCGGGACACCAACGACCAAAAAACGGCTCAGAACGTTTACAAACGATCAGCAACATCTCAGCAGGGGCCACATCGCTGCTACATGTCACACACAGCTAAGTCGCTAACGAGATCACTACTGCGTCATAAATGGTGACGCAGTTGCGATCTCGTTAGCGATCTCGCTTAGTGTGGCATACCCTTAAGGCTCTTGTAATATAATGTTTTGCATTCAGACAAGTAAGACCACGTTCACACCTTCAGTATTTGGTCAGATTTTTACCTCAGTATTTGGTCAGATTTTTACCTCAGTATTTGGTCAGATTTTTACCTCAGTATCTGTAAGCCAGAAGCAGGAGTGGGTGATAAACACAGAAGTGGTGACGTGTTTCTAGTATACGGTACTTTTCCTCTATTCCACTCCTGGTTTTGGCTTACAAATACTGAGGTAAAATACTGACCAAATACTGAAGGTGGGAACGAGGCCGTAAAACCCGCACACTGACCAATGTGATTCAAAAGGACTGTTCAATGTCAGGTTTTTCTCACAGGCCGAGTGTCTCCTCCATATTTTGGATGAGACTCCTCTTTCCAAGTCTATGGGTGCACAAAAAAGTGGAGTGAAATGAATCATCAGTATGGCGTGAGATTTTATGGCTAATTCTTGTTACATTCCAGTGATTAAACCTGGAAAACTGTATTTAGTCTTTAATAACTTTGGTTCTATTAAAACGGATGAGAGACAGATGTAAAATAAAGCAGACAGACGGACGGTGCACGGATGGAATACAGAGGACCATGTGGATGGAAACTGTCGATGTTTCATCCGCTCATCTGAACCCGGCTTTAAGGTCACATTCCCTTGAGGATTTGTGTATGTGTTAGGCCTCATTCAGACGTCCGATTTCTGCGTACGAGTGCGATCCGTTTATTTATGGCTGGCACTCATACCTGTGATAGTCTATGAGGCCAGTTACACGTCGTGATTTTTCGTGCAGCGAGCAGTCAGCGGAAAGTTGCTGCGGACATGTATAATTTTGATCTGAGGGTCAGATCAAAATTGGCATGCAAGTATATGGGTCCATGGAAAAAAAAAAATCGACTGCACTCGGATGCCATCTGAGTGCAGTCCAATTTTCACAGACTATTGGAAGGTCGAGAAACTTTTTTTTTCTATACATATGAGAAAAATTGATGACACTCAGACCAAACTCTGATCCAAATAATCAGCCGGTTTTTCTAGTACGTGGAAAAATCAGCATCTGAATGAGCCCCTGGCGCTTATTTAGACATCAGTTTTTCACGTACGAGAGGAATCAGTGTTTTTTTTCTCATCAGAGAAAGCCAGACAACCCTTTGCTAAAAACACTAGTGACACTGACGGATTACCATGTACGAGCAAACCCTAGCCGTGTGCATGAGCCGTCATGGCGGTATGTGGTCATGTACCGTCATCACCAGCTCCTCACTCAGACACAGTGACATCTGTATTTGTCCCATTCACCATAATATTTTATTATTACACAGACTACTTTTAATGCGTTTTTTTCTTTCTTTTTAAACTCCACTTTGGTTTATTACTTTACCATTAATCCACAAGGATTTACCATTATAAGCCCCCTTTCCATATGTGAAAGGAACACAAAATACTATCGTCCTCCATTGCTCGTTTCTGTTCTGCCGCCTTTTTATTGGCTGGATATTCCCCGGATTTCTGAGAAATCCCATCGAGTACTTTGTAACTTCTGGGATATAAGAAGCATTGTCATCCTGGTTGGAGACTCCGGTCACAGCGACCTATTGTGTATAGGGACCTCCTGACTCGCCCCTTCAGATGACGTTGGGGGAGACAAGCGTCGGGCAGCCTGCATTTTAACACCTGACTCTGTCATTCCTCAGGACCGGAGCTGCTGCCGGACCCGTCTGGCAGTGGCTTTCTCAGCTCTCTCATATGAAGACATGAATGTTCCACCGACCAAGTGTTCCTGCGTATGGGAAAGTTGGGGGATCATTTGGACAAGATCTAACGTCTGTGGGGTCTTTGTACAACCCGTAAACCTTTCTGTGATTGTACACTGATGTGAGGATCAATCCAGTGCAAAACAGTGTGACAGCGACGGTAATGATGCAGACGGCGGCTCCATGTTGTATTCTGCCCACTGGCACCTGGAACGCAGCTTTCTCTGTAACCTGTGTAAGTATAACAGTATCATCAGTCTCAGACATACAACAGCAATCAGACGAATACAAGTGTGGATGTGTCTATTGTAACGTAACAAACTGTAAGACTACCCGTCACCAGCAGAGTTGGTGCAAATCCATTCACAGGACCTGGCCAATAGGCTGGGTCAGTAATCTGCGGGATTATCAAAAATATAGGGGAACCCACGCTGTTTGTTTTGTAAATGATTTATTTACAGAGCAGGAGCGGCTGATGAATACTCCCATCACCGCTCCTGCTCTCACTGTTACAAGCGACAGCAGGTGTCGGATGATGGGAGCAGTAGTCCCATAAGCTGACACCAGTGACCATAGGTAAGCTGTATACCTCCGATCACAGCTGAGTGCTCCCGCTGTCTTTTGGAACCACGGCTCTCTGACTGGCGGGGAGGATTTCACCACCGATCAGAAGCGGATTTGCCGAGCTGCCATGCATATCACAGCGCGACAAACACCCGGTGTTCGGGCAGAGTAACATGGACTTCCTGATAAAGTCCGTGTTCGGTGTCCGTGCCCAAACAGTAGGTATTCGGTACAGACACCTAAACTTTACTGTTCGGGTTCGCCCATCTCTAGTAATAACATACCTAGCGCAAGGACAAATATGGCGCTGCTTCTTGAAAAGAGAAAAAGGCAGAACAACCCTGCTCTCCATTCAATACGTTTTTATTTACCAGTGGAGAAAATGGCAATATACTATTCTTCTGTGCCAGAAAGTATCCATATTAGTAGCCATCTATGACTTGGCTTAAAGGGAAACTGTCAGAACTGTCCGCCATCTCCCACCTGTTTGTACGGCCATGTAGTCTCTGAAACTTATTATCATCCACACCTTCATTGATGCAATCTGTTGTTTCTCCCCTGAGAAATTGCTGTTTTAGCTAAAGGGAATCTGTCACCAGGTTTTTGCTATGTAATCTGAGAGCAGCATGATGTAGGGACAGGGACTCTGATTCCCCGATGTGTCATTTACTGGGCTGCTCACTGTCATTTTGATGAAATCACTGTTTCATCTTCTGCAGATCTAGCAGTTCTCTAAATGCTGAGCTCTGCATAACCCCGCCCACACCACTGATTGGCAGCTTTCTACTGTGCATAGACAGAAAGCTGCCAATCAGTGGTGGAGGCAGGTAATACAGAGCTCATGAATATGGAGACCTACATGGCAGCAGGTTTATTAGTCCACTACTGATAATCTCCTACTGATAAAACACGGATTTGTTTTAAGCAGTCCAGTAACGGACATATCGCTAGCATCAGGCTCTCAGCCCCCTTATCAAGCTGCTGTCAGATTATATAGCAAAAAACTGCTAACTGATTTCCTTTAAAATGCAAATGAGGCTTAAGTGCTCTTGATGTGATCAGAGCACTTCCCAAGCCTTGCCTCCCTTGCTCTATTTCCTGCCTAGCCCCACCTTGATCGACAGCTCACTGGCTTCACTACACAGCGATCAATAGAGATTATTTATTAAAGATAATAAAAGATTATTTTTTGGACAAACTGTTCAAGAGAAGAAGACATATGAGAACACAAAGGCTGGCACCGACCTTGGTGTAAGGCATGTTCATCCACTGGCATGTCACTGCACCAGAGGGGTCACAAGGAGCTTCAACTACAGGATAATCCAAGCAGCCGCTCAAAAGAAAGTCTAAGTAAGAGATAAAAAATAGCATAAGTAGCAGTAAAAACAGGTCACGTGTGGTCAGACTGATCAACAAAAACACGTATGTACTGGAGGCAAGATGGATGTACTCAAGTACTGCACTAACAGCGTCCGGTCACATCCTGACATGGTGGCCATACTACCGTATAAAGAAACAAAACACACATCTGCATGCTGAAAAAAAGGACTTTATTAAGAAAACCCCCTCCAGCCATTCTTACCACTGTGATCCTGTCCAAACTCAGATTACAATCCAAAAGATTAAAAAGGGTTGTACACTTTTGATTACTTAAATGCATGATGGGGGGCTAAAAATCATTTTTGCAGTCGGGTTTCATTAAAACTTTTGCCTTCTGCAGTCTCCGTGTTGCACTGTCTGTTGCTGGCTGCAGAACGAGTTAACTGAGAATCCATCATTGAGCTCCTCATGGGGGAGTTTTTAACTCTTTAATCTGTCTTTTTCTGAGCTCCTCTCAGATGATTTATGAGCAAAGACCACATCAAAAGACGAATGCGAAGAAACAAAGAGCCTGTAAAAGCCAAACGATGCAACATTTTCAATGAAACCCAATTGGAAATATTATTTTTCACCCTAAATACGTGCCTTTAAGTAAAAATGTCTCCAAAGCTGAACATCCCCTTCAGTAAGTATCTGGTGCGTGCAGCAAAATCGGTGATTTCCAAAACCGTCTGGAATTCCCTGGATAACTCCGGCTCAGTCTACATTACTTTACCTTTGCTGCAGTGAACGAGCAGCTGAGGTCCTTGTAGAACAATGGACACGTCTCCGCCTTGTGCCGATGGGCGGTGGTATCTGGCATGGACTGGCACCGAGGAGATGAAACCACCGGCAGATGACTGGTCTGGCCTCATATACACCAGTGCCTGCGATTCTGCGGACAGATACTCCGGAGCTTCCAAATCCACTGAACTCATCAAATCCACCTGAATCGGGAGAATTCACGAGATTTTAACCACTGAACCATTTTCTATTTCGGCATTTGTTGCACGTGGATTTTTCGTAAAGACATGGCGGTGATTTCCTACAATATCGCCAGCATCTGACCTGTATGATCTAGATGTGCAGGATGTCAGCTCCAGATGTTAATGGGGATCCGTCACCAGGTGAAGAGTGACCACATCTGCTCATACTTTACCCTCGCTGCTCCCCTTAGTATTTTGTTTTTTCATAAGTCCGCCATATGGTGCAGCAGGTATGGACTTTTTTCTTAAGTGCTGATTGTATGCTCTTTTCCAAGGGGTACGGCTTACAGGATTCTCTGGGGGGTCTATATTGTTACCTTGTAAGCTGCACGCTCTTGATAAAGACCTTTAACTGTAGCAAGAAATAAAAAGTACCAAATTTGTAGAACCGTGTGGTGGACTCATGAAAAAAACAGAATTGTCAGGAGAGCAGCAGGATTTACGGTAATTATATGTACCGACATGCCAGAATGAATAACATGCAATCACTGGCCTCAACAGTCACAAGGTGAACTTTCTGCATTACCAGTGCTGGCCAGCAGGGCACCACAAGAGCCGCAGCTCTGAGCAGAAGAGGGTCCAGGTGGCGACTGGCGAGTGCTTTGGGAGGGTTGTTTTTTATCTTGTGAAATCCCCTTTAAGTCAGTGACAAGAAGGCTGTGTGGTGGGATCTTCCAGGACCTCACCTCTGTCAGATTGTGCTGCCTCAGGGAGGAAAGCTGATAGGGATCCAGAAATAGCCCCGATGGCAGCGTCTCTAGGAGCGATATGCTGCAGCCGTCCATCTGCTCTGCAGAGCTGGGAACCTGCACTCTGGTCACCACATCCCTAAACCAACAAGCACATGGATTTTACACACAGATATGTCCTGCCTCCATAGAAGCATTGGCAACTGGGGCCCCACAACTTTACATGCAAGGTATAGTACACATCTTTTTAATGAGAATACTGTTATCCCACCACAGAGATATTATACACAGTGAGGTCACCGTATACTAATAAACCACACAGCGATGTCACAGTACAGGAATCATACACACAGCGATGTCACTGTACAGGAATCATACACACAGCGATGTCACAGTACAGGAATCATACACACAGCGATGTCACAGTACAGGAATCATACACACAGCAATGTCACAGTACAGGAATCATACACACAGCGATGTCACAGTACAGGAATCATACACACAGCGATGTCACTGTACAGGAATCATACACACAGCGATGTCACAGTACAGGAATCATACACACAGCGATGTCACAGTACAGGAATCATACACACAGCAATGTCACAGTACAGGAATCATACACACAGCGATGTCACAGTACAGGAATCATACACACAGCGATGTCACAGTACAGGAATCATACACACAGCGATGTCACAGTACAGGAATCATACACACAGCGATGTCACAGCACAGGAATCATACACACAGCGATGTCACAGTACAGGAATCATACACACAGCGATGTCACAGTACAGGAATCATACACACAGCGATGTCACTGTACAGGAATCATACACACAGCGATGTCACAGTACAGGAATCAAACACACAGCAATGTCACAGTACAAGAATAAACCGCAGAGTGATGTCACAGTACAGGAATAAACCGCAGAGTGATGTCACAGTGCAGGAATAATACACAGTGATGTCACAGTACAGGAATAAACCGCAGAGTGATGTCACAGTGCAGGAATAATACACACAGTGATGTCACAGTACAAGAATAAACAGCAGAGTGATGTCACAGTGCAGGAATAATACACACAGTGATGTCACAGTGCAGGAATAATACACACAGTGATGTCACAGTACAAGAATAAACTGCAAAGTGATGTCACAGTGCAAGAATAATACACACAGTGATGTCACAGTGCAGGAATAATACACACAGTGATGTCACAGTACAGGGATAATACACACTGTGATGTCACAGTACAGGAATCATACACACAGCGATGTCACAGTACAGGAATCATACACAAAGCGATGTCACAGTACAGGAATCATACACACAGCGATGTCACAGTACAGGAATCATATACACAGCGATGTCACAGTACAGGAATCATACACACAGCGATGTCACAGTACAGGAATCATACACACAGCGATGTCACTGTACAGGAATCATACACACAGCAATGTCACAGTACAAGAATAAACCGCAGAGTGATGTCACAGTGCAGGAATAATACACACAGTGATGTCACAGTGCAGGAATAATACACACAGTGATGTCACAGTACAAGAATAAACCACAGAGTGATGTCACAGTGCAGGAATAATACACACAGTGATGTCACAGTGCAGGAATAATACACACAGTGATGTCACAGTACAGGAATAATACACACAGTGATGTCACAGTACAGGAATAATACACACAGTGATGTCACAGTGTAGGAATAATACACACAGTGTTGTCACAGTGCAGGAATAATACACACAGTGTTGTCACAGTGCAGGAATAATACACACAGTGATGTCACAGTATAATAATAAACCACACAGTGTTGTCACAGTACAGGAATAATACACACAGTGATGTCACAGTGCAGGAATAATACACACAGTGATGTCACAGTACAGGAATAATACACACAGTGATGTCACAGTATAATAATAAACCACACAGTGATGTCACAGTGCAGGAATAATACACACAGTGATGTCACAGTGCAGGAATAATACACACAGTGATGTCACAGTGCAGGAATAATACACACAGTGATGTCACAGTGCAGGAATAACACACACAGTGATGTCACAGTATATACAGTACAGACCAAAAGTTTGGACACACCTTCTCATTCAATGATTTTTCTGTATTTTCATGACTATGAAAATTGTAGAATCACACTGAAGGCATCAAAACTATGAATTAACACATGTGGAATTATACATTACACTTTACAAAAAAGTGTGAAACAACTGAAAATATGTCTTATAGTCTAGGTTCTTCAAAGTAGCCACCTTTTGCTTTGATTACTGCTTTGCAGCAGAAAAGGTGAACGGCTGGACTCTACATGCCTGGTTCCCACCGTGAAGCATGGAGGAGGTGGTGTGATGGTGTGGGGATGCTTTGCTGGTGACACTGTTGGGGATTTATTCAAAATTGAAGCAGTGAGCGGTCCATCTCACCCCAAACCATCTCGATTGGGTTCAGGTCTGGTGACTGTGGAGGCCAGGTCATCTGGCGTAGCACCCCAACACTCTCCTTCTTGGTCATATAGCCCTTACACAGCCTGGAGGTGTGTTTGGGGTCATTGTCCTGTTGAATAATAAATGATGGTCCAACTAAACGCAAACCGGATGGAATAGCATGCCGCTGCAAGATGCTGTGGTAGCCATGCTGGTTCAATATGCCTTCAATTTTGAATAAATCCCCAACAGTGTCACCAGCAAAGCACCCCCACACCATCACACCACCTCCTCCATGCTTCACGGGGGAACCAGGCATGTAGAGTCCATCCGTTCACCTTTTCTGAATGCAAAGCAGTCATCAAAGCAAAATGTGGCTACTTTGAAGAACCTAGAATAAAAGACATATTTTCAGTTGTTTCACACTTTTTTGTAAAGTGTAATGTATAATTCCACATGTGTTAATTCATAGTTTTGATGCCTTCAGTGTGATTCTACAATTTTCATAGTCATGAAAATACAGAAAAATCTTTGAAAGATTAGGTGTGTCCAAACTTTTGGTCTGTACTGTATATTATACACAGTGATGTCACAGTACATATATTATACACAGTGATGTCACAGTACTGGGATAATGTGAAAGGGTGAAGAAAAAGTTTCGGACAAGTTGCATTTCAGGTCAAAATGTAAAAATCTCCGATAACCCCTTAAAATTAATCTGTACCTGTGAAAACCAGTTTTCAAGATCTCTCTCCTTACAGTGAATTTGGGGCAAAAAGTTTCTGCAATTGAAAAACAAAGATAATAAAATAATAAATAAAAGACAACAGAAACTTTGCAGCAGATAAAGCAACAATAGTCGGGCTACGCGCACACGTTGTGTTCTTCAGGCGGATTCCGACAGAACTAGTGCCGCAGCAGCAGTAAAAAAATGAACGTGAAGCATCAGCATGTAATAATGCCATCGCTGTGCACACATTCCACCTTGTGTCACTGCTTTTACCCGCTTTGGGGCTCGGGAACCTTGAGATTGTTATAAGGAGTGACATGCTCATACTTCGGACGGCTGATGTGGGAGCCCCCGCACTACATACTGGAAAGTACGGAGCACAGTCTGCCGTGGTGCTGCAACAACCTCTAATAAAATAATGACCATTACATTTTCCGGAAGCGTTTTTTCCTTGAGAAAGATGCCGCGTGCACATACATTAAGGGTGGTTATTAAGGCCGGCATTTCCCGGTCCAGGCTTAGTCCAGGGTACTGAGAAAATAGGACAAGTCTCCTTCATTACACAGTCAGAGACATCTCCATTTATCACATCTTTCTCCTGAAAAGCGATCAGTCATTCCATCATAAACACATTATCCTCTGTTGTAATAAATCCAATCATAAATCCCCCATCTGCAGATTGTGGCATTTTAAAATGCAATTTTTGAGTCAAATCCAGAAGTGGGCACAAAAGGAACGGAAAATACACAGGAGGGTCTTCTACTGCCCGTTCCTACAACCAATTCTGGCTTTAAGTAAAAAAAAACTACATCATCATCTGCAGTGGGGTTTTCCAAAAAAAGACAGAAAAAAAATCAGTAATGAGCACTTAGGGGGGGATTTTGCATATCTGCAAAAAAAAATCAAGGAGAAATGTCCCCTTTTATTATGAGTCATGGATGAAATTCTGAGGCATCCAAGTCTATGGGTCTTTTGACTTGTTCCTTCTTTGGGGAGTTTTGGAGTTTTTGGTTTCCTACAGCGGTTTCAAAGAGTTTATCAAGTGTTTTTTTTTTCTCCTGAAACATTTCTTTTGCAGCCTTTTGATTGGAGCCACTTCAGAGACGTGAACGCACTCTCTGTTCTCCCATCTTGCCTTTTGGAAGCATTTAAAAGATGCTCGGAAGCCTGAACATATGAGCGGAAGTTCAATTTTCCATAGAAATGAATGGGAAGATTCTTTTGAGCGTTTTGTTAGCACTTTTTAGGTCATTTTTAGGAGTGATCCGCGCCCAAAACTGCTAACAAAACGCTGCAGGAATTGAAAAAACTCAGTGTGAACCTACCATTATAATGTTTTTTTCTATTTATTGCATATGAAAAAATCACTGATGGCAGAAGCTGACACATAGACCAACCCCTGACGAAAATCCGTCTGGTTTTTTTTCACACAAAAGAAAACCAACCAGACATCTGATAAGACCTAATTTCAGGCTAACCCAAGCAGGAAGCACCGATTTAGGAAGAGGAAACAGCCTCTTAATAAATTTGGCGCATCTCGGGCTGTCAGCACACCAGAAAGCCAAATCTACAGCCACGTTGAATCGCACAGCTCCATTCAGTGTGTAGCAGACGATGCCGGGTCCTGCAGATCAGCTCTTGTTCTCTGGAGCAGGACACGGCAGTGGCTGCTACACAGTGAATGGAGCTGTGCCGTACAGATCTATACAATGGTTACATCCGGACGCTGACGAACGTCAGACCCCCACAAGCTCGTAGTGATGACATTTCCTGTCCTATGGCCGGACATATCAGATGAACAGACAACCCCTTTGATAAGAATATGATACCGCACACAATCGCTACATGGTGGTGCAGCTCCATAACACAGAGCCACAGGGACAAGTGCCGCCATATAGCCAATGAAAAATAAGGAAATTTACTGAAATATTCTATGTCACAGAAGATCTGTCCCCCCGTAATGCCAGATTATTTTACCTGAACTGATCCCAGAATAGAAGGAACTTATCAGTATGAAGTTCATCAAAGTCTCCGCTGATTTCAACATGTCAGTCTGTAAAAAAATAAAAAAAATTGTTCAATCAGGACCATTGGTAGAAAAATTAATTTGCACAAAATTCATGTGTCCATTGTGTTACAGTTACATAGTGAGCATGCAATGGCGGCATAGCGAGCGCACTGACTATAAGGCCTGGCTACTGGACTAGTCAGCTGGTCCTGGGTGGAATTCATCACCAGTTTATCACATGGAAACCTGGTATAAAATGTTAGTAAGTAGTGATGAGCGAACGTGCTCGGATTAGGCGTTATCTGAGCATGCTCGAGTGCTAAGCGAGTGTCTGCGGCGTGCTCAATAATATGTTCGAGTCCCCACGGCTGCAGATCTCGCGGCTATTCGACAGTCACAACACAAGCAGGGATTGCCTGTTTGTCTAACAGCTGCGAGACATGGAGCCGTGAGGACTCGAACATATTATTCGAGCACACCGAAGTCACTCACTCAGCACCCGAGCATGCTCAGATAACACCTAATCCGAGCACGCTCGCTCATCACTTGTAGTAAGGCCTCATTCAGAATCACCTGAAAATTCACTATGGCAGTAACTGCTGGTGTTTACTTACTTCCCTACAGCAAGTACTTGCCTTATATTCAATTCACCCTGGCCTCAGCATGTGCGCACCGATGGCCTTTGGCGGTTAAATTGGAACAGGATCCTAACTACCCATAAATTCAGGCTTCAGCCTAAGGGCTCATACTCACTTGCTGGAAAAAAAACGGTCAGTTTTCAGGATGGTCCGATTATGTGCAATTGTCATGCGATTGTCATGCGATTTTTTATAGCACCATCTATTGCATTAGCTATTATCATGCCAAATTCGCATCAAATCGCAGCATGTTGCGATTTTTTTCTCACACCGATTTCGGCTGAGAAAAAAAAATCGCAAATGAGATGTCACCTATTGAATAACATTGGTCCGATTTCAATCCAATTTTTTATCGGCTGAAAATCATCCGTTTTCGGCTCAAGTGAGTATGAGCCCTGAGAGAGGTATTCACACTAGACACGTAGGTTTCCAGCAGATCTAAGACCGCCTTGTCATTGGCTTCTGGGCATGCATGAATTAGCCAAATTATGTGCTAAGTGTGTACAATATTTCTTATTATCTAGAGCAGTATTGCTCTTCATATTTACATGCTTAAGCACTAGAGTGCAACTTTATTTGTGTGTATATATATAATATATATATATATATAACTGTATATATACACACACTCTAAGGACCAGGGGGCACTTATTACAGGTGGAAGAAAGGCGATTCTAGCAGCTAAAGAGGGAAGGGTTCTTTACAGTTAGGGCAGTCAGACTGCGGTATGCCGACCACAGAAGTTAGTAATGGCCGACACTATAACAGCTTTTATAAGGGTATGTTTCCACATAGCGGAAACATTCAGTATTAGCTGTGGATTGAACGCTGTGTCCTACTGCAGCGTCCAGATATTCCCGTCTCCACTATTGTGTCCGATTATAAGGAGAAGTGACCGGTGGGGTGCCGGGGGGCCGCACCCCCACCAATCACGCCTAAGGATAGGCCATCAGCCTTAAAGTCCTGGACAACCCCTTTAAAATGCTGCTTTTGTCATGTAAAAAAAAAAAAATCATACCAAGAAGAATCATCACAGAAGTTTTTTTCACCCGCAATCTGTACAAATATATTGAGATACAAAATTATTTTTAGGGGGAGGGATAAAAATAAGAAAACTTAAAAAAACGCCTCTCTGCCATCACGCTGCAGAAAGGAGCCTAGAGCCATGTTCACATGCTGCACGTGCTTCCCATCACCTCAGGACATGACAGCAGCTGCAGCGGCTCCGCTCACCCACCGCCCCTCACATCAGCAGGAATCATCACCCACCAGAATCCTCTGCTCTTCCGCAGCCACTTCCGCGTTCCACGGGGTCCTCCTAAGGACCCGTCAGAGACGTATTGGACTGTGCCTGTACAAAATAAGCACGAAGTAGTCACTGACCCACCATTGTAACGCCGCCCTGGAGTCCCATCACTTACTGTACACTACTAACAAATCATTACGGTTCTGGTTTCCGACCGTCAGTCTCGTGTTATTTCCCGCAGGCAGCTGGGGCAGCTTCAGTGGGGGGCTTGGCGGCTGGTTGCCCAGGTAACGCCTTCTCGCCAGGTTGCAGGTGAGTGATACAAGGTTTCGGTTTAGAACGACCTTATACGATACATATGGCTGTATGGCCGCGGCCTGTGAGGTCCCGCAGCAGCTGCAGCAGCAGCAGCACAGGCCGTACATGGCAGACACCGAATGCTGGGATTTGTGGTTCTCTGACAGCTAACTCCTGTACATGGAATGTCTCCCTCCACATTCTGTGCCTTTGCAATGTTGTCTGTGAAGTGATGTATCTGGATTGTATGGCAGAGTGGGGGAGGCGCGTTATACCCTCAAGGTACTGCCACACTACACAATCCCGCTAGCGATCTCGTTAGCGTCGCATACTAATGAGATCGCTAGCGGGATTGTTTGTATATTGCTGAGTGCGGCTTAACTTAGCGATATAGTTAACGACGCTATCGCGGTTAGCGATCTCCTTAACGACTTTTGCGGTACAAAAGTACCGCTAAATCGCTAAAGGGTATGCCACACTAAACAACATCGCTAACGGGATCGCTAAAAAAACGTCACTATTTAGCGATCCCGTTAGCGATGTTGTAGTGTGCGGCATCTGCCAGCGACGAGCTTCCTGCTGTGATCTCGCTCGTCGCTGACATCGTTCCGGACCCTATTTCATCGTCGGCGCTCCCGCTGGGTAAGTATCTTATCGCTGTGTGGCACCTTTTCTTAGCGATTTAGCGGTACTTTTGTACCGCTAAAGTCGTTAAGGAGATCGCTAACCGCGATAGCGTCCTTAACGATATCGCTAAGTTAAGCCGCACTCAGCGATATACAAACAATCCCGCTAGCGATCTCATTAGTATGCGACGCTAACGAGATCGCTAGCGGGATTGTGTAGTGTGGCAGTACCTTAAGAAAAGGTGCCACACTCAGCGATAATACTTACCCAGCGGGAGCGCCGACGATGAAATAGGGTCCGGAGCGATTCCAGCGACGAGCGAGATCACAGCAGGAAGCTCGTCGGTGGCAGATGCCGCACACTACAACATCGCTAACGGGATCGCTAAATAGTGACGTTTTTTAGCGATCCCGTTAGCGATGTTGTTTAGTGTGGCATACCCTTCAGTCATGTCCCCCAATAATCCCACCGACGATGTGGAAACGCTTCTGCCACTAGTCCGCCATTATTACCATCACTGTACAGTCTGCTGAGCCCGACAGATCGTGGCACCTAACATGACCGCCTGCTCCCGGTGACGGCGAATCCTCACAGCACGGAGTGCGCACGACGTGAGGATTTACAAGTCTGCAGTCACATAGAGTAGCCTAAGGCCGGACAACCCTACAGATGAGAATCCAGTACTAAAAGTTCATGGTAAACGACATTCACACATCTGTGTGTGTTACCATCCAAGCGATAAAGACCGATTATTTTTTTGTCTGTCTCTCACTTTTTTCTCTTTTATTTTTTCTTACTGAATCAGTGTTATTACTTCAAGCCAATAAGGCTACTTTCACACATCAGTTTTTTGACTTAAGGCACGATCCGGCGTGTTGTTAAAAAAACGGATCCGGTACCGGATGCGTTTTTTTAGCATTGACTTTCATTAGCGCCGGATCGTGCCTGATGTCGTTGCGTTGCATCCATTTTTGTCTGGATCCGGTGGAAATGTAGATTCTGGCGGCCGGACAAGACAGTCACTGCAACATTTTTTTTTTTTTCCGGAGCCGCCTGATAGTGCCTGAAGCAGCGCATCAGGCGGCCGGAAATAATACAAGTGTATGGAACTGGATCAGACTTTTGTGCAAACCGTCCAAAGACTGATCCGGATTCTGGAAACCAAGGTCTCACACTCTCTCGCTCTCTCTCCCCTCGGTCCGGACATGCGTACCTGCATTTTCCGGCTGCAAAACTTCTTTTTTCCGGGTTCAAAAGTTCAGGTCGGATCCAGCAAAAAAAAAATGATCCGTTGCATCAGTTTTTTCATTTCAGCGTCGGATCCGTCCTATCAGGTATTCGACGGATTATGCCTGACACAAAAAAACTGATGTGTGAAAGTAGCCTAAGAAAACCTTGGGAAGTTCACGTTTTTATTTGAGGAGATCCCGGAGACTCAGATGCAAAATGGAAGATTCCAGTCTACACTTGTGTCTCACGGATCCCCATAGACATGAATGAGAGTAGGGCTTGCTCTGGGACGCTCCGATCTCACTGTGATCACTGATTTTATCGATGTGTGAACTCTGCGATTGCATTATATGGGTCCGAGCACTGTCTCAAAATATGGGACAGCACTGGGACGTGTCACACAGAGCTGTGAATGTAGCCCTATGGCCCGTGCTTACCACCTCCTTGTGTGCCAATAATTTGCCGCTCTTCTTAATTACTGCTATAGAGAAATGGTGTGCACTCAGGGTATATAGGATAAGGTGCTGGTGAATTGGACCAGAATGGTGCCAATCAATCTAAATAGAGTAGGATTCACCGCACACAGAGACTGATAATCATGCAAAAAGAGGTTTGTTTTATTAAACAATATCCAATCCAAAAAGAAAAAATAGGTGACAGTGCCATATAGAATAGTTGTACAATATACTGATACCCAACGTTTCGGCCCCTCCCGGGCCTTACTCATGGGTAACTTAATAGTATAGGTACAAAGAGAGGACTGGCACAAAAGAGCAATAGAGAGTTCCTGCAAGCGTCCCTTGTGACACAATCAATGCTGATGTGTGACCAAGGGAGAGAATGGACTGTGTCCTGAATGTAGGCAGGGATTAGCCTGGGTGAGATGACAATAGCCTAGTTAAATTTGCGTGGCGGCGTTCCAATATCCTGTCTAATAAAGCAGCCTAATAGGTAAGCCCAGAGAGGTTGCTGTGGTTGAATACAGGCGGCGCTCCCGCGCCCTGCCTTGTGCTGAATGGTCCAGCTGGACACAGTCCATTCTCTCCCTTGGTCACACATCAGCATTGATTGTGTCACAAGGGACGCTTGCAGGAACTCTCTATTGCTCTTTTGTGCCAGTCCTCTCTTTGTACCTATACTGTTAAGTTACCCATGAGTAAGGCCCGGGAGGGGCCGAAACGTTGGGTATCAGTATATTGTAAACTATTCTATATGGCACTGTCACCTATTTTTTCTTTTTGGATTGGATATTGTTTAATAAAACAAACCTCTTTTTGCATGATTATCAGTCTCTGTGTGCGGTGAATCCTACTCTTCTTAATTACTGAACGTTCTTCAGAACTATAAGAAAATGTGAAAAGTTTGACATATGTAAAGGGATTCCGTCAGCATAAAGTGACTGTTCAAACCAAGCACAGCGCTCGTGCACCCTGCGTGCAGCACAGGTGCCAGTGCACCCTTGCCGTGGCCAAGCAAGGCTGCTCGGTGCACCTTGCGTGGCCAAGCACAGGCGCTCGGTGCACCCTATCAAAGCAACCTGGGCTTCCATAACACCTCAGCAGTGCCATAGGCTGATCTCGTCTATGCCACGCCCAATGACGCATAATTGATGCCAAAGGAGCCACGACCAAGTATTGAGTACATTTACTGAACATACGTTTCAGTAGAACAACATTTCTGATTTTAAAATCATTTTTCAAGCTGGTGCTATAAAGTATTCTAATTTACTGAGACAATGACTTTTGGGTTTCATTGGCTGTAAGCCGTAATCATCAACATTAACAGAAATAAACACGTGAAATAGATCACTCTGTAATGACTCCATATAATATATGAGATTCACTTCTTGTGTTGAAAAACTGAAATAAATGACCTTTTTGATGATATTCTAATTTAGTGAGAAGTACTTATGTCTCCTCCCTCCACCTCTTTGATTGACAGCTCTTGCTTTTACATAGGAAGGCAGAGATAGAGTGAAGACGAGTATATAGGAGGTGCACTGTGCCATTCGGCCATGCCAAGGGTGCATATAACAATGGAAAAAAATCATTGAAGAGGTGGACGTTCACTGTCTGTCTAAAACCTTCCTTCAGGAATCTGTAAAATAATTCTTGTTCTTTATGTTCTAGGTGGCATCGCGTTGGTAATTTCTTTTTCTGAATGGATAATATGAGTTACACTGCTAAAAAATGTGGCGTTCGGTTTCTGCCGCCGCCATTATCTTAGTGTATGAGAAGATAGAAGGGAAATCCAGACAACGCATTATGCCCATCAGGAACTTTTCCAAATTCTCTGGTGAGATTATGTAGATACTTTTTATTGTTATTGTGGTCAGGATGAGATTGAGCCTTGACAACCTTTATCTCCTGTGATCACAGCAATGGCTGCAATGTCAGACCGGTCATTGGTCTCCTGACCTGAATCAGCAGCCTCAATGGAGGTCGGGAGGCCTGTGGCCAGAACATACATCACAGTCCATTCTCGGTGGAGCCCACCTAACTTTCAGACCACCATTCCCCTTCAGTGATGATATGGGTGATAAACAGTAGTCTAGGACTATGCTGATGGCGGCTATTTGTGTACAGTCTATACAAATGAAGAAGATGGATGCTGCCATTGACTTCACTCACTAGGATCTACCAACCTGCTATATTCTGATGTCAGGAGAAATGATAATTTCAATAAGGAGGCTGGAAACTTGCTTTAAATGGTCAAAAAATCACTGTATCTTTACTTTTTTGACAGCTTACTGATTTTCACATTTTTTTGTAGTTTTTAGTATTAACTTTATTCATTTACCTGTAGGTGGCACTAGAGAGACAATGTTTTTCTTTTGTGATTGCTGAAATTTGACATGAGACACTTTTGTTGTTGTTGCTTTTGATCTGCCAATAGGTGGCAGTAAAGGGCTTTTTCAGTTTTATCAAAGCGCTAGAGGTATTTGCACTATTAAAGGGAATCTATCATTAGGATCCACCCTCCTAAGCCATCTATATGTGCATGTAGGTCATAGGAAGCTGAATAAAATGATACCTTGATAGCTGCGATCTGATGTCTTATTCCAGAGAAAGCTTTATTTTTCTTATATGTAAATGAGCTGTTAAGATCTATGGGCCGGACATAGATCTCCAAGAATCTGCCTCCAGATCTTATTTTAAACATTTGGAGTCAGAGTTTTGGCTTTGTTCACATTGAGGGTTTTTTTCATGAGTTTACAAACCATGACTTTTCAAGCAGAAACCGCTTTAGGAAATTGTCTTTTGGGATAAGTTTTGGAGGAGTTTTTCTTCTTTTTCTGAAGTTGTTTGGAAGATTGTTGGAAACTTTTTTTTTTGTCTGAATAGTTCTTTACAGCCCTTTTTTGGACAATGTCTTGTTGGGAGAAGTTTCCTTCTGCTATAACAGAGGTGGGAATCTTTTTTGTGCCAAGCGCCATTTGGATATTTATACCATTATTCGGGGGCCGTACATGTGTGCGTGCATATGCTCACAGAGCAAGAAGAAACGAATGGGCAGGTGGCCACCAAAGCGCAGCTTCTGGCACAAGCAGTGCGGTCCCCGGGAATCTTCGGGAGGGGGATAAAAGGTCATCGAGGGCCATTAACAGCCCACAGGACTGCGGTTAACCACCCTTATGCTTTTCACAACCTATTCAGAAAAAAAAAAAGTCATAGAAATAAATTGGAAGAGTTTTACTGGTGTTTTTGAAGAAGTGATTATGGAGGATTTTGGCAAGTTCCTGCTAAAAAAAACTCAGTGTGATCATACTCTTACAAACACTAATTAGAAGAAGCTCACTGACAGATTCTTACTTAACTCGTTCTGCAGCTAGCAAGAGACGATACAGCACAAAGACGATAGGAGGCAAACCGTGGAAAACTTTTAATGAAACCCAACTACAATTTATGCCAAAATGCATGCATTTAAGTGAAAAAAATATTTATTTTTTTACCATCCTAAAGGTTCAATATACCGTATATACTCAAGTATAAGACGAGTTTTTCAGCACATATTTTATTCTAAAAAAGCCTCTGTCGGCTTATACTCGAGTGAGGGTTCCACAAGACGGAGTGGGAGCGGATCACAGAAGGCAGGAGCCTGCTGCTGCAACTACTGTTCCAGCTGCTAAAGAGAAATGAATATTCACTTCTCTCCACTCCCATGGGCGTGGAGGGCAGTGAAAATTCATTTCTCTTTACTAGCGGGCACAGTAGTTGCGCTGCCGGCTTCCTGCAGCTGCCGGGCGATCGCATGTGCCCGCTATTTAAGGGAATGAATTTTCACTGCTCTCCACTCCCATGGTCTTGGAGGGCAGTGAATATTCATTCCGCTGCAGCAATCCAGTGGCTAGGGTTACTGTGCCGCTATTAAAGAGCAATGAATATTCACTGCCCTCCACGCCCCTAGTCCCGGCGTGGGGCGCAGTGAGTATTCCGACAGCTGTCCTCTGCTTGTAAGCAGCGCATGACGTCACTGCCATGCGCTGCTTGCAAGCATAAATCAGCTACTGGCATCCGAACAAGACACTGCGAGGGAGCGCAGGGAAGGTAAGTACAGTAGTATGTTTTTTTTAATTATTACCAAAAAGTTCTATCTTCATCTCATCAGACCAGAGAATCTTATTTTTCATAGTCTGAGAGTCCTTTATGTGTTTTTTAGCAAACTCTATACGGACTTTCATATGTCTTGCACTGAGGAGAGGCTTCCGTCGGGCCACTCTGCCATAAAGGCCCGACTGGTGGAGGGCTGCAGTGATAGTTGACTTTGTGGAACTTTCTCCCATCTCCCTACTGCATCTGTGGAGCTCAGCCACAGTGATCTTGGGGTTCTTCTTTACTTCTCTCACCAAGGCTCTTCTCTCACGATTGCTCAGTTTGGCTGGATGGCCAGGTCTAGGAAGACTTCTGGTGGTCCTAAACTTCTTCGATTTAAGGATTATGGAGGCCACTGTGCTCTTAGGAACCTTGAGTACTGCAGAAATTCTTTTGTAACCTTGGCCAGATCTGTGCCTTGCCACAATTCTGTCTCTGAGCTCCTTGGCCAGTTCCTTTGACCTCATGATTCTCATTTGGTCTGACATGCACTGTGAGCTATGAGGTCTCATATAGACAGGTGTGTGCCTTTACAAATCAAGTCCTATCAGTTTAATTAAACACAGCTGGACTCCAATGAAGGAGTAGAACAATCTCAAGGAGGATCACAAGGAAATGGACAGCATGTGACTTAAATATGAGTGTCTGAGCAAAGGGTCTGAATACTTATGACCATGTGATATTTCAGATTTTCTTTTTTAATAAATTTGCAAAAATTTCTACATTTCTGTTTTTTTCAGTGAAGATGGGGTGCAGAGTGTACATTAATGAGAAAAAAAATGAACTTTTTTGCATTTAACAAATGGCTGCAATGAAACAAAGAGTGAAAAATGTAAAGGCGTCTGAATACTTTCCGTACCCACTATATACCGTAATTGAAAAATAAGCCATGAATAAAGAAGAGTTATTGGAACGGCTCCCCACCGATCTGGCTTGATTGTTAGGTCTTTTCTAGTGATTAGCGAACTTGCTTGGACAACGTCTTATCCGAGCATGCTCGGGTGTTATCCGAGTATCTTGGGCATGCTCATATATTATGTTTGCATCCCTGTGGCTGCATAATTTGCGGCTGTTAGACAACCTGAATAGATGTGGGGATTCCCTAACAAACAGGCAATCTCCACATGTGTTGAGGCTAATAGCTGCAAATCATGCAGCCGCAGGGATGCAAACAATATATGAGCATGCCCAAGAACCGCTCAGATGACTTTGTCCTTCTTAGCTCCTTTTTAAAGGGAATCTGTCACCCTAAATTGGCGGGATATTTAAATGATGGCAGTCAGGTCAGATGGGCGGTGTTTTGGGTACTTGCCTTAACATGTTGTTCGCCGCTGTCTCCATTATTTCTGGGAATTGTAGTCATTGCCCTCCATATAACGCGCCTGCGCATTGCAATCTGCGGGCAAAGCATACTGCGCGTGCACAATTCAAGATTGCAATGCGCAGGCGCGTTATATGGAGGGCAACGACTACAATTCCCAGAAATAATGGAGACAGCGGCGAACAACATGTTAAGGCAAGTACCCAAAACACCGCCCATCTGACCTGACTGCCATCATTTAAATATCCCGCCAATTTAGGGTGACAGATTCCCTTTAAATACTGTCTTCTCTGAAATGCTACAGAGCATAAAATACATGCCTGAAATTAGTTAATCTGTCCTGGTTTCATGGTGCCCCTAGTTCAGCCAGCATAAATTTTGAGTATTTGAGAAAATCAGTGTGAGCACACACTAACTTAAACTGAGTTCTTTGGAGTAGAAACTCGCCAAATCCTCATAATTTCAAATCTCTGGGTTTTAACACTTTTTAAGTTTTAACATAGCCATGAAACACATTATGGATTGCTACATGTGTACAAGACTAGAACCACTGTCAGCAAATGAGTGCAGTATCTGAACCACCATCAGCACATGAATGCAGCATCAGAACTACCATCATTACATGAATGCAGCTCCAGAACCACCGTTTGTTTCTAGCACTGCATTCGTGCACTCAGTCAGTAAAACTATGAAATTCCAAAAACACAGTCATTAAAAGAATACAGCTCCAGAAACATCATCAGTACATGAATACAGCTCCAGAAACATTATCAGTACATGAATGCAGCGCCAGAAACAGTCAGTACATGAATACAGCTCCAGAAACATAATCAGTACATGAAAACAGCTCCAGAAACATTATCAGTACATGAATGCAGCGCCAGAAACAGTCAGTACATGAATGCACCAGAACCACAGACAATACATGCTCCCCCACACTGCCAATCTATTAAATCTATTAAACACATTCTGCCCTTCTCCAAAATCCCCACCACTCTGCCCATTTGTATAATATCCCCCTTACACTGCCCCTCTCCAAAATATGCCCCCACACAACCCCTCTCCATTATGATCAATAAAGCAATATAATAGAGATATACCCCAAAATGTGTTTCAATGTACAGCAGCAAAAAAATGGGGATGTAAAACTTAACATTTAATAAACCTAATGTTAAAAAGGGGACAACCAGACAATTACCATCCTCCAAACAAACAGTGAGGATACATGATATAATCAGAGAGTAAAGTCCAATGGGGACTACAAAATATAGGAGATATACATATAAACCAGACAACTTATAGTTTGCTCTGCACTGCAAGAGCAAAAAATTGACTAACTAAATGCAAGTGTAAGCATCGCTTATTTGTAAGTCATTTGTCTGAAACTCAATCAAACGTGTGTGAGACAGTATATATAAAAGGAATGATCTCACCCATTTGAATGGAGATATGCGCTCCAAAATTCATCTCCTAATAAAGTATGCATCTGGTCATTTCCAGAGTAGATAAGGCCCTTTCCCAACGCGTTTCCTCCTTTCAGGATTCATCAGGGGATATGGCGACTAGAGACATCTATATCAAATGCATTGCTCTCATGAGGAGAAAAAACATATAACTCCTCCTTATATCAATTAATAAGACACTCCCACCACCATTCAAACCAATCAGTGCAAAACAAAATAATGAATCACCAATAAAACGTGATGTGCATGGTTTAAAAATACCTGCCTGTTTAATGAGCTCATAATCTTGTTGAAACGCACGCCACATATTACAAAATGCATATAGCGATCTCACCGTTTGCCAAATAGTGATCGCGCGCCGTATATTAGTGGCGCATGCGCAGTTAGTGACTTCCGGTAATCGCATTCATTGGACATCCGGTCTACTGAGACTACGTCATTGGCGTCCCACTCTGAGATGTAGAAACCACCGCACGCATGCGTCATACAAATTAAGTGGCTATGGTGTAAAAATTCAGATCGCACATTTCAAGAAGCAACACAGAACGCACAATTGTGTTGTGTCCTATATTGGGACGTTAAATTAAATCGCAAATTGCGACAAAGATATAACGCTATTATAAAAGTTATGTCACTGCACAACAGAAGCATCAAAATACAAATATATTGCGTCCCTAATGGCGTCATTAAATATTATTTTAACCAGCATCACTTATTGCGACCAAAATCATGCCATCAAGTCATTCAATACCGTTATTAACACAGACATAGTATATTCGTTTGGGGATTTGTATACTATGTCTGTGTTAATAACGGTATTGAATGAGTTAAAATGAGTTAAAATGATCTTGCGCGTCCTTTTTTATGTTTCTATATGGTTAATGTCAGATTTTGGTGAACTATCGAATGTCACTTAAGATGGCATGATTTTGGTCGCAATAAGTGATGCTGGTTAAAATAATATTTAATGACGCCATTAGGGACGCAATATATTTGTATTTTGATGCTTCTGTTGTGCAGTGACATAACTTTTATAATAGCGTTATATCTTTGTCGCAATTTGCGATTTAATTTAACGTCCCAATATAGGACACAACACAATTGTGCGTTCTGTGTTGCTTCTTGAAATGTGCGATCTGAATTTTTACACCATAGCCACTTAATTTGTATGACGCATGCGTGCGGTGGTTTCTACATCTCAGAGTGGGACGCCAATGACGTAGTCTCAGTAGACCGGATGTCCAATGAATGCGATTACCGGAAGTCACTAACTGCGCATGCGCCACTAATATACGGCGCGCGATCACTATTTGGCAAACGGTGAGATCGCTATATGCATTTCGTAATATGTGGCGTGCGTTTCAACAAGATTATGAGCTCATTAAACAGGCAGATATTTTTAAACCATGCACATCACGTTTTATTGGTGATTCATTATTTTGTTTTGCACTGATTGGTTTGAATGGTGGTGGGAGTGTCTTATTAATTGATATAAGGAGGAGTTATATGATTTTTCTCCCCATGAGAGCAATGCATTTGATATAGATGTCTCTAGTCGCCATATCCCCTGATGAATCCTGAAAGGAGGAAACGCGTTGGGAAAGGGCCTTATCTACTCTGGAAATGACCAGATGCATACTTTATTAGGAGATGAATTTTGGAGCGCATATCTCCATTCAAATGGGTGAGATCATTCCTTTTATATATACTGTCTCACACACGTTTGATTGAGTTTCAGACAAATGACTTACAAATAAGCGATGCTTACACTTGCATTTAGTTAGTCAATTTTTTGCTCTTGCAGTGCAGAGCAAACTATAAGTTGTCTGGTTTATATGTATATCTCCTATATTTTGTAGTCCCCATTGGACTTTACTCTCTGATTATATCATGTATCCTCACTGTTTGTTTGGAGGATGGTAATTGTCTGGTTGTCCCCTTTTTAACATTAGGTTTATTAAATGTTAAGTTTTACATCCCCATTTTTTTGCTGCTGTACACCCTCTCCATTATGCCCCCCACATGCTGCCCCTTTCCATATGTCCCCTAAACTGCCTCTCTCCAAGTCCCCCCACACCACTGTCTCTCGCTATGCTATGCCCTCTTTTATATTCCCCCTAAATGCCCCATAATGTCACAAATTACCCCATAATGTACCAAACTATCACATTATGTGCGCTCGTATTAACACAACCCTTCCATCCCCCAGCTCCTCATCAAATATAACATAACATTTAATCTTCGGTTCCTCTACTCCTCTATGGAGTCCTCATCAGTGCCCGACCTCTCCTTTGCCTGTGAGACTCTGGCATCAGTGTTCTGACCTCCTCACACCGCTGCACGTCAGGTCGGGGACTGTCTAGTTCTTTCTCTGCCCCAGTCCCGGCGCAGCAGTGTTTCTAACACATTTGTGTTTGAAAGACGCAAATATATTTGAATATGGGAAGAAGGAGCAGTCGTATCTAGAGTTGAGTGAATATCTTCGGTTCCCCGCTTATATGCTACAGCGGGAACCCGTCTTCCTGGATCGCTCCGGCTGAACAGCTGATCACCACACAGGCTCTCCATGCATGTGCTGTGACAGTGACACAGCTGCGACACATGCAGCTGCGGCGGCGATCAGCTGTTCAGCCGGCACGATCCTGGAATCCGGGTTCCTTCTGCAGCTTATTTTGCAAGAGCTATAGTTTGCCGAATATGCGGGGAACCGAAGATCTTCAACTCTAGTCGTATCCTGCACAGCATCCATCAGTGGGCCGCATGTGGCCCATGGACCATATGTTGTGCAGGCCGATTCTAGATAATGGGCAACGCCATATGTGGCAACAGTTTTTCAGTGATACATACATCTTTTGTGACTGAGACTAGCTACGTGACATGGCTGATGCCTAATCCTGGTGCGTTTTGTGATACTTTGTGTGTTGTTTGTTTTCTGTGCCCATAGATTGCAGCCGAGCAGCAGAGCAACTTAAGAACAATCCCCGGCACAGAGAATACTTGGAAGGAGTTTCATTGAAGCAGATGGAAAGATTCTATAAGTTACTGAAGGCACATCTGAAAGGCGAGAGTCTAGACGTTAGCCTCAATGTCATCCGGAGAGAAGAAACTATAGATCCAGATGAAGATCTTAACAAACTGGATGACAAGGAGCTTGCCAAGAGAAAAAGCATCATGGATGAACTCTTCGAAAAGAACAGAAAGAAAAAAGATGACCCGGACTTTGAGTACAATGTAGAGATGGATTTCCCTCAGGACGGGGTTGTGGAAAGCTGTGGTTGGGATGATGAATCTGAAATCGGCCTCTGACCACTGTCTATAACACTAAGGACCGATGTGTGAAGTGACACTTACAATTCTTTGCCTTTGAAAAGAATTAGAATTTTTAAAAGAGTCTTACACTACCGAGATTATTCCCAATCCTCCGGCCTTCAGAGCTGAAATCCCACAGCATTCTTTGTTTCAGTGCCAGCACTTTCTAGGAAATGTAATTGAATCAAAACCTAACTGGCTCAACTAAGCAGATCGGGGTCTGGATACTTGGATACTGAGTGGCTCAGGAACATCCTAACCGGGGCCATGTGCACACTACTTCTTTTTCAGGTTGATTGCACCTGAAAAAATTATCACAAAAAATAAACATGTTACACAGCCATAGAAAAAATGACATTGCTGTGCACGTTCCATCTTGCATCACGTATATTATCCGATTCAGGGTTCGGAAATCTTGAAGCAGTTAAAAGAAGTGATATATTCAATCTTTGGGCGGTTTCGTTTGCAATCCGCTCAATCAATATACTGAAGCGTATAGAGCAAAGATGGCGGAGCTGCCATATTTAATCAAGTGAAACGACGCTGGCAAAGAAAACTACTGCTCACGAATGCATATATTTTTTCATAGATTAGACTTGATGAAGCTAATGGCTTTATTTTCAAAATCCGTGTCAGACTTTTTAAAAGTTTCCCTGCATAATTCTAAAATGAGCATAACATGTTTCCTTATATTTTACGACTACACATCCATTCTGACATGGATTTTCAAAGTAAGTTAAACAGCTTAACCCCTTAACGACCGCCGATACGCCTTTTAATGGCGGTAGTTAAGGGTAAAATAACACTATTAACCAGCAGATATGGGGTTAATCTGCAGGATAATAGCGTTCTGACACACATTAATTTAAAATTATTTTAATGAAATAAATACACATAGTTTTTGACCATATTTTATTGCACTGGTAATCCTTCTGAATCCCTTGTTCTCCTGTAATAAAAATAAAATAAAACAACAATATCCATACCTCTCTAATTTTTAATTATTGTGTGTGTGTGTGTGTTTTTTTTTAACCATTTAATACAATAGGATTAATAATGGAGAGTTGTCTAATTGACAACTCTCCATTATTAACCCGGTTTAATGTCACCTTTCAATAGCAAGGTGGCATTAACCCATTATTAACCCATTAGCCACCACTAGAGGCAATGGGAATAGATGGGCTAAGTGCCAGAAAAGACGCATCTAATAATAGATGTGCCTTTTCTGGGGTGGCTGGGGGCAGATGTTAGTAGCCAGGGGGCACAAAAACAATGCTCCCTCCCTAGCTATTATTATCTGTCATCAGTCACTGACTTTCCCAGTCTGGCAGAGAAAATACCGCGGGAGCCCACACATTTTTTTTTTTCAACGAATTTACACATTAAATTAACACCTACATGTATGAAAATTTGCACACATACACTCATGTAATTGTTAATCAAAACCATATATCAAACTACATGAAATGAAATGTTTTACTGTATGTAAACCATGTGTCATTTCATGTCGGGTTCTGTAATGATTTTACAGAAGCCAGCAATTGAATTAGCGGCTATTATGCTATGTAGAAGTGTATGAACTATAAATATATATACAGTACAGACCAAAAGTTTGGACACACCTTCTCATTCAATGATTTTTCTGTATTTTCATGACTGAAATTGTACATATACTGAAGTATCAAACTAAATTAACACTGTGAATTATACATTACACTTACAAAAAATGTGAAACAACTAAAAATATGTCTTATATTCTAGGTTCTTCAAAGTAGCCACCTTTTGCTTTGATTATGCTTTGCACGCAGAAAAGGTGAACGAATGGACTCTACATACCTGGTTCCCATCGTGAAGCATGGAGGAGGTGGTGTGATGGTGTGGGGGTGCTTTGCTGGTGACACTGTTGGGGATTTATTCAAAATTGAAGGCATACTGAACCAGCATGGCTTCCCACAGCATCTTGCAGCGGCATGCTATTCCATCCGGTTTGCGTTTAGTTGGATCATCATTTATTTTTCAACAGGACAATGACCCCAAACACACCTCCAAACTGTGTAAGGGCTATTTGACCAAGAAGGAGAGTGTTGGGGTTCTACACCAGATGACCTGGCCTCCACAGTCACCAGACCTGAACCCAATCGAGATAGTTTGGGGTGAGCTGGACCGCTCACCGCTTCAATTTGAATAAATCCCCAACAGTGTCACCAGCAAAGCACCCCCACACCATCACACCACCTCCTCCATGCTTCACGGTGGGAACCAGGCATGTAGAGTCCATCGTTCACCTTTTCTGCGTGTAAAGCAGTAATCAAAGCAAAAGGTGGCTACTTTGAAGAACCTAGAATATAAGACATATTTTCAGTTGTTTCACACTTTTTTGTAAAGTGTAATGTATAATTCCACATGTGTTAATTCATAGTTTTGATGCCTTCAGTGTGATTCTACAATTTTCATAGTCATGAAAATACAGAAAAATCTTTGAATGAGGTGTGTCCAAACTTTTGGTCTGTACTGTATTTGTCACAATGACAATGTATATATATATATATATATGTATTCTTTCCATTCTTTATTAAAAATGTCATGTAATTTTACAGTATAGAGCACTGAATTGCCGGCTTTTCTAAAGGACACCGGTGTGTATTTCTGCAAGTCACACGTGTGGTCCGTGTGTAATCCATATTTATCTCGCCCCCATAGACTTGCATTGGCGATTCTCAGCTGATATACATTGCAAATCGCAGCATGCTGCGATTTCACTCGCACGTATAAAATGGCCGAAAAAAAAAATCGGCTGATGGGAGCTGCCCCATAGATTAACATTGGTCCGAGTGCAATGCGATTTTTTCTGCATTGCACTCGTCCGTATTTCTCGCTAGTGTGACTCCAGGTTAACAGTTCAGAGTCTCTGCACCCACTGAAAAATAACAACTCTGAGGCATTAATGACTCAGGACTGCTCAACGAGGGGTCTCATTTCACAGAGCAGCACTTTACTTATTCAGGGTCTGGTAAGGAGGGCCATGCACATCTGTTTATGCATGAAGGCATTGTGGTGGTGTGATGAACCAGGCATTAGGGTTTAACCCCTTAGTGACAAGCCATTTGCAGCTTAATGACCCGGGCCAATTTTTACAATTCTGACCACTGTCACTTTATGAGGTTATAACTCTGGAACGCTTTAACGAATCCAGCTGATTCTGAGATTGTTTTTTCGTGACATATTGTACTTCACGTTAGTGGTAAAATTTCTTTGATATGACTTGTGTTTATTTATGAAAAAAACGGAAATATGGCGAAAATTTTGAAAATGTAACAATTTTCAAACTTTAAATTTTTATGCCCTTAAATCAGAGAGATATGTCACACAAATTTCTTAATAAATAACATTTCCCACATGTCTACTTTACATCAGCACAATTTTGGGAACAAAATTTTTTTTTGTTACGAAGTTATAAGGGTTAAAAATTGACCAGCGATTTCTCATTTTTACAACACCATTTTTATTTTAGGGACCACATCACATTTGAAGTCACTTTGAGGGGTCTATACGATAGAAAATACCCAAAAGTGACAGCATTCTAAAAACTGCACCCCTCAAGGTGCTCAAAATCACATTCAAGAAGTTTATTAACCCTTTACGTGCTTCACAGGAACTGAAGCAATGTGGAAGGAAAAAATTAACACTTAACTTTTTTGCAAAAACTTTACTTCGGAACCAATTTTTTTTATTTTCACAACGGTTAAAAGGAAAAATGAACCACAAAATTTGTTGTGCAATTTCTCCTGAATAAGCCGATACCCCATATGTGGGGGTAAACCACTTTTTGGGCACACGGCAGAGGTCGCAAGGGAAGGAGCGACATTTGACTTTTTCAACGCAGAATTGGCTGGACGCCATGTCGCGTTTGTAGAGGCCCTGATGTGTCTAAACAGTGGAAACCCATCACAAGTGACCCCATTTTGGAAACTAGACCCCCCAAGGAACTTATCTAGATGTGTGGTGAGCACTTTGAACCTCCAAGTGCTTCACAGAAGTTTATAACATAGAACCGTGAAAATAAAAAATCATACTTTTTCCACAAAAACGATCTGTTCACTTCAATTTTTATTTTCCCAAGGGTAACAAGACTACAAAAGTTTTTGTGCAATTTGTCCTGAGCATGCTGATACCCCATATGTGGGGGTAAACCACTGTTTGGGTGCATGGCAGAGCTTGGAAGGGAAGGAGCGCCGTTTGACTTTTTCAACTCAGAATTGGCTGGACGCCATGTCGCGTTTGTAGAGGCCCTAATGTGTCTAAACAGTGAAAACCCCCCACAAGTGACCCCATTTTGAAAACTAGACCCCCTAAGGAACTTATATAGATGTGTGGTGAGCACTTTGAACCCCCAAGTGCTTCACAGAAGTTTATAACTCCCGGGCATGAAAATAAAAAGTCATATTTTTTCCACAAACCTGATCGTTTAGTCCCCAATTTTTTATTTTCCCAAGGGTAACAGGAGAAATTAGACCACAAAAGTTGTTGTCCAATTTGTCATGAGTACGCTAATACCCCATATGTGGGGTGGGACCACTGTTTGGGCGCACAGCAGGGCTTGGAAGGGAAGGAGCGCCGTTTGACTATTCCAAACCAAAATTGGCTGGAATTGAAATTGGACGCCATGTCGCGTTTGGAGAGCCCCTGATACGCCTAAACAGTGGAAATCCCCCACAAATGACACCATTTTGGAAACTAGACCCCTTAAGGAACTTATCTAGATGTGTGGTGAGCACTTTGAACCCCCAAGTGCTTCACAGAAATTTATAAACGTAGAGCCGTGAAAATAAAAAATCATTTTTTTCCTCAAAAATGATTCTTTAGCCCGCTATTTTTTTTATTTTCCCAAGGGTAACAGGATAAATTGGACCCAAAAAGTTGTTGTGCAATTTTTCCTGAGTACGCTGATACCCCATATGTGGGGTGAAACCACTGTTTGGGTGCATGGGAGTGCTTGGAAGGGAAGGAGCGCCATTTTGTAATGCAGACTTTGATGGAATGTTCTGCGGGCGTCATGTTGTGTTTGCAGAGCCCTTGATGTGCCTAAACAGTAGAAACTCCCCACAAGTGACCCCATTTTGGAAACTAGACCCCTTAAGGAACTTATCTAGATGTGTAGTGAGTAGAGTTGAGCGATACTTTCCGATATCCAAAAGTATCGGAATCGGAATGGTATTGCCGATATCATTAAAATATCGGCGATACCCGATACCGATACCGGAAGTCCCATGTAAGTCTATGGGAACAAAATATCGTAACTAAAAAAACCCCATTCTTTCCTTGTAAACACTAAATATACACACATAGAATACATATTATATATATATATACATGTCATTGTGACATATATATATACATATATGTATAGTTTATACACTTCTACATAGTAAAATATCCTCTGATTCAATTGCCGGGTAAAGCCGGCTTCTGTGAAAAGACAGAAGCACCCGACATGAAATGACACTTGGTGTACATAGGGTTAACCATGTCTTTTCATGTCGTTTGCTATCTGATTTGCACAAACAATTAAATCAGTCTATGTGTGCAAAATTTCACACCTGTAGGGGTTAATTAAAGGTGTAAATTCGTAGCAAAAAAGTCCGTTTTTTTTACAACGAATTTACACCTTTAATTAACCCCTACAGGTGTGAAATTTTGCACACATAGACTGATTTAATTGTTTGTGCAAATTAGATAGCAAAGGACATGAAAAGACATGGTTAACCCTATGTACACCAAGTGTCATTTCATGTCGGGTGACCCGACATGAAATGACACTTGGTGTACATAGGGTTAACCATGTCTTTTCATGTCCTTTGCTATCTAATTTGCACAAACAATTAAATCAGTCTATGTGTGCAAAATTTCACATCTGTAGGGGTTAATTAAAGGTGTAAATTCGTAGCAAAAAAGTCCGTTTTTTTTACAACGAATTTACACCTTTAATTAACCCCTACAGGTGTGAAATTTTGCACACATAGACTGATTTAATTGTTTGTGCAAATCAGATAGCAAACGACATGAAAAGACATGGTTAACCCTATGTACACCAAGTGTCATTTCATGTCGGGTGCTTCTGTCTTTTCACAGAAGCCGGCTTTACCCGGCAATTGAATCAGAGGATATTTTACTATGTAGAAGTGTATAAACTATACATATATGTATATATATATGTCACAATGACATGTATATATATATATATATATATATATGTATTCTATGTGTGTATATTTAGTGTTTACAAGGAAAGAATGGGGTTTTTTTAGTTACGATATTTTGTTCCCATAGACTTACATGGGACTTCCGGTATCGGTATCGGGTATCGCCGATATTTTAATGATATCGGCGATACCATTCTGATTCCGATACTTTTGGATATCGGAAAGTATCGCTCAACTCTAGTAGTGAGCACTTTTAACCCCCTAGTGTTTCACAGAAATTTATAAACGCAGAGCTGTGAAAATAAAAAATCATTTTTTTTCTCAAAAATGATTTTTTTAGCCAGCTATTTTTTATTTTCCCAAGGGTAACAGGAGAAATTAGAACCCCAAAATTGGTGTGTAATTTGTCCTGAGTACGCTGATACCCCATATGTTGGGGTAAACCACTGTTTGGGCGCACGGCAGGGCTCGGAAGGGAGGGAGCGCCATTTGACTTTTTGAACGCCACGTCGTGTTTGGAGACCCCCTGATGTGCCTAAATAGTGGAAATCCCTCAATTCTAGCTCCAACCCTAACCCCAACGCACCCCTAACCCTAATCCCAACCCTAATCCTAACCTAAATCCCAACCCTAATTGTAACCCTAACCTTAATTGTAACCCTAATTGTAACCCTAACCCTAATTCTAACCCTAATAATAACCCTAACCCTAAGGCTAGGTTCATTTTGCGTTTTACCAGCCCGTTCAACACATAGCGTTGACGGGCTGGTACCGGTATAGCATAACGCGATCGCGTTATGCTATACCCGCTAGCGCAGAGGAATCAGCAGATGATTCATCTGCGCTAGCGGTGACGGAGCCCAGACGCTGCAGCCCGCGTCCGAGGCTCTGTCACTGAATGACGGCACGTCGCGAAGGCATGCGTCGCGATGCGCCCTCAAATGGGGGTGAATGGCAGCGTTAACGGACTGCGTTACACCGCGTTATACCGCGGTGTAACGCAGTCCGTCTAACGGACTGCCATAACGCAGTATGAACCCAGCCTAACCCTAACCCTAATTATAACCCTAATGCTAACCCTAACCCTAATTATAACCCTAACCCTAATTATAACCCTAACAGAAAAATGAAAATAAATATAATTTCTATTTTTTATTATATGTCCCTAACTAAGGGGGTGATAAATGGGGGGGGTTATGTACTGTTTTTTTTTATTTTGATCACTGTGATAGTTTATCACAGTGATCAAAATGCACTTTCTGGAGAATGAATGAAAAAAAATTTGAATCTGCCGCCAAGCAGATCGGCGGGCGCACTGCGTATGCGCCCGCCTTTTTTTTTTTCTAGGAAGAAGACCGGGAGGATCTGAGGCCAGGGGGACCTGCCGGAGGACACCGGCAGGTATAGGGGGGGTTCAGGGGACCTGGGGACCCTCATTTTCTCCCCTCCGATGTGCGATCACATCAGAGGGGAGAGAAATCATTTTTTTTTTTTTGTTGCTATCGCCGTTATGCTGTATAGCGGCGATCGCAACACCGGGATCGGTGAATACCGACCCGGATCATGTTCTCTGGGGTCTCGGCTACCCCAGAGAATATTGCCCATCCCCCCCAGCACATAGCGGCGGGCGCACTGAGCATGCGCCCGCCATTTTATCCATAGCGGCGGCACCGGGGGACAATGTAGGGGCCGGGGGCCATATGCAGGGGATCGGGGGCCACATGGGGTCCCGGGGACCCTTTTTCTCTGTCCTCTGATGTCCGATGACATCAGAGGACAGAGAAATTAAATGGCACATTTTTTTTTTTGTTGTTGCGATCGCCGTTATAGGGTTAATAACGGCGATCGCAACATCAGTGTCGGTAAAAACCTCTGGGGGGCGCTATTCACTTTTTCCACAGCGCCGTTAATTAACGGCGTTGTGGTTTAAGTACCCTTAATGACCGCCGTTAAAAGGCATATCGGCGGTCGTTAAGGGGTTAACAAGCAATTTCCAAGAAGTTACAAAACCTAAAATGGGTGAATCTATTACTTATGGTTTTTCTCTATTAAGATTCCATGCCTTGCTTTGGCTTACAATTAGAGATGTGTAATCCTCCTGAAATTCCTTTATTAGGCCCCGGGCATACACTGAGTATTTGGTGAGTTTTTTACCTCGGTATTTGTAAGCCAAAACTAGGAGTGGAACAACCAGAGAAAAGTATAATAGAAGCACGTCACCACTTCTGTAATTATCACCCACTCCTGGTTTTGACTTACAAATACTGAGGTAAAAAACTCACCAAATACTCAATGTGTGCACATCTACTATATAATTGTCTTATTCTGTCTGTCTGTCTGTCTGTCTGTCCAGGAAATCCCGCGTCGCTCATTGGTCCGGCAGCGGCCAATCAGCGCCGCGGGATTTCACAAAAAAAATGGCGGCCGTTAGCGGCTCATCTGCAGGACGGAGGTCAGCGGCGCCGTCGGTCGAGGTCCTGCTGCTAGCGGCCAGGAGATGAGCGCCTCGCGCCGGTCATCTCCCCGCTGCCTCGCCGCTGACCTCCGTCCCGCAGACACGTGTGACCAACTTTTTACTATTGATGCCACCTATGTCGCATCAATAGTAAAAAGATCTAATGTAAAAATAATAAAAAAAATAATAAATAATGATATTCTCACCTTCCGGCGGCCCTCGCAGCTTTCCCGCCTCTCAGCGACGCTCCCGGCCAATCCCGTTCCCAGGCGTCCTTTACGACAATCACCCCGATGACGTAGCATCATGTGAGACCGCTACGTCATCTGGGGTGATCTCGCAATGCATTACTGGGAACGGGATTGGTCGGGAGCGTCGCTGAGAGGCGGGAAAGCTGCGGGGCCGCCAAAAGGTGAGAATATCACTATTTTTTATCTTAATTATTGTTTTTACATGGATATGGTACCCAGGGCCTGGAGGAGAGTCTCCTGTCCTCCAGACCCTGGGTACCATCCGCACATGAACCGCTTACTTTGCGCATGGTGGGCACAGCCGCTGTTCCGCAAAAAAGAATGAGCATGCTGCGGATTATCCCGCAATGCGATTCCGCCGCGCAAAAACCCGCAGCATGTGCACAGCATTGCGGAATCCCATAGGCCATAATGAGTTGTATTGTGTAAGCGGTAAAACCACTAGGAATCCGCAACGTGTGCACAGGCCCGGGTACTTCTGCTGCGAGCGCCCCCTCATGTCCCGGGTTCTCGCAGCGGAAGTACCCGCACACGCAGCGGCGCTGATATCCATGCGGCTAGGATGTCAAGAGAGGACCGGGAGCGGCGCTGCGGGTCGGGATACTTCTGCTGCGAGCGCCCGCTCATGTCCCGGGTTCTCACAGCGGAAGTAGCCGCATAGGCAGCGGCGCTCTCCGGTCCTCACAATACAATTCGATGATTGGTCGCGGTCTTTCACCGCGACCAATCAACGATCTTGCCACTAAACTTAAACACCGCTGTGTCGGCCGCATACATATTCTAGAATACCCGATGCATTAGAATCGGGCCACCATCTAGTGGCCTTATAGTCACCTCTCCCAGGCTTGCCTCTCTCCTGTCCTGCCACTGCAGCTCCCTATCTCACCCTTTGCTCACTACGGATCAACCTCTGGTCCAGATCTTGACACCAGTCAGCCTTGTGGGATGCGACCCACGTTATGACATGCATTGAGACCAACTGGAGCATGTTGAGTGATGCATGTCATTGACGTGTATCATGCCTCACATGACCTTGTAAAGCCTAGTAAAAACTGATCCTAAGTATGGGGAGGAAGCTGTGGTAGCAGTGTAAAGGGTTGGCCAAAGGGTGAACTTACTGGAGGCAGCTGCATTCTTCACTCATGTTACCTCTATTTTGCTGGGGTGTTCTTCCCCCGTGACAGAGTATACGGAATAATTAGAATCAGAGTCCAGAATCACGTCAAACAGTTCTGCTTTATTTTCCTCCGGACACAGCACATTCAAAACACCATTAGCATGTCTTATACGGTACCAGCAGTACATTTTCCACAACTGCGCTTCTTCTCTTCTACTACACCAGAATGGACCACAAAGTATTGACGGGACGAGGAGCCCGGTGAAAACGGCATTTCGATCTCTTTCCCTGGAGACACTTCAATCCAGTATAGAAATACACATCTACTAGGTCGTCCACCCCCTTCTGGTAATCCTGCCCGGATACTCGCTGGTGGCCGACTCGCTACTACGCTCATGTACACACACTTCTGCTGAGCGTTCCCACAATGGATCTTCCACTGGCCTCTGCTACGTCAGCCCACAGACTCTGGGATCACGCTCCCACTTCTTCACCAGCTGCTCTCAGGTTGCTGGTACCTTCCACTCTACTTGTCTCTGCTTCAGGGCCCAGGAACGTGGACGTCCTTACTCTAGCAAGGTCCACCCCCACTGACTTCCGCTACGAGAAATCTTCCTGACAGACCTCCGCTACGAGGAGATCTTTCCCTGACAAAAAGTCCCTAACCATTTGTCCCTACTGGACTGGATGTGCTCAATGCCCCCATCTAGAGTCCTACCCAAGTACTGCACTGACTTATTTTATAACTGCCTAACTGGATCTCTAACATGCCCCCAATTAGTTACCCCTCGCAAAGCTATATCTACAATATATATATATTCTACACTACTAGTGCCCCCCTCTAATGTCCCCAAGAATGCACTATCTATCTATAACTATACCCCCACTAATCAGACATAACACTAGAAGATGACAATGCAGTACATAGAAAGCATACATTTACACACATAAAAAGAATGAAACATTTCAAGGTTAATACCCTTGACCTCCTTACAGCAGGACAAATGATGGGGCCATGATAGGACAGGTGTGAATTATATTTTTTACCCCCTTCCAGGCCCAGCAACATGGAGTCATGCTGGCTGCCATTTTGCTGTTCTGGTGAACCCAAATTTTTAGAGGAATTCACAAAAATTTTGTCTAGCTACGAATTGACTCTCTAATCTCTGCTTACAATTACTGATTATCACTGCCTAAAAATTGAGTGTGAATAAGGCAACACAGTGTAACACCTCTCATAACCAACTGCGAACCAGGAAGCATTTTGCTCCCAAAACTCATCGGCACTTCAGGGCTTGCCCAGATTACTCTACTACAACATATTTTCTTCCCAAAAGTCACATTTCTTCAACAAAACATCACAATACTTTGCATTAATATTTGGTAATATCTCTATATCACCCAGCACATAAAACATTAGGTCACATCAGCATTCTCTTCATGGGCCAGCCAGCTTCCACTCCTCTACAAATCAGTCAGCAGCACACCTGGATAGAAGGGAAGCTGTGAGGCAGAGGAGCTCCTGAAAAGCAATCACGGCGAAACCCATCTGCACCTGCTAATTGAGGTTGTGGCCTCGGTAAGCACACAATAAAGGGTCACACCACAACAAATGTGGCATATTAGAGTTTTCTTTCTGTATTGTTCATGTGGAGGCCAATAGAAAACAATCTCTTTAGTGCATCAGTTTGAAATTGTACGCATACAAGGTTTCACCTGCAATGGGATCAAAATTGGACTGAGTAAAAATTGGTGACATGCATAGCCCTATAGAGTATCATGGGTATAAGTACTATACATGAAATTGGTCATGTGCGTGACCCCTTATACTAGTTCATTCATTTTGGATCTTCTACTCCTGATTTTTGGCGCATATGAGAGGTGATCAATAATTTATCTGAATATGAAAACAAATTTTTCTGAGAAAATTTAATTTACCACTTTCAAAGTAATCCTCATTGACTTCAACACAGTTATTCCACTTTGCCTACAATGATCGGATGCCATTAGAATAGAAAGAGACTTCTTTCTCCTCCAAGAACCCTGTTACTGCCTCTTTGACTGCATTATCAGAAGAAATTTGTTGCCCACGCAGACATTTTTTCAGGTTCTGAAATATAAAGTAATCACTTGGAGCCAGGTCTGACTGTAGAGTGGATGTTGAAGCTCCATGAAGCCTCATTCCCTGATAGATAGAAAAGACAGGGAATGGTTAAGATAGGAAAAAACATTACTCACCCGTTTAATCCGTCCACTGCGGAACTCTGTTTACTTCCCTGCAGTGAATTTCATGCTATGTGACCAATGCATCCAGCTGCTGGACTCAATGGACTCATGCTGTTTACCAATGAGACCAGTGAGTTGCAGAGAGCACAAAAAAATGGCACAGTGCCCCACTCCCTGAGGAAGCCCAAGCGAAACACGTGTTGAAATGTGTGTCAGGACACAATTTCCTTATCATCTGTAAGACAGTGAAGGGTGCGTACTGGACGGGGTGTATATCTCGCCCAGGTTTCGTAGCTGGGTCGCATAAGGAATATAGGAGTGAAGGTAGGATGGCAGTACGACGTTCACTCCATTCCTCATCCAGTACAGGATTGCAGCTCAACCCTGAGTACACACAGCTGCTTAATTAAGCAGCCAGAAATAGGTGGTAGAGTTACACAGACGGAGCTCTCAGTCTGAATCTGGCTTCAGACGCTGCTGGAAGTCTCCTGGAAGCCAAGCTCTGGTAACTACATAATATGTGTTGTTTGGCCAGGCTGTTAGAGCCTAGACCACGGTAGTGAGGGAACTAACCGTGTCTAGCTAGCAGCCTGACAGGCTTAGGATTTTGGTTTATGGTTTGGTTTATGTTTATTGCTGTGGACTTTCAATAAAACTGGTTGCGGCCAGTTTACATCAGTACTGCTGTCTGTGCTTGAACTTTTTATATGCCACTCCGTCTACCCAAGACGGCGATCCCGGAGCTAAACCCCCTGAACTGGTTACACATCATACAACCAGGTTTGTAACTAAGCTTCAGAATGTGTGCTTTTTAGATTCCATGTGCATGGTCTTATATTAGTGCATTTTGGTTGGTGCAATATAATAATTCTTACACATCTTTTGTGCATTGTCACTTGATCATATATATCACACACTTATCATCCAGCTGTGCTATTTATATATCATTATTACGCACATAATTACCATTAGCTTTCTTGTATGAATGTGTAAGTTGCTCAGACGGATGCAATATAATAAATAGGTTATTCCTGTGTACTGTCACTTTATTATTAGTTCATTATACATCTATGTTCAGTGTTACTTAGGTACACACATTTACAGGTTAGCCTCCATTATGAAATCATAGACAATTTTCCTTAATATATTTGTAGCATATCGATTATTATTATTTTATTTGTGATTTTTTCATTACATATGTATTTTTTGGTACTGCTTTACATTGCATTTATTGTTCCACTACAATTTGTGTTTTTATCCTTTTTTATCATATTTTTGCTGTCTTTTTATGTATTTTTAATCATGGTCTATTTTTGGACAATAAAGTAATTAACTTGTATTTTTATTTTCTTTATTATTTACTAACAAATATTTTGTTGCCTAATGGGTGCTTTCTTGGCTTACTAGAGTAATGGAGAATGAAACAAGTTGGACTTTTTTTTTTTTAAATAAGGATGTAGAATCTGAAGCACACTTGTGCAGCGGATACATTTATTAAACTAGCTGTGCAAATCTGCAAAATCTTTTGCTAGGTGCATAGTCGTGTGTTTGAGTAATCTTGAGCAATTTAAGAGTGAGCATGAACACTTGCTTTCCCTTGAGAAAGAAGAAGTTCTGAGCAGGAAGCCGCTGTTATGCTGGTCTTTTTTTATCCTTCAGCCACTGGTTTCCTCTGAAGAAACGTGCAGCGTTTGGAGAACTACACAAAAAGGGGAACCGAATGGGCATGAAAACTCCCCCCTTTTACTTTCTTGCCAATTTCCAATCACATCTGTTCTCTTTAGGTTTCCCAATATATGTTGTGTGATATTCTGCCCAGTGTCCTTATTTTAAAGTGAACCTGTCACCATTTTTTTGTGTATGAACAAAGCTGTATATTATCCCCTGACTGCCCCTGTATACACCAAAAAAACCTTTTGAATTTCTCCTGTGCTATAAGCACATTGGGACGGTCCGATGGGCGTCAATGCTGCGGCATCTGTCCCTCCCCTCCGCTGCTAATCGCTGTCCTCCAGCTTTGATTGATGTCGATGACGTATTCTCCATCATCCACATACCAAATGAAATCTGGCAACTGTGCAGGGACATCGCCAGCTCCCACAGGGGAACTTTTCCCTACTCTATTGTGAATGTGGACCGTGCCGATGCATGCGCAGTTATGTTTTTTGCTCTGCCCGAAGTAATGCAGAGCAAAGTGCACCTGTGCGAGCCAGTGATGTCACCGTTGTAGCACTACATCCAGCGCCCCTGCATGGTGTCTCCTTTCCCCTCCATGCAGGGACTCAAATTTACTTACTTCCTTGGTCCTTGGCGCGATTCCCTCCATGCTTCTATCTTCTGCTTCCTGCTGAGCACGCCGCCCTGGGTCCCAGCGGCGCACCTAGTGCTCCCCTGTTCTTATAGGGGCAGTGCACGCACATGGTTAATGCCCCCAGCTTACAGCTGGGAGACATTTAGTTAATGTGAGCACCTGCTTCCAATAGCTGGGAGACATCTTGTATAAAAAGCACCTGTCAGGAATGGTAACTCCGTACCTTAGCGGGCCCATTGTGCTCCTAGGCGGGCTGTGGCTCTCCGACGGGTCACACGGCGCCCTTCATGATGCTGCCAGCGGGTGCAGGACGCTGTACCTCCAGTCTTGTCTCCCGTTCTCAGCTGACGGCTGGGAGGCAGATTTAAAGCTGCCGTTTACTCCTTTTGTTGTTGATTATTTTCAGTTCTGGTGGTGTTTAAGGTCAGTGTTGTTGTGCTTCTGAGGAGGTTCATGCTTTGGTGCCTGTGCTTGTTTTATCATTGTTCAGCTTACTTGCTGCAGTCACACTGCGTTTTTTTGTTCTGGTGTGTTTGCCCCGTCTGCTATTTGTCTGTTCGGTGAAGAGTATGCCCGATCCTCTGGGTGCGCAGCAATGTGGGATTTTCCAAAATTGTGAAACCCCTCATGGACCTTACTCACAAGAAGACTGATGTAGCTGGGTGGGGGGTTTAGGATGATAGGGCATATTGTAGAATCAAGGAGGCATTTGCCTCTGCCCTGTTTCTGGACCTCTATAGACCATTTGTAGTGGAGGTAGATGCATCGGAGGTCAGCGTGGGGATGGTGTTGTCCCAGGGATTTGCTTCTCTCACTCACCTTTGTCCTTATGATTTTTTTTTTCTAAGAAATTCTCTCCCATTGAGTTAAATTATGATGTAGGCAACCGGGAGTTGTTGGCCATTAAATGGGCTCTTGAGGAGTGGAGGCACTTCTTGGAGGGAACTAGACATCGGTTTGTAGTGCTCACTGACCATAAAAATTTTATCTTTTGGAAACGGCCAAGAGGCTCAATCCCAGACAGGGCAGACGGGTCTTGTTTTTTTCACGATTTCATTTTTCTATTACCTACATTCCTGGGTCTAGAAATGCCCATGCGGATGCTCTCTACTGGAGTTTATGCCCTGTTCAGCAGGAGGCGGTTCCCTCCTCTATGTTTTCCCATGGTATGGTGGTCACCACTACCAATGTGGAATGGGAGATTAAGTCATAGCATTTGGCCCCTACTGATACCCGGCAGGATAAGTTGTTTGTGCTTGTTAACCTTAGGCTCTGTATTATCCAGGACTATCACAATTCTGTCTTGGCTGGCCACCCAGGGGTCAAGAGTACCACACATTTGGTGAAACAAAGGTTTTGTGGCCCTTCTTGGTCCAGGATGTCAAGGTATTCATTCACTCCTGTGGGGTGTGCACCAAGAGTAAAGTACAACTGTCCGCTCAGGCTTGTAAACTCCTCCCACTTCCTCTTCCAGACCAACCCTGGTTGCAAATATCAATGAATTTTTATCATGGATCTACCTGCCTCCGATGGGATGACTGTTATCTGGGTGATCGTTGACCATTTCTCCCACCAGTGCCACCTCATCCCTCTGGCACGTTTGCCTTCCTCTCACAAGATGGTAAATGACTTTATTGACAAAGTGGTCAGGAGGCATGGTGTCCCGGTTAATATAGTGTCTGAACAAGGTTCACAGGTTATCTCTAGGTTCTGGAACATTTTCTGTGGTAGGATTGGGATTGGGATGGAACTGTCATTTTCCTCTGCATACCACCCCCAGTCTAATGGTCATTCAGAAAGGACTAACCAGTCCCTGGGAAAGTACCATATGTGCTTTTGTTCTCATAACCAGCTTGAATGGAGGGCCTATTTACCTTTGGCCGAGTTTGCCCCTAATAATAATAGACATCATGAGTCACTGGGTACGTCTCCATTCTTTTGTAACTTTGGTTTCCATCCTAGGTGTCCTGCTTTCCTCAGGGGGTGGGAAAAGATTCCTGGGGTCTCAGATATTAATAATAGGCTGAGGGCGTTTTGGGAGGGGATTCATCGGCAGCTTCAGAAGGCTCTGCCGGGCAGAAGATTGCAGCTGATAAACGTAGGGGGAGCAGTTGGCAGATGGAGAACTGGTGTGGGTGTCCACTAAAAACCTTAAACGCAAGTTACCCTGCTCTAAGCAAGGCCCTCGGTTTATTGGACCTTTTCCCATTCTGGAGGTGGTTAATCTGGTTGCGTTTAGAGTTAAGCTTAGAAGCCCCAATGTCAATCATCAGTCCCTCCTAAAGAAAGCTCAGAGTCCGATGGTCCCTCTTCCCCCCTGGGCCCTGTTCTTGTGGATAGTCAGGAGGAGTATTAGGTTGAATAGATTGTTAGTTCCAGAAAAGTGTGAAATTCTGTTCAATGTTTAATTCATTGGAAGTGGAATGGACCAGAAGAGAATTTGTGCAATGGGTGCATCCATGGCAATGAGTTGATTGCCGAATACCATGCCAAGTTTCCTGGCAAACCGGGTGCTGTGAGTCCGGAGATCTCTTATCAAGAGGGGGGTACTGTCAAGAATGGTAGTTACGTACCTAAGCGGGCCCCTGCGCTCCTGGGGGGCTTTGACTCTTTGGCAGATCACCCGTCACCCTTCACGGGTCATGAGGGGCGGGTGTCACCTCCGGGGGGCGGACCTTACAGGGGTATTCGCTCAGTCTGGATATCGCATTCTAGCAGATGCGCTCCTAGCATCGCTGGGAGGCAGGACGCTGCTGCTTTCAGCGATTATGCTGTACAGGGACTTCGAGACGCTGGCTCCCCTGGTGTTAGCTGCTGCCAGCGGGTGCAGGACATCGTACCTGCTGGGGCATTCAGATGGTGTCTCTGTGGTCTGGAAGTGGAGATTGAATGTTGCCCTAGAGTGGTCAGGTGAGTGCTGGGAGGCAGATTTAAACCTGCCATTTCTGTTGTGAATGGGTTTGAGATGAGTTCTGAGCAGAGGCTCCCTCTGGTGGTTACAAGCGGTACTAGTGAGGATTGTGAGGACTGGGAATCAGGTGTTACTGATTGGTCTTATATAAGGGAGTCATTTTCCCATCAGGGTTGCCGGTGATCAATTGTTCTGGTCTGAATCCTTCTTTCCAGTTTCCCTTGTAGCCTGCTGTGTCGTGTCTGCATCTCCTGCTATCAGATAAGACAATTTCTTATTTTGTGTTTTTGCTATATTTTTGCATTTTGTCCTGCACTTCTGTGGGGGCCTTCAGGGTCCCCTCCGGGGCTTTTGCCCTCTCAGTTTAGTCCAGCCACTGTGTTTTGTACTTTTGCTTTTTCCAGTTTTTTTTTCAGTGGCTGCTGTTTTTATTTTGTTACACCAGAGAACTAATTTAGGTGGTAGAGGTCGTGTGATCTCAGGTGATTTTGAAATTAGTAGAGTTGGTGTTTTTTCAGGGTTTTCTGAGATTGCAGTAAGTACCCTTCCTGTCCTTTTCTATTTAGTTAGTTTGGGCCCCAGCGTTTGCTCATACTATTTTCTTTCTGTGTCAGTATTTCCTCTTGTCTAACCGCCATTACATGTTTGGGGGCTTTCTATTATCTTTGGGGTTCTGCTCCGGGCAGATAGCTTTCCTATTTCTATCTTTAGGTGTAGTTAGTTTCTCAGGCTGTGACGAGGCGTCTAGGACCAACGTAGGAACGCTCCACGGCTGCCTCTAGCTGCGGTGGTTAGTCAGGGTACTGCAATCCCATAGATTCCAACTGCTCTGGTGTATTTCCTTTTTTGCCTGCACTCCTCAGCTACCGTAACATAACAGTATCACCGGCCATAAAAATTGTATGGTACTCACAGAAGGGAAAAAATATTTTGAAGGAAGAAAAGTTGTCAGAGATATTTTTCTGTTTGTTGCATTTTTTTTTTTTTTTCCCTCTGTATCTCTGGGTGCTGGGGAGGATCTTTTCTCCCAATGGAGTTTGCACAGTTGTCTGGCCGTGTGGATCAGCTTGCCACTGAGGTTCAGAGTATTGCTGCATATCTTGCTAGGTTGCCTGTTGTGGAACCTAGGATCCCCATGCCAGATTTGTTTTTAGGGGATCGAGCTAAGTTTCAGAATTTCAAAAATAATTGTAAATTGTTTCTTGCCTTAAAATCTAAGTCCTCAGGAAACGCAGCGCAGCAGGTTCAAATTATCATCTCTCTCCTGCGCGGCGATCCTCAGGATTGGGCTTTTTCCCTGATACCTGGGGATCCTGTTTTGAGTGATGTTGATGCGTTTTTTTCAGGCTTTGGGGTTATTGTACGATGAGCCTAATGTCACTGATCAAGCTGAAAAAGCCTTGTTGGCATTAAATCAGGGGCCTTATGACGCTGAGTTATACTGTCAGAGATTCCGTAGGTGGCAGTCCTGACCAAATGGAATGACGACGCTTTGGCGGCCCTTTTCCGGAAGGGTCTGTCGGATAATGTAAAGGATGTTATGGTGGGATTCCCTGTCCCCTCTGGTCTCAATGATTCTATGTCATTAGCGATTCAAATTGACAGACGTTTGCGTGAGCGGAGAAGTATGCGTGGAGTGGTGTTGCCTTGTGAGCCAGCTGCTGAGCCCATGCAGTGTGATGGAGTGGTGTCTGGAGCACAGTGTCATGAGTTTCGAAAGCGCAATGGGTTATGTTTCTACTGTGGTGATGCCTCTCATGCTATTTCAGTCTGCCCTAAGCGGGAAGACATTTTGCACGCTCAGTTGTCTTGGGTAGTGTTCAGACTAAGTTTTTATTAACTGTCACTCTGATATGCTCTCTGTCCTCATTTTCTGCTCAGGCTTTCGTTGATTCTGGAGCAGCTATTAACCTGATGGATTATGATTTTGCTAAACGTTGTGGGTTTCCCTTGATACCCCTACAGAAGTCTATTCCTTTACTGGGGATCGATTCTACCCCTTTGGCTGAGAATAAACCCCAGTTTTCTACTCAGGTGATAATGAGGGTTGAACCTGATCACCAGGAGTGCTGCAAATTTTTGGTTCTATATAATCTGCATGACATTATCGTACTGGGTTTCCCTTGGTTACAGTCTCATAATCCTGTTTTGGATTGGAAATCTGTGTCTGTAACCAGTTGGGGCTGCCAATGTGTTAATACCAACACTCCTGTTTTTTCTGCCTCCCCCCAGGTTGAGGATGTTCCTGACTTTTTGTTTGATTTTTCTGATGTGTTTAGCGAAAGTAAATCTGCATCCTTACCTCCCCATAGGAGCTATGACTGCGCTATTGAATTAGTGCCGGGTAGTAAATTCCCTAAAGGTCGCCTTTTTAACTTGTCTGTACCTGAACATGACGCTATGCGGTCTTATATCAAGGAATCATTGGAGAAGGGTCATATCAGACCATCCTCTTCACCCTTAGGTGCCGGTTTTTTCTTTGTGGCCAAAAAAGATGGTTCATTAAGGCCGTGTATTGATTATCGTCTCTTGAACAATATTACTGTGAAATATCAATACCCGTTACCCTTGATTTCTGACCTGTTTTCCAGGGTGAAAAACGCTACTTGGTTTACCAAGCTTGACCTCAGGGGGGCGTATAACCTTATTCGCATTAAGCACGGGGATGAATGGAAGACGGCATTTAACACCCCTGAAGGGCATTTTGAGTACCTTGTGATGCCCTTTGGGCTCACTAATGCTCCTTCCGTCTTCCAGTCCTTCATGAATGACATTTTCAGGGATTTTGTGGACAAGTTTCTGATTGTTTATTTGGATGATATCTTGATTTTTTCTAATGACTGGGACTCTCATGTGAAACATGTTCGAACTGTATTCCAGATTTTGAGAGAGAATGCTCTGTATGTGAAGGGATCAAAGTGTCTTTTTGGCGTACAGAAGATCTCATTTCTGGGATTCATTTTGTCCCCATCTGTTATTGAAATGGACCCGGTCAAGGTTCAGGCCATCTGTGATTGGGTCCAACCTACTTCATTAAAGGCTCTTCAGAGATTTTTGGGTTTTGCCAATTTTTATCGTAAATTTATTGGTAATTTCTCGGTTATTGTTAAACCATTAACTGATTTGACCAGAAAGGGTTCTGATGTGGTGAATTGGCCTCCTGAGGCAGTCTCTGCATTTCAGGAACTTAAGCAGAGATTCACTTCTGCTCCTGTTCTACGGCAGCCTGATGTTTCTCTGCCATTTCAGGTGGAGGTTGATGCCTCTGAAATTGGGGCAGGTGCCGTTTTGTCCCAAAAAGATCCAGAGACCTCTAAAAGTAACCCTTGTGCCTTTTTCTCTCGAAAATTTTCTCCTACTGAACGTAATTATGACGTGGGTAATCGGGAGTTATTGGCCATGAAGTGGGCTTTTGAAGAGTGGAGACATTGGCTGGAGGGAGCCAAACATCAGGTGGTGGTCCTTATCGGACCATAAGAATCTGGTCTATCTGGAATCTGCCAAGCGACTCAATCCTAGACAGGCCAGGTGGGCCTTGTTTTTCACACGTTTTAATTTTGTGGTTTCCTTTCTTCCTGGCACTAAGAATGTTAAGGCGGATGCCCTCTCGAGGAGTTTCCTTGCGGACTCTCCTGAACTATCTGATCCCTCTGTTATTTTGAAGGAGGGTGTAGTTCTTTCCGCCATCTCGCCCAATTTGAGACTTGCTCTGGAGGGGTGTCAGGAGGATAGGCCCGAGCGCTGCCCTGTTGGAAAATTGTTTGTCCCGGACCAATGGAAAAAGAGTGTGATGTCTGAGATTCATTGTTCCGCGTTGGCTGGGCATCCCGGAATTTTTGGTACCAGAGACTTGGTTAGTCGGTCCTTTTTGTGGCCTACCTTGTCTCGCGATGTCAGGGAATTTGTGCAGTCCTGCGGGACTTGCTCTCGCTCCAAGCCTTGCTCTCGCTCTAGTGGTTTGTTGATGCCATTGCCTGTGCCCAAGAGACCATGGACCCATATCTCTATGGATTTCATTTCCGATCTTCCTGTTTCTCAGAGAATGACCACCATCTGGGTAATTTGTGATAGGTTTTCCAAAATGATACATCTTGTGCCATTACCTAAGTTGCCTTCCTCCTCTGAATTGGTGCCGTTGTTCCTTCAGCACGTGGTTCGTTTACACGGCATTCCTGAGAACATTGTGTCTGACAGAGGAGTCCAGTTTGTTTCCAGATTTTGGAGGACTTTTTGTTCTAAACTGGGTGTTCAATTGTCTTTCTCCTCGGCATTTCATCCTCAGACCAATGGTCAAACTGAGAGAACAAACCAGACATTGGAGACTTATCTAAGATGCTTTGTGTCTGCTGATCAGGATGACTGGGTCTCTTTTTTGCCTTTGGCTGAGTTTGCTCTTAATAATAGGGCTAGCTCTGCCACTTTGATGTCTCCGTTTTTCTGTAATTCTGGGTTTCACCCTCGATTTTCTTCAGGACAGACGGAGGCTTCTGTCTGTCCAGGTGTTGACTCTGTTGTTGAGCGTATGCAGCAGATTTGGGACCAGGTAGTGGAGAGGTTGTCCCTCTCTCAGGAGAAGGCCCAGCGGTTTGCTAACCGGCATAGGACTGATGGTCCTCGGTTTAAAGTGGGGGACTTGGTCTGGTTGTCCTCAAAGAATATTCCTATGAGAGTAGCATCTCCTAAATTTAAGCCTAGGTTCATTGGACCTTATAAGATCATGGAGATTATTAATCCTGTTTCTTTTCGTTTGCTTCTTCCAGGGACATTTAAGATCCATAACGTGTTCCACAAGTCCTTGTTGAAGAGGTTTGTTGAGCCAGTGGTTCCTGCTGCTGTGCCTCCTGACCCTGTTTTGGTTGAGGGCAATCTGGAGTATGTGGTTGAGAAAATATTGGATTCTCGTTTTTCTAGACGAAGACTCCAGTATTTGGTTAAATGGAGAGGTTATGGTCAGGAAGACAATTCTTGGGTGTTTGCTTCGGACATCCATGCTAGGAGACTTATCCGTGCGTATCATAGAACTCATCCTGACCGACCTGGTTGCTCAAATGAGGGTTCGGTGACCCCTCCTCAAGGGGGGGTACTGTTGTGAATGGGTTTGAGATGAGTTCTGAGCAGAGGCTCCCTCTGGTGGTTACAAGCGGTACTAGTGAGGATTGTGAGGACTGGGAATCAGGTGTTACTGATTGGTCTTATATAAGGGAGTCATTTTCCCATCAGGGTTGCCGGTGATCAATTGTTCTGGTCTGAATCCTTCTTTCCAGTTTCCCTTGTAGCCTGCTGTGTCGTGTCTGCATCTCCTGCTATCAGATAAGACAATTTCTTATTTTGTGTTTTTGCTATATTTTTGCATTCTGTCCTGCACTTCTGTGGGGGCCTTCAGGGTCCCCTCCGGGGGCTTTTGCCCTCTCAGTTTAGTCCAGCCACTGTGTTTTGTACTTTTGCTTTTTCCAGTTTTTTTTCAGTGGCTGCTGTTTTCATTTTGTTACACCAGAGAACTAATTTAGGTGGTAGAGGTCGTGTGATCTCAGGTGATTTTGAAATTAGTAGAGTTGGGTTTTTTCAGGGTTTTCTGAGATTGCAGTAAGTACCCTTCCTGTCCTTTTCTATTTAGTTAGTTTGGGCCCCAGCGTTTGCTCATACTATTTTCTTTCTGTGTCAGTATTTCCTCTTGTCTAACCGCCATTACATGTTTGGGGGCTTTCTATTATCTTTGGGGTTCTGCTCCGGGGCAGATAGCTTTCCTATTTCTATCTTTAGGTGTAGTTAGTTTCTCAGGCTGTGACGAGGCGTCTAGGACCAACGTAGGAACGCTCCACGGCTGCCTCTAGTTGCGGTGGTTAGTCAGGGTACTGCAATCTCATAGATTCCAACTGCTCTGGTGTGTTTCCTTTTTTGCCTGCACTCCTCAGCTACCCTAACATAACACATTTCCTCCTTTTGTTTCTGATTATTTTCATTTCTAGTGGATGGTTAAGGTCAGTGTTTCTGTGCTTTTGAGGAGGTTCATGGTTTGCCGCCTACGCTTGGTTTATCATTGTTCACCTTAGTACCTGCAGTTGCATTGAGATTTTTTTTACTCTGGTGTGTTTGGAACTTTTTGGCACGGTACATCAGCTCTATGTTCACAAACGGAAAAATGAAGCATATCAAGAAAATAACACTGTCCCAACTGTGAAACATGGCGGAGGCTCTGTTATGTTCTGGGGATGCTTTGCTGCATCTGGCACAGGGTGTCTAGAATCTGTGCAGGGTACAATGAAATCGAGACTTTCAAGGGATTCTAGTGAGAAATGTGTTGTGAATGGGCTTGAGATGAGTTCTGAGCAGAGGCTCCCTTTGGTGGTTACAAGCGGTACTGGTCTGTTCAGTGAAGATTGTGAGGACTGGGAATCAGGTGTTACTGACTGGTCTTATATAAGGGAGTCACCTTCCCATCAGGCTTGCCGGTGATCAATTGTTCTGGTCTGAATCCTTGATTCCAGTTTCCCTTGTAGCCTGCTGTGTCGTGTCTGCATCTCCTTCTAACAGATAAGACATTTTCTTCTTTTTGTTTCTGTGCTTGATTTTTGCATTTTACAAGAAGAAAAGGTAGCACACTGTAGCGCTATAGCTTGCAAACACGAAATATGAAAAATATGAAAAATGAATTACATCGTTACCTTAGAAATATGAAAAATTGAGAACTCTTAGCGCATAAGATGGCCAAATTATGTGAGCCTGATAGCCACATCAAGGCTCTTCTCGTATATCAGGTCCCTAACTAATGCCTATCCTCGCTTTAGAAAAGTCTGTCTGCATGGGAACCTATGAATCCTCTTTTCAGACTAAAATCTACATCTCTGTGGAGGGGTGATGAACCTGCTGTAATTAAAAGGCCTGTGACCACCAGGTGGAGTGCTCAGGCAGAAGGTAAATGAATACATATCAAAAAACTGACCGGCACATCCAAACTTAGATTCAGTGTGAACAGGTGCTAAACCTAGAGTCACCAACTCATATACATACAAGAAGAAAAGGTAGCACACTGTAGCGCTATAGCTTGCAAACACGAAATATGAAAAATATGAAAAATGAATTACATCATTACCTTAGAAATATGAAAAATTGAGAAGTCTTAGCGCATAAGATGGCCAAATTATGTGAGCCTGATAGCCACGTCAAGGCTCTTCTCGTATATCAGGTCCCTAACTAATGCCTATCCTCGCTTTAGAAAAGTCTGTCTGCATGGAGACAGACTTTTCTAAAGCGAGGATAGGCATTAGTTAGGGACCTGATATACGAGAAGAGCCTTGACGTGGCTATCAGGCTCACATAATTTGGCCATCTTATGCGCTAAGACTTCTCAATTTTTCATATTTCTAAGGTAATGATGTAATTCATTTTTCATATTTTTCATATTTCGTGTTTGCAAGCTATAGCGCTACAGTGTGCTACCTTTCTTCTTGTATGTATATGAGTTGGTGACTCTAGGTTTAGCACCTGTTCACACTGAATCTAAGTTTGGATGTGCCGGTCAGTTTTTTGATATGTATTCATTTACCTTCTGCCTGAGCACTCCACCTGGTGGTCACAGGCCTTTTAATTACAGCAGGTTCATCACCCCTCCACAGAGATGTAGATTTTAGTCTGAAAAGAGGATTCATAGGTTCCCATGCAGACAGACTTTTCTAAAGCGAGGATAGGCATTAGTTAGGGACCTGATATACGAGAAGAGCCTTGACGTGGCTATCAGGCTCACATAATTTGGCCATCTTATGCGCTAAGACTTCTCAATTTTTCATATTTCTAAGGTAATGATGTAATTCATTTTTCATATTTTTCATATTTCGTGTTTGCAAGCTATAGCGCTACAGTGTGCTACCTTTTCTTCTTGTATGTATATGAGTTGGTGACTCTAGGTTTAGCACCTGTTCACACTGAATCTAAGTTTGGATGTGCCGGTCAGTTTTTTTATATGATTTTTGCATTTTGTCCTGCACTTCTGTGGGGCCTTCTGGGTCCCCTCGGGGGCTTTTGCCCTCTCAGTTTAGTTCAGCCACTGATGTTTGTGCTTTTGCTTTTTCCAGTTTTTTCAGTGGCTGCTGTTTTGATTTTGTTACACCAGAGAGCTAATTTAGGTGGTAGAGGTCGTGTGATCTCAGGTGTTTTTGAAATTAGTAGAGTTGGTGCTTTCAGGGTTTTTTTTAGGGATTGCAGTAAGTACCCTTCCTATCCTTTTCTATTTAGTTAGTTTGGGCCCCAACGTTTGCTCATACTATTTTCTGTCTGTGTCAGTATTTCGTCTTGTCTAACCGCCATTACATGTTTGGGGGCTTGCTATTTTCTTTGGGGTTCTGCTCCGGGGCAGATAGCTTTCCTATTTCTATCTTTAGGTGTAGTTAGTTTCTCAGGCTGTGACGAGGCGTCTAGGACCAACGTAGGAACGCTCCACGGCTGCCTCTAGTTGTGGTGGTTAGTCAGGGTACTGCAATCTCATAGATTCCAACTGCTCTGGTGTATTGCCTTTTTGCCTGCACTCCTCAGCTACCGAATCATAACAGTATCACCGGCCCAAAAAATTGAAAATTGTATGGTACTCACAGAAGGGAAAAAATATTGTGAAAGAAAAAAAAAAAAAAAAAAAGGTTATCAGAGTTGTCAGAGATATTTTTCTGTTTGTTGCATTTTTTTTTTTTTCCCTCTGTATCTCTGGGTGCTGGGGAGGATTTTTTTTTTCTCTCAATGGAGCTTGCACAGCTGTCTGACCGTGTGGATCAGCTTGCCACTGAGGTTCGGAGTATTGCTATCTATCTTGCTAGGTTGCCTGTTGTGGAACCTAGGATTCCCATGCCAGATTTGTTTTTAGGGGATCGAGCTAAGTTTCAGAATTTCAAAAATAATTGTAAATTGTTTTTTGCCTTAAAATCTAAGTCCTCAGCAAACGCAGCGCAGCAGGTTCAAATTGTCATCTCTCTCCTGCGCGGCGATCCTCAGGATTGGGCTTTTTCCCTGACACCTGGGGATCCTGTTTTGAGTGATGTTGATGCATTTTTTCAGGCTTTGGGGTTATTGTACGATGAGCCTAATGTCACTGATCAAGCTGAAAAAGCCTTGTTGGCATTAAATCAGGGGCTTGATGACGCTGAGTTATACTGTCAGAGATTCCGTAGGTGGGCAGTCCTGACCAAGTGGAATGACGACGCTTTGGCGGCCCTTTTTCGGAAGGGGCTGTCAGATAATGTAAAGGATGTTATGGTGGGATTCCCCGTCCCCTCTGGTCTCAATGATTCTATGTCATTAGCGATTCAAATTGACAGACGTTTGCGTGAGCGGAGAAGTATGCGTGGAATAGTGTTGCCTTGTGAACCTGCTTCTGAATCCATGCAGTGTGATAGAGTGGTGTCTGGGGCACAGCGTCATGAGTTTCGAAAGCGCAATGGGTTATGTTTCTACTGTGGTGATGCCTCTCATGCTATTTCAGTCTGCCCTAAGCGGGGAGGACGTTTTGCACGCCCAGTTGTCTTGGGTAGTGTTCAGACTAAGTTTTTACTAACTGTCACTCTGATATGCTCTCTGTCCTCATTTTCTGCTCAGGCTTTCGTTGATTCTGGAGCAGCTATTAACCTGATGGATTATGATTTTGCTAAACGTTGTGGGTTTCCCTTGATACCCCTACAGAAGTCTATTCCCCTTCTGGGGATCGATTCTACCCCTTTGGCTGAGAATAAACCTCAGTTCTCTACTCAGGTTATAATGAGGGTTGAACCTGATCATCAAGAGTGCTGCAAATTTTTGGTTCTGTATAATCTGCATGATATTATCGTACTGGGTTTCCCTTGGTTACAGTCTCATAATCCTGTTTTGGATTGGAAATCTGTGTCTGTAACCAGTTGGGGCTGCCAATGTGTTAATACCAACACTCTTGTTTTTTCTGCCTCCCCCCAGGCTCAGGATGTTCCTGACTTTTTGATTGATTTTTCTGATGTGTTTAGCGAAAGTAAATCTGCATCCTTGTCTCCCCATAGGAGCTATGACTGCGCTATTGAATTAGTGCCTGGTAGTAAATTCCCTAAAGGTCGCCTTTTTAACTTGTCTGTACCTGAACATGACGCTATGCGGTCTTATATCAAGGAGTCATTGGAGAAAGGTCATATCAGACCATCCTCTTCACCCTTAGGTGCCGGTTTTTTCTTTGTGGCCAAAAAGGTTGGTTCATTAAGGCCGTGTATTGATTATCGTCTTTTGAACAATATTACTGTGAAATATCAATACCCGTTACCCTTGATTTCTGACCTGTTTTCCAGGGTGAAAAACGCTACTTGGTTTACCAAGCTTGACCTCAGGGGGGCATATAACCTTATTCGCATTAAGCACGGGATGAATGGAAGACGGCATTCAATACCCCTGAAGGGCATTTTGAGTACCTGGTGATGCCCTTTGGGCTCACTAATGCTCCTTCCGTCTTCCAGTCCTTCATGAATGACATTTTCAGGGATTTTGTGGACAAATTTCTGATTGTTTATTTGGATGATATCTTGATTTTTTCCAATGACTGGGACTCTCATGTGAAACATGTTCGAACTGTATTCCAGATTTTGAGAGAGAATGCTCTGTATGTGAAGGGATCAAAGTGTCTTTTTGGCGTACAGAGGATCTCATTTCTGGGATTCATTTTGTCCCCATCTGTTATTGAAATGGACCCGGTCAAGGTTCAGGCCATCTGTGATTGGGTCCAACCTACTTCATTAAAGGCTCTTCAAAGATTTTTGGGTTTTGCCAATTTTTATCGTAAATTTATTGGTAATTTCTCGGTTATTGTTAAACCATTAACTGATTTGACCAAAAAGGGTTCTGATGTGGTGAATTGGCCTCCTGAGGCAGTCTCTGCATTTCAGGAACTTAAGCAGAGATTCACTTCTGCTCCTGTTCTACGGCAGCCTGATGTTTCTCTGCCATTTCAGGTGGAGGTTGATGCCTCTGAAATTGGGGCAGGTGCCGTTTTGTCCCAAAAAGATCCAGAGACCTCTAAAAGTAACCCTTGTGCCTTTTTCTCTCGAAAATTTTCTCCTACTGAACGTAATTATGACGTGGGTAATCGGGAGTTATTGGCCATGAAGTGGGCTTTTGAAGAGTGGAGACATTGGCTGGAGGGAGCCAAACATCGGGTGGTGGTCCTTACGGACCATAAGAATCTGGTTTATCTGGAATCTGCCAAGCGACTCAATCCTAGACAGGCCAGGTGGGCCTTGTTTTTCACACGTTTTAATTTTGTTGTTTCCTTTCTTCCTGGCACTAAGAATGTTAAGGCGGATGCCCTCTCGAGGAGTTTCCTTGCGGACTCTCCTGAGTTATCTTATCCTTCTGTTATTTTGAAAGAGGGTGTAGTTCTTTCCGCCATCTCACCCAATTTGAGACTTGCTCTGGAGCATTGTCAGGAGGATAGGCCCGAGCGCTGCCCTGTTGGAAAATTGTTTGTCCCGGACCAGTGGAAAAAGAGTGTGATGTCTGAGATTCATTGTTCCGCGTTGGCTGGGCATCCCGGAATTTTTGGTACCAGAGACTTGGTTAGTCGGTCCTTTTGGTGGCCTACCTTGTCTCGTGATGTCAGGGAATTTGTGCAGTCCTGCGGGACTTGCTCTCGCTCCAAGCCTTGCTCTCGCTCTGGTGGTTTGTTGATGCCATTGCCTGTGCCCAAGAGACCATGGACCCATATCTCTATGGATTTCATTTCCGACCTTCCTGTTTCTCAGAGAATGACCGCCATCTGGGTGATTTGTGATAGGTTTTCCAAGATGATACATCTTGTGCCATTGCCTAAGTTGCCTTCCTCCTCTGAATTGGTGCCTTTCTTCCTTCAGCACGTGGTTCGTTTACACGGCATTCCTGAGAACATTGTGTCTGACAGAGGAGTCCAGTTTGTTTCCAGATTTTGGAGGACCTTTTGTTCTAAACTTGGTGTTCAATTGTCCTTCTCCTCGGCGTTTCATCCTCAGACCAATGGTCAAACTGAGAGAACAAACCAGACATTGGAGACTTATCTAAGATGCTTTGTGTCTGCTGATCAGGATGACTGGGTTTCTTTTTTGCCTTTGGCTGAGTTTGCTCTTAATAATAGGGCTAGCTCTGCCACTTTGATGTCTCCGTTTTTCTGTAATTCTGGGTTTCACCCTCGATTTTCTTCGGGACAGACGGAGGCTTCTGTCTGTCCGGGTGTTGACTCTGTTGTGGAGCGTATGCAACAGATTTGGGACCAGGTAGTGGAGAGGTTGTCCCTCTCTCAAGAGAGGGCCCAGCGGTTTGCTAACCGGCATAGGACTGATGGTCCTCGGTTTAAAGTGGGGGACTTGGTCTGGTTGTCCTCAAAAAATATTCCTATGAGAGTAGCATCTCCTAAATTTAAGCCTAGGTTCATTGGACCTTATAAGATCATGGAGATTCTTAATCCTGTTTCTTTTCGTTTGCTTCTTCCAGGGACATTTAAGATCCATAACGTGTTCCACAAGTCCTTGTTGAAGAGGTTTGTTGAGCCAGTGGTTCCTGCTGCTGTGCCTCCTGACCCTGTTTTGGTTGAGGGCAATCTGGAGTATGTGGTTGAGAAAATATTAGATTCTCGTTTTTCTAGACGGAAACTCCAGTATTTGGTTAAGTGGAGAGGTTATGGTCAGGAAGACAATTCTTGGGTGTTTGCTTCGGACATCCATGCTAGGAGACTCATCCGTGCGTATCATAGAACTCATCCTGACCGACCTGGTTGCTCAAATGAGGGTTCGGTGACCCCTCCTCAAGGGGGGGGTACTGTTGTGAATGGGCTTGAGATGAGTTCTGAGCAGAGGCTCCCTTTGGTGGTTACAAGCGGTACTGGTCTGTTCAGTGAAGATTGTGAGGACTGGGAATCAGGTGTTACTGACTGGTCTTATATAAGGGAGTCACCTTCCCATCAGGGTTGCCGGTGATCAATTGTTCTGGTCTGAATCCTTGATTCCAGTTTCCCTTGTAGCCTGCTGTGTCGTGTCTGCATCTCCTTCTAACAGATAAGACATTTTCTTCTTTTTGTTTCTGTGCTTGATTTTTGCATTTTGTCCTGCACTTCTGTGGGGGCCTTCTGGGTCCCCTCGGGGGCTTTTGCCCTCTCAGTTTAGTTCAGCCACTGATGTTTGTGCTTTTGCTTTTTCCAGTTTTTTCAGTGGCTGCTGTTTTGATTTTGTTACACCAGAGAGCTAATTTAGGTGGTAGAGGTCGTGTGATCTCAGGTGTTTTTGAAATTAGTAGAGTTGGTGCTTTCAGGGTTTTTTTTTGGGATTGCAGTAAGTACCCTTCCTATCCTTTTCTATTTAGTTAGTTTGGGCCCCAACGTTTGCTCATACTATTTTCTGTCTGTGTCAGTATTTCGTCTTGTCTAACCGCCATTACATGTTTGGGGGCTTGCTATTTTCTTTGGGGTTCTGCTCCGGGGCAGATAGCATTCCTATTTCTATCTTTAGGTGTAGTTAGTTTCTCAGGCTGTGACGAGGCGTCTAGGACCAACGTAGGAACGCTCCACGGCTGCCTCTAGTTGTGGTGGTTAGTCAGGGTACTGCAATCTCATAGATTCCAACTGCTCTGGTGTATTGCCTTTTTGCCTGCACTCCTCAGCTACCGAATCATAACAGAAATGTGCTGCCCAGTGTCAGAAAGCTTGGTCTCAGTCTCAGGTCATGGGTCTTGTGACAGGATAATGACCCAAAACACACAGCTAAAAACACCCAAGAATGGCTGAGAAGAAAACATTGGATTATTCTGAAGTGGCCTTCTATGAGGCCCTGACCTAAATCCTGTTGAGCATCTTTGAAAAGAGCTGAAACATGCCGTCTGGAAAAGACAACCTTCAAACACGAGACAACTGGAGCAATTTGCTTTTGAGGAGTGGTCCTAAATACCTGTCGAGAGGTGCAGAAGTCTCATTGACAGTTACAGGAATAATTTGATTGCAGTGATTGCCTCAAAAAGTTGTGCAACAAAATATTAAGTTAAGGGTACCATCATTTCTGTCCAGGCCTATTTCATGAGTTTAATTTTCTTTTAAATTCTGTGGAAGCATGGTTGAAAATCAATGTCTGACTTTCATTTGTTCATGACCACAACCTTCTTTCATTCTCTATCAAGAACTGCCATCCAGCTCAGGTCACCCCGACTTTCCACACTTGGAGAAACATACAAGCCATTAACACCCAGAAACTTCTGAAGAACTTGCAGTCATCATTGGCCCGTATCTCTTCCCTCTCATGTCCAGATTCTGCACTGAAGCATTACAACGAAATCCTGCAAAGTGCCCTGGACGAAATTGCACTTCCTATACATAGAACAATACGACACAGACGCCAACAACCGTGGCACACGCTGCAAACACGTTTCCTGCAGCGGTGCTCCGGGTGCGCCGAACGTTTGTGGAGAAAATCTAATCTACCCGAAGATTTTATCCATTAGAAGTTTGTGCTTAAAACATACAACTCTGCCCTTCACCTCACCAAACAAACCTACTTCAACACCCTCATCACCTCACTATCCAATAACCCTAAACGTCTCTTTGACACTTTTCACTCCCTACTCAACCCAAAAATGCAGGCCCCAACCACAGATCTCTGCGCAGACGATCTAGCCAATTATTTCAATGAAAAAATTGAACACATCCGACAGGAAATTATCTCCCAATCCCCTCTTACCATGCACTGTCCTCCCTCCCCCACTGCATCTAGCTCACTCTCTGATTTTGATCCAGTCACAGAAGAAGAAGTAATCAGGCTCCTTGCATCTTCTCGCCCTACTACTTGCGCCAGTGACCCCATTCCATCACATCTCCTCCAGTTCCTTTCCCCTGCTGTCACCTCTCACCTAACAAAAATTTTCAATCTCTCTCTCTCTTCTGGTATCTTTCCCTCCTCATTTAAACACGCCATTATACATCCATTACTTAAAAAACTGTCCCGCAATCAAAACTGTGCAGCTAACTATAGACCGGTCTCTAATCTTCCCTTCATCTCTAAATTCCTGGAACGCCTAGTCCACACCCGTCTTATTCGCTATCTCTCTGATAACTCTCTTCTCGACCCTCTTCAATCTGGTTTCCGCTCTTTACACTCTACTGAAACTGCCCTCACTAAAGTCTCTAACGATCTACTAACTGCTAAATCTAATGGTCACTACTCCATGCTAATTCTCTTGGATCTCTCCGCATCATTCGACACTGTGGACCATCAGCTCCTCCTCACTATGCTACACTCCATCAGCCTCAAGGACACCGTTCTCTCCTGGTTCTCCTATCTCTCTGACCGTTCCTTCACTGTATCTTTTGCTGGTTCCTTCTCTCATCTTCCCCTTACTGTTGGGGTTCCTCAAGGATCAGTCCTAGGCCCCCTCCTCTTCTCCTTGTATACCACCACTATTGGACAAACAATCAGGAGATTTGGTTTCCAGTACCATCTCTGTGCTGATGACACCCAATTATACACTTCTTCTCCCGATATCACGCCTGCCTTTTTTTTTAAAAGGATTGTCTTACCGCTGTCTCTAACATCATGTTATCCCTCTATCTCAAACTGAACCTGTCAAAAACGGAACTCCTCGTGTTTCCTCCCTCTACTAACCTACCTTTGCCCGACATCGCCATCTCCGTGTGTGGCTCCACCATTACTCCCCAGCAACATGCCCGCTGTCTTGGGGTCATACTAGATTCCAAGCTTTCATTCACCCCCCCACATCCAATCACTTGCTCGCTCTTGTTATCTGCACCTCAAAAACATCTCTAGAATTCGACCTTTTCTTGCTTTCGACTCTGCAAAAACTCTTACTGTTTCTCTTATTCATTCTCGTTTGGGCTATTGTAACTCTCTACTAATCGGTCTCCCTCTTACCAAACTCTCCCCTCTCCAATCTGTCTTGAATGCTGCCTCCAGGATCATATTCCTCACCAATCGTTATACCGATGCCTCTTCCTTGTGCCAATCATTACACTGGTTACCCATCCATTACGGAATCCAGTACAAACTTATTACCCTCACCCACAAAGCACTCCATGGGTCAGCACCACCCTACATCTCTTCCCTCATCTCAGTCTACCATCCTACCCGTGCCATCCGTTCTGCTAATGACCTGAGGTTAGCATCCTCAATAATCAGAACCTCCCACTCCCGTCTCCAAGACTTTTCACGTGCTGCGCCAATTCTTTGGAATGCACTACCCAAGTTAATACGATTAATCCCCAATTACCCACAGTTTTAAGCATGCCCTAAAAACGCATTTGTTCAGACTGGTCTACCGCCTCAACGCATTAACCTAACTATCCCTCTTGGCCCATTCAAATTTTTTTTTTACCATAATCAGGTACCTTGTATTATGTTCTCACCCACTTTATGCATTTAATAGCCCTCTGTGTCTGTACTGTTACATACTTCGGCTGTTAACTGGTTCATGCAGAATTACATGAACACTCGATTCTTACACTATGGCTGGTCCGAACAATGAAAGCAATTGTTACCATCCACCTTTTGTGTTCCCCTTTTTCTTCATAGATTGTAAGCTTGCGAGCAGGGCCCTCATTCCTCTTGGTATCTACTTTGATCTGTGTTTATTATTATGCTGTAATGTCTATTGTCTGTACAAGTCCCCTCTATAATGTAAAGTGCTGCGAAATATGTTGGCGCTATAGAAATAAAATTATTATTATTATTTTCATAGATTTTTGACTTATTATTACTTTTGTCAGATTCAAGTTATTTTTGTGACCATTGTGGGTTTTTCTGACATTAAACGAGGGGTACCAACAATTTTGACCATATGTGTATACTTTCAGCCCATCAGCACACCTATGGGTGGCTAAGATCAAGCCTACGTCCCATTCAGGACAATGATGGGCCTGTCAGGCATCTCATCCAGTCATCAAATGGCCTACAAAGGGAATCTGCCAGCCTATGAGAAGCAATAGTGCAGCAGGACAAAAATAATAGTATCTGCCAACATCAGTGTAATCTGTATGGGTAGCATGAGTAGAGTTTTGTTCCCTGAAATTTAATGGAATAAGCACCTCAAATTTCTAGAGAATCAAACTACAGGTTTAAACAGAATAATCATAATGATTAATGCAGTCACTCATTTTTTTTTTTAACTTCACTTATTAAACCATAAACAAATGTACAATTTACATACTGGTATCTGATATCAAACAGAGTACAAAATACACATATGTTCCACATAGCATCAAAATGTACAGTAAAATGTAAACACCAGTTGCTGACAAATAAATCAAAACATAATATAAATTAAGTCACAATGGCTTTGTGTTATTATTCCAATGATGAAATTTACCTGACTTCTACGTCGTATCTACAGCAGTCACTCATTTTAATCATTAAAAAGCCCCAAAAATTCCACCATACTGTTTTGTCACGACAAGCTATGATAAAATAAATAACGCCACTCACACTTCCCCTTTAAAAACTCTTAATGTTGCAATGCGTGAATTCTGGAGAAATGTTTTTCTTTTCAGTTATGATTGTAAAAGTCATAATCATAAACAGAAAAAATCCATAAATGTAATTTATGTTTATATTTTTTATTCAATTAAGGCATATATATGTAGAAAATCTAAAAAGTCTACATCACTCAGTAAAAATGTCTAGTTTGTGCCATGTAAAGAAAAATAATACAAAGAAGCCTTTCAAAACTTTCTCTACCTTTAAAGGGAATCTGTCACCCTAAATTGGCGAGATATTTAAATGATGGCAGTCAGGTCAGATGGGCGGTGTTTTGGGTACTTGCCTTAACATGTTGTTCGCCGCTGTCTCCATTATTTCTGGGAATTGTAGTCATTGCCCTCCATATAACGCGCCTGCGCATTGCAATCTGCGGGCAAAGCATACTGCGCGTGCGCAATTCAAGATTGCAATGCGCAGGCGCGTTATATGGAGGGCAACGACTACAATTCCCAGAAATAATGGAGACAGCGGCGAACAACATGTTAAGGCAAGTACCCAAAACACCGCCCATCTGACCTGACTGCCATCATTTAAATATCCCGCCAATTTAGGGTGACAGATTCCCTTTAATGCCAACCATAAGGCTAAGTGCACACGTTCAGGAATATTTGCGTTTTTTCCGGAAAAACGCGAAAAAAAAACGCAAGCATTAAGCATCCTATACATGTTAATTGATTCCGCATGTTTTGGCCACATGTTGCGTTTTTTTCCGCGAAAAAAACGCTTCGCGGAAAAAATAGCAACATGTTCATTAATTTTGCGGAATGTAAGCGGTCCATGTGCGGTGGTACCCAGGGTCTGGAGGAGAGGAGACTCTCCTCCAGACCCTGGGTACCATATCCCTGGTAAAACAATAATTAAAATAATAAATAATGATATTCTCACCTTCCGGCGGCCCCCGCAGCTTTCCCACCTTCAGCGACGCTCCCGGCAACTCCCGGTCCCAAGAGTCCTTTGCGAGAATCACCCAGATGGCGTAGCGGTCTCGCATGATGCTACGTCATCGGGGTGATTTGTCGCAATGCATCCTTGGACCGGGAATTGCCGGGAGCGTCGCTGAAGGCGGGAAAGCTGCGGGGGCCGCCGGAAGGTGAGAATATCATTATTTATTATTTTTTTTATTATTTTTACATTAGATCTTTTTACTATTGATGCGACATAGGCGGCATCAATAGTAAAAAGTTGGTCACACGTGTCAAACACTATGTTTGACTCGTGTGACCAACCTGTCAATCAGTTTTCCAAGCGATGCTAAAGATTGCTAGGAAAACGCTAGCATTCTGCAAGCTAATTACGCTTGCAAAACGCTATTATTCTGGCGGGAATACGCATACAAAAAAAGTGCGTATTTCCCGCGGGAGAAGTGCGGATTGCCGCGGAAATTTCCGCGGCAATTCCGCAACGTGTGAACTTAGCCTAATCTGTAAAAATCCATTGAGAAACAAACTGAAAAGGGTCATTCCATGGTAGCTTACATTACAACATAATATAGTAACTTACGTTACAATGATGGTAACTTGCGTTACAAACAGTGTTTCTCCTATGAAGGTAACTCATTGTAACGTAAGTTACCATCACTTTGTAACGTAAGATACTATATTATGTTGTAACGTAAGTTATCAACATTTTTTGTTATAAAAACTGTTTCATTTAACTTGAGAGGTTAAAATAAATTTGTTAAAGTTGCTTGGACTATGTTGTTTTAATACAATAAAAATAGTGCTTCTCCCCTGTTTACCAGAACAGATAATTTGGCAGTCTCATGATGGACAATTGCCTTTCCTTTTTTTGTAACACAAGTTTTCAAGTAATAACACTGTATTTTGTATTTAATTTTATTGTTGAAAAATCAAACTGTGTTGAAATCTATTGAGAATAGTTTATTGTACAATATACATTCACTCATTTTTGTGGCTGCCTTCAAAGAACAGTCTGTTGCCAGTTTTTGGGCTTGTGACTGTAACGTAAGTTACCATGGAGTGACTCAAATCATTTTGTGGGGAAAATAAAAATAACAAAGCTAAAATAGAGTGGCTGCATAAGTGTGAACATGTATGTTATAATTTGGCATGTGGTTGTGTTCAGAATTAGTCAATCACATTGAAACTCGTGTTGAATAGTAGTCATTACACAGCTGCCATCATTTACAGTGATTCTGATTAACCCCATGTAAAGCTTGGGGATCTCATTGTTGAAAGCTATCATTCAGGACAAGGGTGCAAAAAAAAATTCCAATTCATTAGCTAAATACCATAGAACACTGTGAAGGCAGTCATCAAGAAGTGACTTAAATTTTATATAATTATATTACCTAGAACTGGACGTTCCTAAAAAATTGATGTGACGACAAGAAGGAAAATTAGTCTGGGACAATGCCAAAAATACTACAATAACATTAAAGGAGCTGCAGGATTTTTTGTGTACTGCATGTGAAACAATCTCACATATTCTTTATATGTCTGGCCTGTGGAGTAAAGTGGCAAATTGGAAGCCTTTTATTACAGAGAAAAATATCCTAGGATGGCTATCTTGCACCCAAACCTACACAAGTCGGCCAATTGCCAAAGGCAAGTGGGAAAGTGTATTATGGTCTGGTGATGAGACCAAGGTTGAACTTTTTGGCCATAATTCCAATAGATATTTTGGGGGCAAAGTCAACACTGAACTTCACCAAAAGAACACCATACTCACAGTGAAGCATGGAGAAGGCAGCGATATAGTTTGGGGCTGTTGTTTTTAAGCAGCTGGAATTGAGTATTTAGTCAAGATGGATGGAATTATGAACAGTCCAAAATAGTTAAAAAAAAAAACCTTCATGCCTCTGCTAAAAAGCTGAAGATAAAAAGGAATTCCACCTTTCAACATGACAACGACCCTAAGCATAACTCCAAATAAACAAAAGAATGTATTCACCAGAAGAAGATCAAAGTTTTGGAATGGCACAGCCAGAGCCCAATCCAATAGGAAATTTGTGGGTGACCTGAAGAGGCCGCTGTACACAGGAGATACGCTCACAGTCTGACAGATTTGGATTGCTACTGCAAAGAAGAGTGATCAAAGATTGCCAATTCTAGATGTGACTTGCTAACAGAGCCCTACCCCAAAAAAGACTGAATGCTGTCTTAAATTCAAAGCGTTCTTCAGCAAAGTAGAAGTTTAATTATGTCCACATTTCCATATTTATGCAACCACTAGTGATGATCACGTGCTGGGTACCCAAATCAAGCAGGTTGTACGCTCGGATGGGCTTGACTTGAGTAATGAGTATAATGGAAGTCAATGGGAAACTTGAGCATTTTTCTTGAAAACCCTGCCCAGAGGGCTGGGAGGGGGGCAGAAAAATTACTAAAAAGGATGGAAAAAGTGCTAAAGTGGAATGGGAACATCATGGGAAGACACCTGGAAGCTTCTCTGACTCCTAGGTCGCTGCTGGGAACAATGTTGTCAGAGTATTACTCCACTTTTACGGACTGACAAGAAAACATACAAAATCGAAGATTAAATGAATTTTACAGGAAAAAATGTTAGAAAACATTCTTTCCTGTATAGTGACTTGTATATAAGGTAAAATTAAAAAGAGAAAAAAACACACACCCCTCCGCCTTCACCACCCTTCCACTCCTTAATAGCTGGGCCATCTCTCACCATATATCCCTGTCGCCTGTAACTACAGTAGATGACATAGTAGCGGGGAAATAAAACTACACCCACAGGTAGTCACAGGTAAATGTAATTTTAATGTTTTACTACCATATCTGGGCATGTGGTGTGTGTGACATGGTCAGACACATTCTGTTTAATTTATGAAGGAGGGACTCTGAAACTCACAAAGCCTATGCGGACAATGCAAGAGCTGTCAAAAATAAGAAGCAAGAGTGACTTCGATACACCGCGTATTAGACATAAAGGAGGGCCTCATACACGTTCTGTTAAAATTGTTTGATAGTGGGACTCATAGACTCATAAAGTGCAAGGGCTGTCAAAAATTAGAAAGAGAGACAGCAATACACCCTGGAAGACAAAAATTTTGAACGAGTGCCATACGATGCCCTCTAAAAATCTAGAGAGAGTAAGGTGTGGCACCCCAGGAGTCTGGTTGCCACAATGGCATTGCCTCCCTCACAGGTTGTGATGTCATGCCTGGAAGCAAGGAGGGATCCTCTAGCCAGGTAATACCATCATGCAACACTTTTCCTAACTCCAGACCAGAAGGGGGAGCTCTAAACCCGTTTTTAGGGGAACTTCCCTATTAGTTCTGGCCTGGAGACGAGGTTAGTCAGTCTGTGAGAGTCAATGCTGAGGACTGGAGCTGTGAGGAGCTCATCCCAAGAGCAGAGTAAAGTGAGAGGAAAGGAGAAGCTTAGGGAACCCTGGGGATTGGAGCTGTAACCAAGCTCACCCCAGGGCAGAGCGCTTGAAACTGGACGCCGGAGTCCGTGGCTGGACAGGTACGACAGTCCCAGCAGCCAAATCTGGAGGGCAGGAGACTGCATGCCTTCTGGCCCCATGATACGCCTGAAGGCACTGCAGCCAGTCAGAGCTCAGAGCCGTCACGAAGGAGTGACACCTGTAAAAGGCTCAAGCTGCCTGCCATACAGTCAAGGACTAAAGAACAGTAAGGAACGGAGGACCAAGCATAGCATAGGCAGCAAGGACCTCATAGGACAATGCAGAAAGGAGGCCTCCAACCCATCTGGCTTAGTGGATCCTAAGTTGCTTCCAGGCTGCCCGGACCTCCATTACCATCTGTGCTCAGTGCCCTGGTCTGCACCTCAAACTGTGAGTAAACTAAAAAGAGTGCACCCTGCTGTGTCCTCCTATTTATTTGCTGCGTCATCTGCCCTGCACTACAATCACCATCATCTCTTACACATACAGTTGCCCTGGGGCCTAGCTCTACCTGTGGAGAGCTGTAACAACTCTGCTGCATTACCATCAGCCCCAGCGGACTCTGAAGTAGCGTTAGCTAACATCTTTATTGTCGAGTACCACAGGTGGCGTCACAAACTATCTTTCATAAACTTTATCATCCTCTTATCATCATTTTCATTGGATGCCCAGGGCCACGGACCGGGTCATGCTGCCGTGACACATCCCCTTAAGAACCAGCCCAGTACCGAGTATCCCCACGGCCCTGGCGGGCGACTCCAAGTGCATAATGACCCTCTAAAAATTTGGAGAGAGTGACACATGATGACCCTCTAAAAAATTGGAAAGGGTGACACATAATGACCCTCTAAAAATGTGGAGAGAGTGACACATAATGACCCTCTAAAAATTGGAGAAAGTGAAGCATAATGACCCTCTGAAAAGTTTGAGAGAGTGACGCAGGATGATCCTCTAAAAATTTGGAATGAGGGACACATGATGACCCTACATTTGAATTTTTATGTTTCGCTGCAGTCATCAGGTAGACTTGAGAAGTCTTGGCTAATCCAGGCCTTGTTCATTTTGAGCGAGAACCGCATGTTGATTCTATAAAGATTTTGAGTGAGGTCCGCCTGGTGACTCTATGAGGATTTTGACTGAGGGTCTCCTGTTGACCCTATAAAGATTTTAAATAAGGGCCGCCTGTTGACCCTATAAATATTTTGAGTGAGGGCCACCTGATGATAGGGTAAGGAAGATAAGAAAAAGAAGAAACCGTGAATCGTATACCCTTTTTTGGGTGGGAAGGGGTGCATGGGAATACACCAGAAAAAAAGAAGCATTTGCATTTAAATTTGCTTTATATTCTGCTGCTGTCATCTGATGAGGATGAGAATTCTGTGCCAATCCAGGCCTTGCTCATTTTTATAAGTCAGCCTGTCAGCATTTCCATTTGATAGGTGGATGTGCCTATCAGTTATTATGCCACTAGCAGCACTAAAAACCCACTCTGACAAAGCGCTAGTGGCAGGGTAGGTCAGCACCTCCCAAGTGTAGAGTGACAGTCCATCCAGTTTGGATACCAAATAGTTGTATGGCACAGAAGAATCATGGAGGACTGTCGATACGGTCGGCTAGGTACTCCTTCACCATCTTCAAAAATTATTCCCTCCTTATCAAACTACCTCGTGCATCAGTTCATGGGCAATTGGAGGGTCTAATGAAACTGTCCCAAACTTTTGATAATATTCCCCTGCCTGTGTTGGACCTGGTGTGTGTCTCCCTCGTCTCTCCTCCTTGGTTGCCCAAGGATCTATAACATCTGCCACCAGCATTGTCAGATGGGAATTTTTTTATTATTGTTCAACCAGGGTCTTCTTGTATTACACCGGTTTACTGGCCCTTTCTGCAACAGGAAGAAAAAATGGAAAGTTTACTGTGTAGAGTGGGTCGAGAAGGGTGAACAACCAGTAATTAGTGTTGGCCAAAATGTGTATAACGCAAGGGTCATGGGAAAGGCAGACTTGCCAGACTACCAACAGGCAAGACTTCCCTGTCCCCAGCAGGAGGACGACTCTCTTGCTTACTTTCCTCCTACTCCTTCTCCCCTTCAGATCATCCACGCTCAACAGATGGGATGAAGCTTGTGTGCGTAGTACCTGCTGTAGCATAGGCAACCATCTCCTGTTCCTCCTCCTCAGCCTCCTCCTCCTCGCTATCACCAATCCACACTGAGAAGATGAGATGAGGCTGGGTAGTATCAGCCTGTGTATATTCTTCCTCTATCTCCACCTGGTCCACATGCAAAACTTCCTCTTTAATTGTGATCAGCAAAAGTTTGAATAGACACAGAAGCGGGATGGTTACACTGATTATGGCGTCATCGCTGCTCCCCATCTTGGTTGATTCCTCACAGTTTTGGAGAACCTCACAGATGTCAGACATCCTGTAACAACCCTGCTGGCATCACTGCATGGCCTCCCATCCCTCACACACCTACTTGCTCACTGCTCCAGGTCATGCTGTGATTTCTGTCTGCTGCCAGCTACAGACACTATACCTCTGGCTTCCTATCTGCTCACTGCATGTCTTCTGACTGTGTACATAGGGGGGCGGCGCCTGAACTCTCTGGTTCTTATGGAGTCAGAGTGCACCTGACTGACCAATTACCATTAGCCCTCTAGTATTTAAGGCAGCTCCACCCTGTGGATCTTGCCTGTGCAATGTGTCAACTCAGTATCTTGTAATGAGCCTCGAGGTCTCAGGTCTTGTTTTGTGTTCCTCCATCTTGGAGGCGTCACTCCTAGCCTTGCCTTGTACCTGTTTGTCCGCATTCCAGGAGGCAGCATATCCTGGTCTCTGTGTTATTGTTCCTGACTTTGCCTTGTACCTGTTTGTCCGCCCTCCAGGAGGCAGAATTTCCTGGACCCTGTGTCTTTGTCTCTGTACCCTGTCTCGTGTCATTACCTTGTCTGAACTCAGTCCTACCTCTGTCTCTTAGTCTCCTTGTCTGTGGCTTCTTCCCTGCTGTGTCTTGCCTTGTGGTCTCTCTCTATGTCTCTCTGCCCCTTGTCCGCACTCTTACGGTTCCGCTCTGCCTCGCTCCTGCAGCTGCAGTAATCTCTTGCTGCAGCTCCTCTCCGTATATTTTGCGGTTTCGCTCTGTTTTGCTCCTGCCTATGCAGTACCTCTTGTGGCTCTACAGGTCTCACTCTCTACCGGTCCCTCCATATACCATTCCTTCTAGTCAGTCTCATTATCTACAGTTGCTGTGTGAACAGGTCTCTACCTGTTTTCTCCATACACCATTCCTTCCAGTCAGTCCCAGTATCTACAGTTGCTGTGTGAACAGCTCTACTGTTTCTCATACACCATTCCTTCAGTCAGTCTAGTATCTACAGTGCTGTGTGAACAGTCTCTACCTGTCCTCCATACACCATTCCTTCCAGTCAGTTCCAGTATCTACAGTGCTGTGTGAACAAGTATCTACCTGTTTCTCCATACAGTCAGTTCAGTATCTGCCTGTGTCTCATCCGTGCCTGCCTAGTTCTGTGTCTCATCCGTGCCTGCCAGTCCTGTGTCTCATCCGTGCTGCCTGCCCGTGTCTCAGCCGTGCCACCGTTCCCAAGTGGGATCAGCAGCCACAGCCAGACACCACCCTGGAGTGGCACCTGGCAACCGCCTGCCGCACAAGCCTGACCTCACCATCAGAGGCTCCAGTGAAGACCGAGGCAGCTGTCCTAGTCAAGCCCCTTCCAGGGTAGTCTGGTTTGTGGCACAGTGGGGCTTCAACCCCCCTTGGCTCACGCCCATCCGCCAGTCTGGGCGCAAGCGTGACACATCCATGCCCAGTCATCTGTTATATGCGGATGCTGACCGGAATACTGATGGGTATGTTGCAGCTGGTATTCAGCTGTTGCCCTCTGTTGCTCACAAAGCCTTACCAACATGTGTAATGTGGAGTTCCAGCCCTTGGTACGTTGCCCACTAGTCGGTGAGCTGGGACATGCAAGCGCTGCTGCAGCACTACCAGACTGGCAGTAGATGTATCTGACTTATGGAAATGAGCGCAGACACGGCATTCCTTCATAAATAGCTCTGGAAAATCTGGGCAGGTTTTTAGAAACAGCTGAACCACTAAGATAAGAACATGTGCGAGTTTCCAATCTTCAGAGCCAACACCGGGTTATGACAATTATTACACACAAGAATGCCTGGTTGTAGGTTCGGCGGTGAGAACCACAGATCTAGCTGGTCTGTTATAATTTCAACAACTCTGCGAAACAAATTAGTTTCATCAGGGTCTTTGGACACTTTACCAATGCAGTGCTACAGTGCTTTCAGCTTGCGACTGATATGGATGACAATTCTGAGATGGAGGGTGAGGGAGAAGGGGGAGGAGCTGGTGCAGGAACTGGTGTAGAAGGTGAAGGAAAACCTGATGGATCTAGGACCTGCAATCCTCGGTGTCGGGATCATGTATGCCATCCCAGGGTCCACTAGCTTCATCAAGTGTGCCTCAGGGAAATGTAGCGTCCCTGGCCACAAGTACTTGTCCACGTGATCGTTAAGTGGGCCTTCCCAGTAACTGTGTTGGTCAGTGCACGGGTGATGTTATGGGACACATGCTGGTATAAGACGGGGAGAGCACACTGGGAAAAATAGTGGTGGCTGAGAACCGAGTGCTGAGGGATGCCTTTGATTTCATACTTGGGCATATAGAGATGTCTGTCAAACTGCATATGAATTCAATAGATAAAGAATGTTCCATGTGCTATCAGATATACAACAGGTGCTTTGTACCATTGAATGCTTACTTAATGGGTAGAATGCATTTACGTGGGTTGGAAATGGGCCCATAATTTTGTTTTTGCCCTCTTAAAAAATTAAGGACTTTTGCTACCTGAACCCTGCTTTAATATTCTTAATGGAACAGGGCCGAGATACCTTTTGTTGGTACCATCTAATTACCTACATTGCATTATTCCTATGCAGATGTAACATTGTTGCTATTTTATGCCATGTTATGTGTTAGCACAAGGTGTTATTGAGTAACGATAATGCTGCATTGCAGAGAACATAAATGGAGGAGAAGTCAGGCGGCAGCAGAGGAGTGCCTATGCCAAAGCTAGCTAGCAAGTGGGAGTAAGTAGAAATTTCTATAAAGGTTTAGGTTTCACTAACCAAGTGCATTGTGAGGACCAGCATGCCCAAAACTCTAACCTGATCTGTAGAGAGGGGCAGGACTGAGAGAATGCAACAAGTGAGGGGAATGGAGAATGCTTATTGCTCAGCTAATTCTGGACTCATAAAACTTATTTTAATATAAAATAGAAATACATTTAAAAATATGATATGGATTTTTAAACTAAGTACCTCAACCTCATTAGCTTTAAGAGATCTATTTAATGGGTTATTTCCATCTAATTTTTGATGGCTTAAATAAGAAAAACTCAATTCAGGCTTTGACAATTGGAGGTGGAACCATGGAAACAGCAGAGAGTTGCTGAGCTGCAATGTTTCAGTAACTCCCATTCATTTCAGAGGGAGTTACGGAATGGGAATTTCAAAAACTCCTCATATCCTGTTATCAAACTCACATTCATTTCAACAAAATCAAAGAAATGAACCGGAACATAAGTTGATGGTCATTTCACAGACAAAACTCAAGAAAAAATAAATGTGAGCATATACTCTGTAGCAAGTAAATAGTAACAGTACATGTAAATAATATGTGGCTGCCCTGGTCCTGTCTTTTGGGTCCTTTCATCTACTTCATTGCTTCAGGTGATGCACTTATACCTTCATAATTGTTACGCTTCTGGCATTCCAGGAAGTAACACTACATAATGTAACCTGCTGTGATCTTTCCTATTTGGATTTCCTCACTGCAGAAAGCAGATATAGGCAGCTTAGGGGTTAAGCCATTGGGAGGGGTCACAGAGCAGAGCAGAACAGGGCAGGGAAGTATAGAAGGGGCACTTCCTGATTAGAGACCGAAGCCCAGGCAACCTTGCCAATGGCAGGGTGCATGCAGTACTGAGTCCAGACGGATTGCTGGCTGTGGGGATAAAGCTGCAATGGCAGTAAGGGACACCAGGTGAAGAATAGTGCAGACTGGCACCAGCTCAACAGGACCTTCCCTAAGAAAGATCTGGGGTCTAAGACCGGGGTGGAAGCAGCTGAGATGGCATTCCTGGCATCTTGCCCAATTGGAACCGGACGAGGGGCTTACAGGGAGCTGGTGACGTGGAAGGCAAAGATGGGACACGGACTGTCCAAACAGACTGCCCAGATGGTAGGGAAAAGTAAGGCATGGACAGAACAGCGTTTGACTAGAGGTATGGCAGCGAATGCCAGGAGGAAAGAGAGAGATACAGAAAGAATAGAGTCTGCCCGAAGGCAGGGAAAGTACAGGATATGTGGCTCTGTGTGAATTGTGCTGCCAGGGTGATGAGTCCCCTTTTGATAAGTAAAGTCTAACTGATGGAAAATTACTGTTACTCCGAAGTGTTTTGTGGAACTGGGAAATCAGGAGCCGGAGTGACAGAACTGGAAGGAACTCTGACAGTAACCGTGAGTGTTCTGCTGCGCACGCTTCACGTGCAGCAAAAAGGACATTGTGTTTTGTCTGTGAGGCACCAGGGTGTGGGAACAGTACAGCCCAATGCCACGACTACCACCCTGGCCGCCTTACACGTGCACTGCTCTGCTCCTCTCAGTATCAATCCATCTCACTGAGCTGCCTCAGAACTGCTACATCCTCCTGTTGCTGGACAGTCTCCATCTGGCTATAGGGAGGCGCGGACAGACTCTGCAGTAATTTAAAATCACTGTATCAGAGTTCTGCTTCCCTGAACTATTCACTGCCAGCAGTGTAAATATTAGGCAGCTCCTCCCTCCACACCTTGCCTGAGCTTAAGTCCTAGTTTCAGTTCATTTCTAGTTCCCTGTCAAGGTGCTTTATTGTTTACACTCTCCTGTTACCAACCCGGCTTACTTATTCATTTTGTCTGACTTCTCCGCTCCTAACCCCGGCTTCCTTCCCTGAACCAGTGGAGCCTGCCCCGACTTCGGACTTAGATTTCCTGACCACATTTCTATCTTCGCCCTCAGTGCCTCATAGACTGCCCTGGAATGTGGCACCTGGTGACTACCTTAAAGCCCAAGCCTATCCTCACCATCAGAGGACCTAGTGAAGATCAGGTAGTCACTTAGTTCCACCTTTCCCTTTTATGATTTGGTAGCCGAGGAGGAGAGTAACAAAAATAGCCAAGGCAGCCAGACACCCAGAGAGGTTGGTAACTAATGGATTGCAGACCCCTAAACTAACCGCACAACTAGAAGCAGCCGTGGGACGTACCTACGATGACCTAGACGCCTCGACACAGCCGGAGAGTTAGCTAAGCCTAAAGATAGAAAGGGGAAAGCTAACTGCCCTGGAGTAGCGCCCCAAAGGAATAGGTAGCCCTCACACATATATTGGCGGTGAGACAAGATGAAATACAAACGCAGGCAGAAAATAGAGTAAGCAAACGCTGGGGCCCAAAACTATCTAGATAGGACAGGACAGGAAAGAATACTGTCTGCAATCCAGTAAAACTCTAGGAAAAATTCCAACACTTCTGATTCAAAAAATGCTGAGACCACACAATCTCTCCCCCGCTAGATCAGAATTCTGGTGTGAACAGGTAGCTACCCAGCAGCCACTGAACAAATAAACCGAGATAAATAAGAAACAGAGACCAGCACAGGCCCCAGCAGGGGGACCCGGCTGACATCACTCAGAAGGGAGAAAAACAAAAGAAAACAAAACCACAGAAACAAGCAGAAAATAACTTATCTGAAAGTTGCAGGAGACAGCAGAAAGCAAGCTGACTTCCAAACTGGACAAGGAAGAAACAACTAATCACCTGCGAGGATCATGGGAAGGTTACTCCCTTAAATCTCCCCAGTCATCACTCCCAGATCGCCAATCGTCCGCAGCTGAATCCTCAGCTGAAGGGCCTCTGTCAGTCAAGGCAGCTTCATTACTATCAGCAGCCGCCAGAGGGGGCCCCAACTCAGAAGCCAGAGCGTTCACAACATTTCCCATTTAAGCCCAGCCAGTGGCACAGTGGGTTCACACCCACCACCATCACATGCTCATTTTTTTGTTTTTGCTGTAGTTTCTTGTACTTTGTGCAAACAGGGGCTTGTCTCCCCTTTTTGAGCTAGGCATTTCATCTATTTAGCTTCCCATGGACAGGTGTCTGAACAGTTGGACTTGTATCCTGCTCTCCATTTTTGTACATTGAGGTTGGGTGATACAACATGAGGTTTTAATACTAGAGATAGGATAGGACGATCCCGATAGGGCACGCCTTATTGTTGTCGGATGGATTTAACTCTTTTTGATCAAAGTAGTGGTAACTAGGTACCCTATAGTATTGACATGTACTATTACTATTTACCAACTTATTTACTTGCTTCATGGTATATGCTCATTTTGTGTTTTTCTTTTTTTTTTTTTTCATATTCATCTCAGTAAGATTAAGTTGGGACTGAATAGCACTTGCCTATTTCCGTAGCTCAATCTTTAGTGAACCTGAGCAAAGTTATTCCCATCTCAGCCTTGAAATCTGAATAACTCTTTAAAGGGAACTTGTCAGACAAGTCATGCTGCCAAAACCACAGGCAGTATGAATCAGAGCCTGGCTGCATGGTTCCAGTTAGGTACATTTTTCTCTGAAGTGCTCTGGCATTTTAGAAAAAACATAGTTTGAAGAACCTAGTTGATTGACAGGTCAGTCCTCTATGTGTACATAGGGAGAGACTTGTCAATACCCTGAAGTGGCGCTGGTAAAAGTCAACTTTACAAACTGTTTTTTCTGAAACGCCAGTGTTTGAGAGTAAATCCTGCCTGGCTATAAAAATGCAGCCAGGCTCAGATTGTTGCTGCCCTTGATTTGGACAGCATGAATTGACTGACTGGTTCCTTTTAATAATATATGTAGTTTGCATTGTAAAATCTGATAACAAATGTATCCTGAAGTTTTAGTCATAGATGTTATTATAGTGTTAGCCACAGATTACCCTGTTTAATCATAAATGTCCTTCAAAGCCCAAACATCACTTACCACCTCCGGTAGCTGGAATTTTATTTGTATCTGATGTTTGGGTGCAGAAAGGGAATGGTGTTTCAAACAAATAGCGAACATTGTGGATGCCTTTTGATTTTTGCAATATGGCTCATTCTCATTATCTATTCTACTGACTTTGAGGGTTTGATAGTGGAAGCTAAACTGTTAAAAACAATCCGGTCACAATTTTATAATATTTTTTGTGCTTGAAAGGATTAATGTTTTAACGACATCTCCTCTTAATGAGAGGTGAGAAAGATTCAGAGATAGTTACTTGTGTGGTTTCCTGCTAATTCACTCAGATGAATACCCGCAAATCACTCAAAGAACTGAAACTTCATAATAAGTATATATCAGATGCCGAGAAGTCGGAGTTCAATCTACACTTGGCATTTCTTCTTTGACCCAAAACTAGAAATAAAGTGGATTTTTATCTTTAACGTCTAAATGTTGCTCCCGCTATGTGTAGGAAGCTTCAGAGAATGCTACGTGTCAGTTCTTCTGAACGTTTTTATCTTCCATCATGAGGACATCTTCATTCAAACTACCCACAACTTCTGTATCTTCTCAAACCATCAAGTAAACCATTGCACAGTTTTCTTGCAAAGGCTTGATAAGAATCTGTTTAATGCAGCAGAAAGAAACAAGAGGGCATAAATATGTCATGGCCTTTGTGCCACTTACAGTACAGACCAAAAGTTTGGACACACCTTCTCATTCAAAGATTTTTCTGTATTTCCATGGCTATGAAAATTGTAGAATCACACTGAAGGCATCAAAACTATGAATTAACACATGTGGAATTATACATTACACTTTACAAAAAAGTGTGAAACAACTGAAAATATGTCTTATATTCTAGGTTCTTCAAAATAGCCACCTTTTGCTTTGATTACTGCTTTGCACGCAGAAAAGGTGAACGGATGGACTCTACATGCCTGGTTCCCACCGTGAAGCATGGAGGAGGTGGTGTGATGGTGTGGGGGTGCTTTGCTGGTGACACTGTTGGGAATTTATTGAAAATTGAAGGCATAGTGAACCAGCATGGCTACCACAGCATCTTGCAGCAGCATGCTATTCCATCCAGTTTGCGTTTAGTTGGACCATCATTTATTTTTCAACAGGACAATGACCCCAAACACACCTCCAGACTGTGTAAGGGCTATTTGACCAAGAAGGAGAGTGTTGGGGTGCTACGCCAGATGACCTGGCCTCCACAGTCACCAGACCTGAACCCAATCGAGATGGTTTGGGGTGAGCTGGACCGCTCACCGCTTCAATTTTGAATAAATCCCCAACAGTGTCACCAGTAAAGCACCCCACACCATCACACCACCTCCTCCATGCTTCACGGTGGGAACCAGGCATGTAGAGTCCAGCTGTTCACCTTTTCTGCGTGCAAAGCAGTAATCAAAGCAAAAGGTGGCTACTTTGAAGAACCTAGAATATAAGACATATTTTCAGTTGTTTCACACTTTTTTGTAAAGTGTAATGTATAATTCCACATGTGTTAATTCATAGTTTTGATGCCTTCAGTGTGATTCTACAATTTTCATAGTCATGAAAATACTGAAACATATTTGAATGAGAAGGTGTGTCCAAACTTTTGGTCTGTACTGTATGTCATCAGCTGTGTGCTAATGTGATTAGCTTGGGACAGACTGGTGTTTAGGGATGTGCTGACTGCAGAAGGAAATATTTTTTAGGGGTTTCCCAATGTACCATTTTGCGGCAAAGCGAAAAAAAATGCCAAAATGCCACACGGTGCTCATAAAATGATTCCAATTTCTTACTAATGCCCCATACTGTGACAATGAGTGCCCACACAATGCCCCAATGGAAAGGCTCATGTTATAGATCAAACAAAATGATCGATTGACCAAAGGGCTTCACCATTCACAGAGTTAATTACTGTTCCAGGACTCGTGGTTGGAAAGAGGGTCAAATTTATGTAAAATCCACCCAAAAGTTGACATTACTGATGGGAGTGAGGCAGAGTTGGAGCTTAAATGCTTCCCAAAATGTTGGTAACTATATACCTAGGGACCCTCAGTCCCTGCCCTTTCCAGCAGCAAGGCCAATTTTTAATCAGATTTCATTAGTCCGATTGAATCGCAAAAGCGAGCGAGCCCTAAGTTTCAGTCTGCAATCTTCATTCCTTCATTCAATTTTTCACTTCCTGAGATGCAGTTTCACATTTTTCTCTTCGGGGAATGATTATTTCAGTGATATAGACAGGATGGCAGCTCTGTGTTTATCCAGGGTGCTGCAGTCTTCACTTGCTTTACTGTATCTTAATTAACACTGCAAAAAAGGCCAACAGTATTTACTTGCCCAAGTCACAGAAACGAATGCACCTGTGGAGCCCAGCTACGACTGAATCCATATCTCCCAGAAGGGTGCACTGAAAGAATATCCCACTAGAGGTCATTATTCACATGCACACACGTACAACTTATCCCAAAACACCACCAGAGGGAGCTGTGTAAGACATATAAAAGAAGTTGTAAGTTTCAGTTTCAGTTAGTTCAGTGTTATGTTTCGGTAGCTGAGGAGTGCAGGTAAAAAAGGCAATACACCAGAGCAGTTGGAATCTATGAGATTGCAGTACCCTGACTAACCACCACAACTAGAGGCAGCCGTGGAGCGTTCCTACGTTGGTCCTAGACGCCTCGTCACAGCCTGAGAAACTAACTACACCTAAAGATAGATATAGGAAAGCTATCTGCCCCGGAGCAGAACCCCAAAGATAATAGAAAGCCCCCAAACATGTAATGGCGGTTAGACAAGATGAAATACTGACACAGACAGAAAATAGAATGAGCAAACGCTGGGGCCCAAACTATCTAAATAGAAAAGGATAGGAAGGGTACTTACTGCAATCCCAGAAAACCCTGAAAAGCACCAACTCTACTAATTTCAAAATCACCTGAGATCACACGACCTCTACCACCTAAATTAGTTCTCTGGTGTAACAAAATCAAAACAGCAGCCACTGAAAAAACTGGAAAAAGCAAAAGAACAAAACTCAGTGGCTGAACTAAACCGAGAGGGCAGAAGCCCCCGGAGGGGACCCAGAAGGCCCCCAAAGAAGTGCAGGACAAAATGCAAAAATATAGCACAAACACAAAAAAAAAGAAAAGGTCTTATCTGTTAGCAGGAGATGCAGACACGACACAGCAGGCTACAAGGGAAACTGGAAAGAAAGATTCAGACCAGAACAATTGATCACCGGCAACCCTGATGGGAAAATGACTCCCTTATATAAGACCAGTCAGTAACACCTGATTCCCAGTCCTCACAATCTTCACTAGCACCGCTTGTAACCACCAGAGGGAGCCTCTGCTCAGAACTCATCTCAAACCCATTCACAACAGTACCCCCCCCCCTTGAGGAGGGGTCACCGAACCCTCATTTGAGCAACCAGGTCGGTCAGGATGAGTTCTATGATACGCACGGATAAGTCTCCTAGCATGGATGTCCGAAGCAAACACCCAAGAATTGTCTTCCTGACCATAACCTCTCCATTTAACCAAATACTGGAGTTTCCGTCTAGAAAAACGAGAATCCAATATTTTCTCAACCACATACTCCAGATTGCCCTCAACCAAAACAGGGTCAGGAGGCACAGCAGCAGGAACCACTGGCTCAACAAACCTCTTCAACAAGGACTTGTGGAACACGTTATGGATCTTAAATGTCCCTGGAAGAAGCAAACGAAAAGAAACAGGATTAATAATCTCCATGATCTTATAAGGTCCAATGAACCTAGGCTTAAATTTAGGAGATGCTACTCTCATAGGAATATTCTTTGAGGACAACCAAACCAAGTCCCCCACTTTAAACCGAGGACCATCAGTCCTATGCCGGTTAGCAAACCGCTGGGCCTTCTCCTGAGAGAGGGACAATCTCTCCACTACCTGGTCCCAAATCTGTTGCATACGCTCCACAACAGAGTCAACACCTGGACAGACAGAAGCCTCCGTCTGACCTGAAGAAAATCGAGGGTGAAACCCAGAATTACAGAAAAACGGAGACATCAAAGTGGCAGAGCTAGCCCTATTATTAAGAGCAAACTCAGCCAAAGGCAAAAAGAGACCCAGTCATCCTGATCAGCAGACACAAAGCATCTTAGATAAGTCTCCAATGTCTGGTTTGTTCTCTCAGTTTGACCATTGGTCTGAGGATGAAATGCCGAGGAGAAAGACAATTGAACACCCAGTTTAGAACAAAAAGTCCTCCAAAATCTGGAAACAAACTGGACTCCTCTGTCAGACACAATGTTCTCAGGAATGCCGTGTAAACGAACCACGTGCTGAAGGAACAACGGCACCAATTCAGAGGAGGAAGGCAACTTAGGTAATGGCACAAGATGTATCATTTTGGAAAACCTATCACAAATTACCCAGATGGTGGTCATTCTCTGAGAAACAGGAAGATCGGAAATGAAATCCATAGAGATATGGGTCCATGGTCTCTTGGGCACAGGCAATGGCATCAACAAACCACTAGAGCGAGAGCAAGGCTTGGAGCGAGAGCAAGTCCCGCAGGACTGCACAAATTCCCTGACATCACGAGACAAGGTAGGCCACCAAAAGGACCGACTAACCAAGTCTCTGGTACCAAAAAATTCCGGGATGCCCAGCCAATGCGGAACAATGAATCTCAGACATCACACTCTTTTTCCATTGGTCCGGGACAAACAATTTTCCAACAGGGCAGCGATCGGGCCTATCCTCCTGACACCCCTCCAGAGCAAGTCTCAAATTGGGCGAGATGGCGGAAAGAACTACACCCTCTTTCAAAATAACAGAAGGATCAGATAACTCAGGAGAGTCCGCAAGGAAACTCCTCGAGAGGGCATCCGCCTTAACATTCTTAGTGCCAGGAAGAAAGGAAACCACAAAATTAAAACGTGTGAAAAACAAGGCCCACCTGGCCTGTCTAGGATTGAGTCGCTTGGCAGATTCCAGATAGACCAGATTCTTATGGTCCGTAAGGACCACCACCTGATGTTTGGCTCCCTCCAGCCAATGTCTCCACTCTTCAAAAGCCCACTTCATGGCCAATAACTCCCGATTACCCACGTCATAATTACGTTCAGTAGGAGAAAATTTTCGAGAGAAAAAGGCACAAGGGTTACTTTTAGAGGTCTCTGGATCTTTTTGGGACAAAACGGCACCTGCCCCAATTTCAGAGGCATCAACCTCCACCTGAAATGGCAGAGAAACATCAGGCTGCCGTAGAACAGGAGCAGAAGTGAATCTCTGCTTAAGTTCCTGAAATGCAGAGACTGCCTCAGGAGGCCAATTCACCACATCAGAACCCTTTTTGGTCAAATCAGTTAATGGTTTAACAATAACCGAGAAATTACCAATAAATTTACGATAAAAATTGGCAAAACCCAAAAATCTCTGTAGAGCCTTTAATGAAGTAGGTTGGACCCAACCACAGATGGCCTGAACCTTGACCGGGTCCATTTCAATAACAGATGGGGACAAAATGAATCCCAGAAATGAGATCCTCTGTACGCCAAAAAGACACTTTGATCCCTTCACATACAGAGCATTCTCTCTCAAAATCTGGAATACAGTTCGAACATGTTTCACATGAGAGTCCCAGTCATTAGAAAAAATCAAGATATCATCCAAATAAACAATCAGAAATTTGTCCACAAAATCCCTGAAAATGTCATTCATGAAGGACTGGAAGACGGAAGGAGCATTAGTGAGCCCAAAGGGCATCACTAGGTACTCAAAATGCCCTTCAGGGGTATTGAATGCCGTCTTCCATTCATCCCCGTGCTTAATGCGAATAAGGTTATACGCCCCCCTGAGGTCAAGCTTGGTAAACCAAGTAGCGTTTTTCACCCTGGAAAACAGGTCAGAAATCAAGGGTAACGGGTATTGATATTTCACAGTAATATTGTTCAAGAGACGATAATCAATACACGGCCTTAATGAACCATCTTTTTTGGCCACAAAGAAAAAACCGGCACCTAAGGGTGAAGAGGATGGTCTGATATGACCCTTCTCCAATGATTCCTTGATATAAGACCGCATAGCGTCATGTTCAGGTACAGACAAGTTAAAAAGGCGACCTTTAGGGAATTTACTACCCGGCACTAATTCAATAGCGCAGTCATAGCTCCTATGGGGAGGCAAGGATGCAGATTTACTTTCGCTAAACACATCAGAAAAATCAAACAAAAAGTCAGGAACATCCTGAGCCTGGGGGGAGGCAGAAAAAACAGGAGTGTTGGTATTAACACATTGGCAGCCCCAACTGGTTACAGACACAGATTTCCAATCCAAAACAGGATTATGAGACTGTAACCAAGGGAAACCCAGCACGATAATGTCATGCAGATTATATAGAACCAAAAATTTGCAGCACTCCTGGTGATCAGGTTCAACCCTCATTATCACCTGAGTAGAAAACTGGGGTTTATTCTCAGCCAAAGGGGTAGAATCGATCCCCAGTAGGGGAATAGACTTCTGTAGGGGTATCAAGGGAAACCCACAACGTTTAACAAAATCATAATCCATCAGGTTAATAGCTGCTCCAGAATCAACGAAAGCCTGAGCAGAAAATGAGGACAGAGAGCATATCAGAGTGACAGTTAATAAAAACTTAGTCTGAACACTACCCAAGACAACTGAGCGTGCAAAACGCCTTCCCCGCTTAGGGCAGACTGAAATAGCATGAGAGGCATCACCACAGTAGAAACATAACCCATTGCGCTTTCGAAACTCATGACGCTGTGCCCCAGACACCACTCTATCACACTGCATGGGTTCAGAAGCTGGTTCACAAGGCAACACCATTCCACGCATACTTCTCCGCTCACGCAAACGTCTGTCAATTTGAATCGCTAATGACATAGAATCATTGAGACCAGAGGGGACGGGGAATCCCACCATAACATCCTTTACATTATCTGACAGACCCTTCCGGAAAAGGGCCGCCAAAGCGTCGTCATTCCATTTGGTCAGGACTGCCCACCTACGGAATCTCTGACAGTATAACTCAGCGTCATCAAGCCCCTGATTTAATGCCAACAAGGCTTTTTCAGCTTGATCAGTGACATTAGGCTCATCGTACAATAACCCCAAAGCCTGAAAAAACGCATCAACATCACTCAAAACAGGATCCCCAGGTATCAGGGAAAAAGCCCAATCCTGAGGATCGCCGCGCAGGAGAGAGATGATAATTTGAACCTGCTGCGCTGCGTTTCCTGAGGACTTAGATTTTAAGGCAAAAAACAATTTACAATTATTTTTGAAATTCTGAAACTTAGCTCGATCCCCTAAAAACAAATCTGGCATGGGAATCCTAGGTTCCACAACAGGCAACCTAGCAAGATATGCAGCAATACTCCGAACCTCAGTGGCAAGCTGATCCACATGGCCAGACAACTGTGCAAACTCCATTGGGAGAAAAGATCCTCCCCAGCACCCAGAGATACAGAGGGAAAAAAAAATAAAAAAATGCAACAAACAGAAAAATATCTCTGACAACTCTGACAACCCTTTTTTCTTTCACAATATTTTTTCCCTTCTGTGAGTACCATACAATTTTCAATTTTTAGGCCGGTGATACTGTTATGTTTCGGTAGCTGAGGAGTGCAGGTAAAAAAGGTAATACACCAGAGCAGTTGGAATCTATGAGATTGCAGTACCCTGACTAACCACCACAACTAGAGGCAGCCGTGGAGCGTTCCTACGTTGGTCCTAGACGCCTCGTCACAGCCTGAGAAACTAACTACACCTAAAGATAGATATAGGAAAGCTATCTGCCCCGGAGCAGAACCCCAAAGATAATAGAAAGCCCCCAAACATGTAATGGCGGTTAGACAAGATGAAATACTGACACAGACAGAAAATAGAATGAGCAAACGCTGGGGCCCAAACTATCTAAATAGAAAAGGATAGGAAGGGTACTTACTGCAATCCCAGAAAACCCTGAAAAGCACCAACTCTACTAATTTCAAAATCACCTGAGATCACACGACCTCTACCACCTAAATTAGTTCTCTGGTGTAACAAAATCAAAACAGCAGCCACTGAAAAAACTGGAAAAAGCAAAAGAACAAAACTCAGTGGCTGAACTAAACCGAGAGGGCAGAAGCCCCCGGAGGGGACCCAGAAGGCCCCCAAAGAAGTGCAGGACAAAATGCAAAAATATAGCACAAACACAAAAAAAAGAAAAGGTCTTATCTGTTAGCAGGAGATGCAGACACGACACAGCAGGCTACAAGGGAAACTGGAAAGAAGGATTCAGACCAGAACAATTGATCACCGGCAACCCTGATGGGAAAATGACTCCCTTATATAAGACCAGTCAGTAACACCTGATTCCCAGTCCTCACAATCTTCACTAGCACCGCTTGTAACCACCAGAGGGAGCCTCTGCTCAGAACTCATCTCAAACCCATTCACAACAGTTCATAGCGAGTTCTGTGAGTGGAGTTCAGCCAGCCACCTCAGAGAAGTCAGTCTGCAGAAAGGGACGTGCAGAGCTGAGGTTAGTGAGGCTGCAGAGCTATTCAGTTCCAAGTAAGTGGAGTCTAGTAGAGAGTGATACAGAGAAATCACTCCAGCCTAGTCAGAGCTGAATCTGGAGTGTAGCTCAGTAGGAAAACTGCCGAACGCTAAAGAGCGGCGAAGAGCAGCCCACCCAACTGCCAGTGTGTGTGATCATGAGGGCCCAGGTGGCCCAAGGGAGAGGAAAGAGCAGCACAGGGTTAGAAAAGCCTTTAGAGCTTACCTCAGCAGTATTGACCGGAACCGGGGTCCGAGCCCTATAGGGTTCCACGACCCATTAGAACACCGGAGTTCCTGGAGGACTACAAGTCCCAGGAGTACCACAGGCTGATACGTAGCGGGTCAGGAGGAATGGGGTTAGCCGTGCATGGCAAATAGAGACTGTGTGCTTCAAGAGGAGGTCCAATCACAAGATCAGCCAGGTGCAAGACGGGACCAAGTAGCCTAGCTAAAGCCGGTCCCGGACTTTATCACCTAAAGGCAAGGAAAAGGAGGCCACCACCACTCTTGGAAATCTGGGTGTGCCCCCACCCAAGGCCCGGAACCCGGCAAAACTTG